>QCXZ01000003.1:36066647-36095002 GCA_025024175.1 Rhyzopertha dominica | reverse complement strand
AGATTGTGTCGCTTTAAATCAAACAATATAGTCCCTTGTACTATTATATTGAGCAAAAGCGTTATTAGAAGGTAGACGTATCTTCCTGACCCGTATAATTCCAACAATGTACCCAGCAAGCATAACAGATTGTGTCGCTTTAAATAAAACAATATAGTCCCTGATACTACTATATTGAGCAAAAGCGTTATTAGAAGCTAAACATATCTACCTGCTTTATATAATACCAGCATTGTACCTAGCAAGCATAACAGATTGTGTCGCTTAAAATCAAACAATATAGTCCCTTATACTATTATATCGACCAAAAGCGTTATTAGAAGGTAGAAGTGTCTMCCTGACTCATATAATACCAGCATTGTACCCAGCAAGCATAATAGATTGTGTCGCTTCAAATCAAACAATATAGTCCCTCATACTATTATATCGAACAAAAGCGTTATTAGAAGGTAGACGTGTCTTCCTGACTCATATAATACCAGCATTGTAACCAGCATTCATAACATTGTGTCGCTTTAAACGAACGAAATGGTCCCTTATACTATTATATAGAGCAAAAGCGTTATTAGAAGCTAAACGTGTGTTTCTGATTCTCATAATAACAGCATTGTACCCATCCAGCATAACAGATTGTGTTGCTTTAAATCAAACAATATAGTCCCTTATACTATTATATTGAGCAAAAGCGTTATTAGAAGGTAGACTTATCCTCATGACCCATATTATACCAGCAGTATACCCAGCAAGCATAACAGATTGTGTCACTTCAAATCAAACAGTTAGTCCCTTATACTTATACTTATACTTATATTGGGCAAAAGCGTTATTAGTAGGTAGACGTGTCTTCTTGACCTATATAATACGAGCATAGTACCCAGCAAGCATAACAGATTATATAGCTATAATTTGTAAGGGGGTAAAAAATGTTCGTTGATTAATAAATAAATAATTGCTGTTAATTAAATAAACATGGGACGTATTTGCATAAGAATACCAGTAAATAACATACCAAAACAAAGAAATCCAATACACTCCCTCCACCTCGTTAATGACATCCAGATATTAATCAATCAGTGGCTTTTTATGGACCAAATGGAGTATTCGTTCACTCAGTAAACACCGGAAACAAACAGAATATCCTTTTACTGTACTGAATTGCACCAGCATTGTACCCAGCAAGCATAACAGATTGTGTCGCTTTAAATCAAACAATATAGTCCCTTATACTACTATATTGAGCAAAAGCGTTATTAGAAGCTAAACATATCTACCTGCTTTATATAATACCAGCATTGAACCTAGCAAGCATAACAGATTGTGTCGCTCTAAATCAAACAATATAGTCCCTTATACTATTATATCGAAAAAAAGCGTTATCAGAAGGTAGACACTCATAATATAAGCATTGTACCCAGCAAGCATAACAGATTCTGTCATTTTATATCGAACAATATAGTCCCTTAATACTAGCATTGTACCCAGCAAGCATAACAAATTGTGTCGCTTTAAATCAAACAATATAGTCCCTAAACTATTATGTTGAGCGAAAGCGTTATTAGAAGGTAGACGTGTCTTCCTGATTCATATAAAACCGGCATAGTACCCAGCAAGCATAACAGATTGTCTCGCTTTAAATTGAACAAAATGGTCCCTTATTCTATTATATTGAGCAAAAGCATTATTAGATGTTAGACGTTTCTTTCTGAGTCATATAGTACCAGCATTGTACTCAGCAACCATAACAGATTGTGTCGCTTTAAATAAAACAATATAGTCCCTTATACTATTATATTGAGCAAAAGTGTTATTAGAAGGTAGACATATCCTCTTGACTCATATACCAGCAGTATACCAAGCACACATAACAGATTGTGTCACTTTAAATCAAACAATATGGTCCCGTATACTATTATATTGAGCAAAAGCGTTATTAGAAGCTAGACGTATCTTCCTGACATTTAAACCCAGCATTGTACCCAGCAAGGATAACAGATTGTGTCGCTTAAATCAAACAATATAGTCCCTTATACTATTATATCGAGCAAAAGCATTATTAGAAGCTAGACGTTTCTTCCTGACTCATATAATACCAGCATTGTACCCAGCAAGCATAACGGATTGTGTCGCTTTAAATAAAACAATATAGTCCCTGATACTACTATATTGAGCAAACGCGTTAATAGAAGCTAAACATATCTACCTGCTTTATATAATACCAGCATTGTACCTAGCAAGCATAACAGATTGTGTCGCTAAAAATCAAACAATATAGTCCCTTATACTATTATATCGAGCAAAAGCGTTATTAGAAGGCAGAAGTGTCTGCCTGACTCATATAATACCAGCATTGTACCCAGCAAGCATAATAGATTGTGTCGCTTCAAATCAAACAATATAGTCCCTTATACTACTATATTGAGCAAAAGCTTTATTAGAAGCTAAACATATCTACCTGCTTTATATAATACCAGCATTGAACCTAGCAAGCATAACAGATTGTGTCGCTCTAAATCAAACAATATAGTCCCTTATACTATTATATGGAGCAAAAGCGTTATCAGAAGGTAGACACTCATAATATAAGCATTGTACCCAGCAAGCATAACAGTTTGTGTCATTTTATATCGAACAATATAGTCCCTTAATACTAGCATTGTACCCAGCAAGCATAACAAATTGTGTCGCTTTAAATCAAACAATATAATCCCTGATACAATTACATTGAGCAAAAGCGTTATTAGAAGCTAGACGTATCTTCCTGACTCATATAATCCAAGCATAACGGATTTTGACTCTTTAAATCAAACAATATAGTCCCTTATACTATTATATTGAGCAAAAGCGTTATTAGAAACTGAACGTATCATCTTCCTGACTCATATTACCAGCATCGTACCCAGCAAGCATAACAGATTGTGACGCTTTAAATCGAACAAAATGGTCCTTTATTCTATTATATTGAGCAAAAGCATTATTAGAAGCTAAACGCATGTTCCTGACCCATATAATACCAGCATTGTTCCCAGCAAGCATAACAGATTGTGTCGCTTTAAATCGAACAATATGGTCCCTTATACTATTATATCGAGCAAAAGCGTTATTAGAAGGCAGAAGTGTCTGCCTGACTCATATAATACCAGCATTGTACCCAGCAGGCATAATAGATTGTGTCGCTTTAAATCAAACAATATTGTCTCTTATATTATTATATCGAGCAAAATCGTTATTAAATGGTAGACGTGTCTTCCTGACTCATACAATACCAGTATTGTACGCAGCAAGCATAACAGATTGTGTAGCTTTAAATCGAACAAAATGGTCCCGTATACTATTATATTGAGCAAAAGCGTTATTAGAAGCTTAACATATGTTCCTGACTCGTATAATACCAGCATTGTACCCATCCAGCATAATAGATTGTGTCGCTTTAAATCAAACAATATAGTCCCTTGTACTATTATATTGAGCAAAAGCGTTATTAGAAGGTAGACGTATCTTCCTGACCCGTATAATTCCAACAATGTACCCAGCAAGCATAACAGATTGTGTCGCTTTAAATAAAACAATATAGTCCCTGATACTACTATATTGAGCAKAAGCGTTATTAGAAGCTAAACATATCTACCTGCTTTATATAATACCAGCATTGTACCTAGCAAGCATAACAGATTGTGTCGCTTAAAATCAAACAATATAGTCCCTTATACTATTATATCGACCAAAAGCGTTATTAGAAGGTAGAAGTGTCTGCCTGACTCATATAATACCAGCATTGTACCCAGCAAGCATAATAGATTGTGTCGCTTCAAATCAAACAATATAGTCCCTCATACTATTATATCGAACAAAAGCGTTATTAGAAGGTAGACGTGTCTTCCTGACTCATATAATACCAGCATTGTAACCAGCATTCATAACATTGTGTCGCTTTAAACGAACGAAATGGTCCCTTATACTATTATATAGAGCAAAAGCGTTATTAGAAGCTAAACGTGTGTTTCTGATTCTCATAATAACAGCATTGTACCCATCCAGCATAACAGATTGTGTTGCTTTAAATCAAACAATATAGTCCCTTATACTATTATATTGAGCAAAAGCGTTATTAGAAGGTAGACTTATCCTCATGACCCATATTATACCAGCAGTATACCCAGCAAGCATAACAGATTGTGTCACTTCAAATCAAACAGTTAGTCCCTTATACTTATACTTATACTTATATTGGGCAAAAGCGTTATTAGTAGGTAGACGTGTCTTCTTGACCTATATAATACGAGCATAGTACCCAGCAAGCATAACAGATTATATAGCTATAATTTGTAAGGGGGTAAAAAATGTTCGTTGATTAATAAATAAATAATTGCTGTTAATTAAATAAACATGGGACGTATTTGCATAAGAATACCAGTAAATAACATACCAAAACAAAGAAATCCAATACACTCCCTCCACCTCGTTAATGACATCCAGATATTAATCAATCAGTGGCTTTTTATGGACCAAATGGAGTATTCGTTCACTCAGTAAACACCGGAAACAAACAGAATATCCTTTTACTGTACTGAATTGCACAAGCAAATCGGTTCCCCCGTTGCTGGCAGGGCACCCAGATACCAGAATCATACAACAGTCTCAAAAACTGTCCCAGTTTGGTAGCAACATAAAAACCTGACGRCAGGACTTTCAACAACAAAAATGCTACCCTTTGAATCTCTCAAAGAGACAACAATCAAAGTACATTTCAGTACTCACTACTTTAGTACTTTTAATCCGGTAATACTCCAGTTGTCCATTAACTCTGGTCCAGTCACAAAACAAAGGAAACAATCATCTCTAAGAATTAACCAACTAACACATTCCAGCATTCCACTCATACTAATGTCGCGCTGCTCCGAAACGGGTCTCGCCCAGAGGTTTCTTTCTTGTAAACAAAACATAACTCATCTGAACTGTCGGTTCATTCTCGACTTAATAAACATAGTCAAAATAATCTTATAATCGAACTTTAAGTCAATATGGGTATAAATCAATAACGAAAATAAAATGATATTAATAAAAGTAAATCTACTTATTACAATAAAATTAAACAAGGGAAAAAATGTCGCCTCTCAATATCGAACAAAATGTTCCCTTATACTATTATATTGAGCAAAAGCGTTATTAAAAGCTAGACGTATCTTCCAGAATCATATAATACCAGCATTGTACCCAGCAAGCTTAACAGATGTCGCTTTAAATCAAACAATTTAGTCCATCATACAATTATATTGACCATAAGCGTTATTAGAAGTTAAACGTATCCACCTGACTCATATACCAGCATTGTACCCAGCAAGCATAACAGATTGTGTCGCTTAAAATCAAACAATATAGTCCCTTATACTATTATATCGAGCAAAAGCGTTATTAGAAGGTAGAAGTGTCTGCCTGACTCATATAATACCAGCATTGTACTCAGCAAGCATAATAAACATATTAGAAGGTAGACGTGTCTTCCTGACTCATATAATACCAGCATTGTAACCAGCAAGCATAACAGATTGTGTCGCTTTAAATCGAACAAAATGGTCCCTTATACTATATAGAGCAAAAGCGTTATTAGAAGCTAAACATGTGTTCCTGATTCGCATAATAACAGCATTGTACCCATACAGCTTAACAGATTGTGTTGCTTTAAATCAAACAATATAGTCCCTTATACTATTATATTGAGCAAAAGAATTGTTAGAATATAAAACCAGAATTATACCCAACAAGCATAACAGACTGTGTCGCGTTAAATCAAACAAAATGTTCCCTTATACTATTATATCGAGCAAGAGCGTTATTAGAAGGTAGACTTATCCTCATGACCCATATTATACCAGCAGTATACCCAGTAAGCATAACAGATTGTGTCACTTCAAATCAAACAGTATAGTCCCTTATACTATTATATTGAGCAAAAGCGTTATTAGTAGGTAGACGTMTCTTCCTGACTCATATAATACCAGCATTGTACKCAGCAAGCATAATAGATTGTGTCGCTTTAAATCGAATGAATTGGGCCCTTATTCTATTATATTGAAAAAAGCGTTAATAGAAGCTAGACGTTTCTTCCCGACTCATATAATACAAGCATTGTACCTAGCAAGCATAACAGAATTTGACGCTTTACATCAGACAATATAGTCCCTTATACTATTATATTGAGCAAAAGCGTTATTAGAAGCTAAACATATCTACCTGCTTTATATAATACCAGCATTATACTCAGCAGGCATAGATGGTGTTGCTTTAAATCAAATACTATAGTCCCTGATACTATTATATTGAGCAAAAGCATTATTAGAAACTAGACGTATCTTCTTCCTGACTCATATAATACCGGCATCGTACCCAGCAAGCATAACAGATTGTGTCGCTTTAAATCGAACAAAATGGTCCCTTATTCTATTATATTGAAAAAGGCGTTAATAGAACCTAAACGTATGTTCCTGACTCGTATAATACCAGCATTGTACCCATCCAGCAAAACAGATTGTGTCGCTTTAAATCAAACAATATAGTCCCATATACTATTTTATTAAGCAAAAGTGTTATTAGAAAGGTAGACGTGTCTTCCTGACTCATAATACCAGCATTGTATCCAGCAAGCATAGTAGATTGTGTCGCTTTAAATCAAACAATATCTCTTATACTATTATATCGAGCAAAATCGTTATTAAATGGTAGACGTGTCTTCCTGACTCATACAATACCAGTATTGTACGCAGCAAGCATAACAGATTGTGTAGCTTTAAATCGAATAAAATGGTCCCTTATACTATTATATTGAGCAAAAGCGTTATTAGAATATATTAGAAGGTAGACGTATCTTCCTGACCCGTATAATTCCAGCAATGTACCCAGCAAGCATAACAGATTGTGTCGCTTTAAATCGAACAAAATGGTCTCTTACTCTGTTATATTGAACAAAAGTGCTGTGTCGCATTAATTCGAACAAAATGGTCGCTTATTCTATTATATGATATAATACCAGCATTGTACCTATCCAGCATACTAGATTGTGTCGCTTTAAAATAAACAATATAGTCCCTTATACCATTATATCGAGCAAAAGCGCTATTAGAAGGTAGACGTGTCTTCCTGACTCATAATACCAGCATTGTACCCAGCAAGCATAATAGATTGTGTCGCTTTAAATCAAACAATATAGTCCCTTATATTATTATATCGAGGAAAAGCGTTATTAGAAGGTAGACGTGTCTTCCTGACATTTAAACCCAGCATTGTACCCAGCAAGGATAACAGATTGTCTCGCTTTAAATCAAACAATATAGTCCCTTATACTATTATACTGAGCAAAATCGTTATTGGTAGGTGTCTTCCTAACCTATATAATACTAGCATAGTACCCAGCAAGCATAACAGATTGTGTAGCTATAAATCGAACAAAATGTTCCCTTATACTATTATATTGAGCAAAAGCGTTATTAGAAGCTAGACGTGTCTTCCAGAATCATATAATACCTAATACATTTTGTCGCTTTAAATCAAACAATTTAGTCCCACATACAATTATATTGAGCATAAGCGTTATTAGAAGCTACGTTTAGCTTCTAATAACGCCTGACTCATATAATTCCAGCAATGTACCCAGCAAGCATAACAGATTGTGTAGCTATAAATCGAACAAAATGTCCCCTTATACTATTATATTGAGCGAAAGCGTTATTAGAAGCTAGACGTGTCTTCCAGAATCATATAATACCTAACACATTTGGTCGCTTTAAATCAAACAATTTAGTCCCACATACAATTATATTGAGCAAAAGCGTTATTAGAAACTAGACGCATCTTCCTAACTCATATAATACCAGCATTGTACCCAGCAACCACAACAGATTGTCTCGCTTTAAATCAAACAATATAGTCCCTGATACTATTATATTGAGCAAAAGCGATATTAGAAGCTAGACGTATCATCTTCCTGACTCATTAATACCAGCATTGTATCCAGCAAGCATAACAGATTGCCTAGCTTTAAATGAAACAATATAGTCTCTGATACTATTATATTGAGCAAAAACGTTATTAGAAGGTAGACGTATCTTCCTGACTCATATAATACCATCATTATACCCAGTATGCCGTATTAATTGGAAAGATTGAAGTCTTATAGTATTGGTTTAACCAAATACGTTATTAGACGGTCGCCCTAGCATACCATAAGTTGTAATGACGAAGCTGGGTCCAGCAAGCGTATATAGTATGCCGTATTAAGTGGTAAGAATAAACTCTTATGGTATTAGTATAACCAAATACTTTATTCGACGGTTGCCCTAGCATACCATAAGCTGTAATGACGAAGCTGGGTCCAGCAAGCGTATATAGTATGCCGTATTAAGTGGAAGCAATAAACTCTTATGTTATTACTTTATCCAAATACATTATTAGACGGTTGCCGTAGCATACCATAAGCTGTAATGGCGAAGCTGGGTGCAGCAAGCGTCTATAGGATGCCGTTTTAAGTGGAAAGAATAAACTCTTAATGTATTAGTTTAACCAAATACGTTATTAGATGGTGGCAATATACACGATTAGCTGTATTGACGAAGCTGGGTCCTGCAAGCGTATGTAATATGCCTTATTAAGAGGAAAGGATAAACTCTTATGGTATTAGTTTAACCAAATACGCTATTAGACGGTTGCCCTAGCATACCATAAGCTGGGCCCAGCAAGCATATGTAGTGTGCCGTATTAAGTGGATATAATAAATTCTTATGGTATTGGATTAACCAAATACATTATTAGTCGGTCGCCTTACATACGATAAGCTGTAATGACGAAGCTGGGTCCAGCGAGCGTATATAGGTAGCCGTATTAAGTGGAAGGAATAAACTCTTATGGTATTAGTTTAACCAAATACGTTATCAGATACTTTACAGGTCTCAAGTATTATGGGAGTTGCAGGTGGTTATCGATGCAAGTCATGTCCAACACAAAAGCAGTTACTTGCACTTACTCTTTTGGGATATGCAAACAAACATTACTAGAAGTTTCATGATCTTGGAAAAAGTTTTATTATTCAGTGCTGTAGAAATGTGCCGAAATACATTAATTTGCGACCTAAAACTGCTGGTGGAAGATTTTTCTTGCGATACATTAGACATCAACACAATTTCGGAACTTTTTCAAAAGTGGCTTTATTAGTTGGGCTCCTTGGTCCAGAAAATTATACTGGACATGGAATGAGGCGTTCTTCGACAACATTATTAGCCAGTGCTGGGGCCAATATTACCACTGTCAAGCACCATGGTGGTTGGAAATCGACTACAATACAGGAGGAAAGTTATATTGTACAGTGTCCGGCAAGATGGCAGTTTCTGAAAAAACCAAGGTCCTACCTAATGTCGAAGATGTAGGCCCTTCCACTCCTTCAAAAACTTTATCGAGTGAATTTGAATAATTCTGGTCAAAATTACAAGATCGTTCTAGAAATAAATGTTATTCTTAATATTAATAATAATTATAAACAAAATGCTATAAAATCAAAGCGTAGCATTATGAATTTTAATCCACTAGTGTATTAGGTCTCTAATCTGCAAAAAACAGACTTATTGAATTTTCCTAGTATGGTGGTCATGGATAAATAAATTAATCAATAGTGCGTACACTAATTGTAACAAGCGCTACGTTTTGCATATGAGAAGAAATTATATTACCGTAAAATGGAACTAACGCTATGATTTAAGGTTCTATAATCATGTTACCATGGAAATTAGCATATAAATGGCGTTATTGAAAACAACAACAAAACAGTGACTATTATATATACAGCTATGGTTTAAATTGTTTTTAGGTACCTAAATTATAGTGCGTTTGATGCAAAAACTTTTACAGCACTGCTTTTTAGATATGTGACAGAGTGAAGTCAAAATGAAACACTTAAATCAAATACTGTACTATCATAAAAGTAAAGTATTTGGCTAAATCGAGCAGTAAATTTGTGTAATTTTGTTGCAAACTAACGGGCCAATCTAAAGTGTAACGTGATCACAATGTATACTGCACTAGACCTAAACTGCACTGATGAGCTGTAATGACAGCGAAGTAGATCTATCTGCAGTTGGTTGAGGTGCAGACAGCACGGCATAGACATGCATTTAATGTATATCTTTTTGTGGTTTTAAAACAAAAATTACTGATTTAATGTAATATACCTAAGTTGTTTACTAAAATGTTATTGAAGAATATGTAACAATATATCTTATGCCTGTAAACCCATTAAAATATCTATATTCATCAAAAGTAAATAAATAAATCTATAAAGACTTTTTGCAGTCATTAACGCTATTTTTTCAACAATATCTTCATTCGGTTCCTGTTTTTGGTAGTGTGGAGTGTGGTACTAGTTATGGTGTGACGAGAAAGGCACACTTTATACTATAAAGGTTTTTGGTGCATACCAGGGTTATCAAGCTGCAAAATTTTAAGAAAAGAAAATTAAACTTGATTCACATGGAATTATTATAAAAAACCCTAATTAATTAATTATAAACCTCATATAACTTGTTTTTTTACAGCATTAAGCTTTTTTATAAATACCGTACGATTCCAGAAGTTGAAAATTATGAAAAAAGACATCTGTCCTGGACAATCTGTATAATATAGATAATATTTATTTCCCAATACAAAAAAAATACAAATAAAAACATAAATATGTTGCTGAGCACAAAACAGACCAAATTAAATACTAGCAACTACATTATATAGTACCTATATAGCATATTAAAGAGTGATAATTAATGTCACAGTGATCTGCAATGATATTACAAAGATGATATACGAAATACTGGCAACTGAGCAATAACCAGGAAGCAAATCTTTTCCAATATCCAACAACAGTTATAATATTGTTATGGAATAAGTCATATAAAATAAAATAATAAAAAATAAAATAAAAATGCATTTATACATTTCTGACCTTTTAGTGGTTTCGTAATGTTCACTTGTCATTAGCATTTTGTAGTATCCGAATGTTGCTTTTGTCATTGTCTAACAGTTATACCTAGTGTTTTATGCTAATTCAACAGCTGCTCCAATAAAGATTCTGTTAATAATTGGGTATTTGCCATGTATTTATATTTTATTAAATTGCATATTAATAGGTAGCATCTAATACACAAAACAGCTGTGACAGCTTATAAATTCGAAAAAATGGATCGTAAGGTGTATTTTTAATATTAAAAATGTGAATATTTAAAGGGACCGCCAAAACGCGAACATATTGGCCGTGACGTCAGGTGTCTTGTAAATGGCCGCTTGTTTACATCTGGGGTCAGCGCGTCACGCGTCAGCCTCAGCCCATCAATTTATCAGTTTGTTGTTTGCGTTCATTTTGTGAGAAGTGAATTAAAATACGCCAAGAAAAAGTGAAATACTTATGAGTTATTACTTCTGAAGGCATGCTCATTGTCATGGAATTTGTGTACAACGAGCGGTTCAACGCGGCGGAGATGAGGAACGTAAAAGCAACAGCATAAGTGAACTTTTTATCCAATTAACGTATCATTGATAATTTGATCACAGTGGGTTGTGGGACACATACTGTTTGCAAACATAAAAATGTAAGAATCAAAAATGTACCCTAAACTTGACATTTATTTTAGAGGTTAGAATAAATATAAATTGCCATTTATTTTCGGGGCTGTTGCGGCTCGTTTCCGGTCTGGCTAACAGTCGAATTTATGGGAAACAAACGTCTTTCTTTATTATAACATTTCCCTCTATCAACTTAAAACGCATATAATTTTCCATATCCTCTTTAAGCTATAACAAACTGGAAACTGAATGGTAAACACCTATAACCCCAAAGAGAATAATAAAACTTACATTAAGAATTAAGATGATCTTCACAACAGAAAAACAAACTGCGATTTCGGCATATCTCGTCTAGGGGGCCTTAAACGACTTTTTCATACATTGATAATCTCAAGGAACGGTTACAAAAATATTTTGTTAGCTGTACTGACTGAAGTACTTTTATAATCATGTACAAAACAACACTTGTTTTGTTTTCCATACATAATAGATGCTTGTAAAACTACACAAATCACTTTTTGGTGCGACCCCTTACACCGTCCTTTCAATAAACGCCACACAAAAGCTTTTCCAATACAAAAATGATACTACACCATTAAACAGCACGCTCCTCGGTAATATTTACATGACACTTGACGTCACGAGTTGAATAACCTTGGATAGAAGCGTTTTGACGGTGACTCCTAAGATTCGAATTTAAGACCTGAAATTCTCTACCTACAAATATTTTTTTGTTTTTTTTTGATATGGCGTATGATATATATGCACTTCAAGATTCATTTTAAGTAACTTTCTAAAGAAGTGATAATACCCAATTCTTCACTGATCAGGGTGTTTTCTTCTACCCTCTATTCTGGAAGGTCAGAGCAATGGGGCACTGGAATAATTATTGTATTGTGCTATAGTGTTTCTGTGCAAAGCTTTATTTTGCCCTTGCTTGAGCAAGGGTTCTGTTAATAATAATTAACTGTTAAGGACCCTTAATGTTTTATGCTTTATTGAAGGCCAAAGTGTCTTTGTACAAAATTTGGTGATGACAGACGCATTCAGTCCTGCGTCACTTTTTCCCAGTTGCGACCCTGTGAACGCAAGGTCTAGCTAGCGTCGCTAGTGTGTCCTTATTAATTAATTAACTTCAGTCATGCAAACATGCTAAGGAAAATTTTGAAAAATAAATAATTAAATCAGTAAGCTCCTGTGGATTACAAACGTAAGCGCTTTTCTTCCGCCTTAAGTTAGGGGATTCTATAGTTTCAATGTTTACTGTTGCTAAGTTCACTAGTACACTCCGGTTAGTTAAGCTGTTAAAAACCGAGAATTACATATAGTTGTGATACAGGTTTCTATCGAACGACCAACTTGTTCAGTTCAGGTTTTCAACCGTATGGGCTTTCTATCGAACGTTTTTTCCATCCAACAACCCGTAGTCGGGCAAGAACCCGCCCTACTCGCTTGTATTCTGTGGGCGATAGGTGTGGTGGCAACACTGCAATGGTGCATAAGTAGCTAACTTCAGAGTACATCTGCCACCGTTCATTCCGATGTTGGAGTCAAACGATCTTGGAAATAATTCAGGCGTTTATAGTTTTTCATGTAATGATTGCAATTCAGTTTATATTGGACAAACCGGAAGATCCTTTTTAACTAGAGGTAAAGAACATTTGAAACAATTTGAAAAGTATAAAAATACAGATATTGTTACAACAAAATCTTCGTTAGCTAACCATTTATTAGTAAATAAACACACTGCCACGCTAGACAATCTAAATTCATTACATTTGTGTACTAAATCATCTAAATTAAATTATTTGGAAATTTTAGAGATTTATAAAATTATTAACGAACAAAATTTTACTATTCTAAATGATTTTTGTAATTTCAATTGTCCTATTCTAAATTCTTTGTTTGATCTAAATTAATGTTTCGTTTGAGTTACTGGCATGTGGGTTACATTTCAGTTTGTAGTCAAGTTTGCTTGTTTCTGATTTTTGACTTTGTCAAACTGTTAGTTTACTTTTAACTTTTGTACTGACGATGGCTAACATGTAGCCGAAAGCGCTTTACAACTGAAAAATAAAGTGGAAGTTCACTTTAAGAATATMTCCTMTTGAAGAATTAATTAATAACTCCACTTAGAGAAGATGGATCAGTTTTCAATTTTTTATGAGGTATCTTTTGTTTTTCGTTGTATTGCATGTAATATTTTGGAAGTTTGTCGGGAGGTGTATTTTACCGCAAACCCTCGCGTCAACAAGCAATTTTCTACTGAATTCTGAATTCTACGTTAATTTGTCCGTGATTCATGCCTGGTTTAGGTTGTACATTTTGTTGTTAGATGGCGCTACCGAGTTATTATTAAAAATATTATCATTTAGGGCAAGAGATTTAGCGGTGGACGAATCTAAGTTACGAAAGCGACTCAAGTCAGGACGGGGTGCAACTTCCCTTGGACGATTCCAGAATGTTTTCCCTGAAGAAATGGAAAAAGACTTAGGCGAGCACTGCAAAAATTTAGATAACCGGTTCTAGGGTCTCTCCTTTAAGATGTTTCGAAAAGTTGCGTATGATTATGCAGAAATGGAGAATGTAGACCATCCATTTTCTAAAGTGCTGAAATTGGCTGGGAGAGACTGGGCATATAAATTTATCTCCAAATACAATCTCTCATTTAGAACGCCAAACCCTACGAGTCTAGCGAAAATCATGGGTTTCAATAATGTGCATATCGATGTTTTCTTTGATAATTTGGCCAGCTTGTATCAAAAATACCGGCTCTCACCAAGTGCAGTCTACAACATGGATGCCAGCGGAATTTCTACCGTCCCAAACAAAATCTCCAAGGTATTCAGCACAAAAGGCAATAAAATTGTGGGAAAAGTTTCTTCTGCTGAGCGAAGAGATACAGTAACAATTGTATGTGCAGTAAGTGATGCGGAAAATTATGTTCCACCGACCCTGATTTTTCCGAGAAAGAGGTTGAAAGATTAGCTGATGGATGGTGCTCCGCGCGAATCAATTGCCATGTGTTCAGATTCTGATTACATGAACAGCGACCTCTTCATAAACTGGCTTAAGCATTTTCAATCAAAAGTTAGGCCAGATGCAGAACACCAGTTCTGTTAATCTTAGATAACCGCTCCTCGCATATATCCCTTGTGATGTTCTGTAGGGAAAACAATATCTACATGTTGACAATCCCCCCGCACAGCAGCCATAGGATTCAGCCTCTGGACCGTTGCTGTTTCAAGTAGCTTAAAACATTTTATTCAGAGGAATGTGATAAATGGTTGCTGCACAATCCTGGACGATGCAACTCCTTTTCAACTCGCTAAAATTCTCGGAAATGCTTACGGACGTTGTTCCACTACGGACAAGGGTGTTAAGGCATTTGAAGTGTGTGGGATCTACCCATTTAATAGGAATGTGCAGCCTTTCATAACGCTTTTCTCGTAATGCATTCTGGTTTGCATGCGTTATATGATTATTAAGAATTCATTTGTTATTTAGTCGTCTTTTGGATTATCATGTAATCTCTAAAGAGGGGCTACTGTTCCCCCTTATCTACATACTATATACAAACAAATGACAAATACAATATATTTTACTTAACATTTAATACTGGTATTTATTTTCAAGAACAAATTATAATAGTAGTTCCAACGAAAAGTACAGGATAAAAAATTTACATTTTTGACTAACTGATCTGTTTTACACTTAACCTTCATTTGACAGTTTTTTGCTTTGATTTCATACCTTACTTACAGATTATAAATTGGATCTTTTGCCTCTTGCGATTGTAGATTAACCTAATACCTAATATTAAACTTAAGTTCCTTTTATACAATATTAATAATGCATATCTTTCCATCCTTGTAATCCAGTAAGAGAAAGATCTAAAGTATTTTGAAGTGGCGTTTTGCGGCAAAGAATCGAATCATTTAAATATTGTAGGCAGTGTTTAATACCCCTTAACGACAAAACTCGAAATGTTTTATTCACAGCTTATCTGTTTTCCAGTTTCTGAGTCAGTATATTCCATATCCGAGTGCGCACCCCATGCCAAGGCACCTGGAGGCCTTGAAAACCGTTAGCATTTTACGTCGTTTCGGATCTAATAAACGTTAGTGGGGCGAGGTTCTCTGCAAGGTACTTAAGGCTAAACCCGTCTTTCGCAATTTGGAAAACAGAAACAGACATCGGCTTATCGTGTTCGGAAAATAAGCACTTCGGGCTTTCGAGCAACAGAAATAGCTCTAATTTATGGAATTATACAAGACATTGTGGAAATTCAGGCCATACTTTGTTTCATATTTATTTACTTCCAGCTTGTTCTTTATGCAAAGCGAGGTAGTAAATTATTTGTAGTGTTTCCTTTTTTAATTGGGATACCGATTATTTTAACAACTGCAAAACATAAGCTGGTGATTTAGATTTAAGAAGTCTTTTCTGCAGTATGCAAATCAAAATAAAATATACAAATATCTATTAGGTACCTGCGAAGTACAGGGTGTATGACCGAGACGAGGGAATTTGTACAAGTGAATTGCAATAAAAAAGGTTTTTAAAGAGCCTTTACTGCTAGAAGTGTCAGCTCAAGTGGAGTCGGCGTGGTACAGCGGCGTTAAAAGGTTGTCCGAAACATTTAGTAGATTGCAGAACAAAATAAAACGACCAACAATTTAGGATGTCCCACGCTTGTATTAGGAAAGTCCTTTTTACAAGGCCGAGAAATGTATAAACTAACCTAGGGAGTGCGTACTAGTAACCTTAAACTTACAAATCACTCGCGGACATAAAATCTAAATATATTAATAGATGTTCCTTCGATGAAAATTATTAAGGTGTCTGGTGTATGCAGAGTTTAGGTAAGAACATTTTATATTAAGTGATACTACATAAAAAACTTTACTAGTCGTAAAGCTCCCGTATGTGATCCTGACCTGCGCCTACTGTTCTTACATTAATCCATGGAACCTAAAGAACGTGGTTTTTAATTTAAAACGATTTAGATACTATTTACTTATTGAAATAGCTCTGTGGATTATTGGGGGAGCATTATTTGGTGGTTGCGCTACATCACGTGTGCAAACAAATCCGAAATTTTGCAGTAAGATGTGCGTGAGTGTGCTTGGTCTGCTGTCACCTGGCTGCTTTTTTTGCTATTAATTATTATTAAAAATGTAGTAAAATGAAAACGTGTTTCGTTCCGTGTTGTAAAACAGGATACTTGTCCGAAGAGAAGACTGTAAAAAGCTGGCTATTAAAATAAAATCAATTTTAGTGTTCCAAAAGTAAAGTTTTTACCTAAAAGGTAAAACTTAATAAAACCATTTTTGTTTACTAGGATCCAATACTTTTATAAAAATGGGCTCATGCAATACCTCGCGGCGATAAGGAATTGTCATTAGGCCATTACGTGTGTCAAGCACACTTTCAGGAAGCTGATATAATGTCAGCCACTCATTAAATGTGACACCCAAGTCTCTCATCAAAGGATAATTAATATCTTAGAAGCCACTTTATCTTTCCTATAAACTAATAAAAAATACTTGTCAATTTTAGCTATAGATTATTAGCATTTATTAAAAAAATCAAATTTTGCAGATTTATATGGGATAGCACTGAGTTAATAACTGTAAACAATTTTAAATCGTCCACGAAAAGCAGGACTATAATAATATAACCCTGCCGTAATATAAACATTAGAATCAAACATATTCGTATAAATAATCATTCAGTCTTAGACCAAATAACAGTTAAGTTGAGTATACTACAGCGACCTTCTTATCACAATAAGGACATAGCCACCTGGCATATTCTCACTTTTGTTTTGCAAAGACACTATAACCATCACGGCACAGCTTGTAGCTCCTTTATACTAGCATCAGAAGAGAAAATAAATTTTATTCGTAACGGTTACATGACTAAACATAGGTATTTAATGTTACCCTAACGGTTTACAATTTTAAAACATTTCATTATCGGTACAAATTTAAATTGGCGGTGAACAAAAAAAAATTCTCGGTGCGCAGTTGTCTTCTTTGGTCAACCTTTATAGGTGGATCGTCTGCAGGGCATGGGTTGGTCAGCCTTTTGGTCACTGTCGAACAGTTGTATTCTTTGGATATGGCTCCAACCTATAGGAGCATTATAATTCTCTTTCATAGGACATGCACCAATACGAATGACCCTGAATGAGACCTACGGGGAAACTCCAATATCATCAAATACATTTTTCACCTTCAGAATCATGAAATATATGCGCATRCACTTAATTTTTAACTTACTTGCCTCAACATCCTTCCTCAACCAGTTCTCTTGTTTATCTGCGCCGAGAACCTGTGATCTACGTTCAAAACAGTAGCCAGACTCGCTCTACAGGCAAACGTTCTAAATCTGTCCTAAGAACATCAACTTAACACTCCAGCTTTGCAATGTCATTACTATTAGCTTTCTGATTTCTGTAAATCCCTGAACTTGTCCATAACTTGCAGTAGGGTACCTATTCTTTTGTCACAAATATGTTAAGTACAGCTGACAGGAGCACGACAACAGAACAACACTGTGATAAAGAGATCAATCTTCCTTAAGTGTAAAGAATATCTCAGGTGGAACGCTACCTTTTATTTGCTTTTATGCAGCTATCAAGAGGCTTTATATTCTGCGATCTAACCTCACTTTCCTGCATTCCCAGAAGACCAGTTGTGGGACCTTTTGTGCTTAGCGATCCTAAATAAATTAATCAAAATTGCAATATTTACATTTTTCTAGCCAAATCATGATAGGACAATGTCATTATGCGGTTCAAAAAGCAGATAAAAGAAAAGCGGCATTGTTTTCACGGGCAAGACAAGGTTGTACACATTAAAGTTTTATTTGTGCACTTTTTTACCTTTTTAGGAGTGAAACACGTAATATAATGGCAATGTAAATAAAAGGACGTGACATAGGAGTATTTTATAAACTAGTATGATCTGAGCAAGTTGCAACACGGATTAGCTAGTTACCATAGGCCTCACTCAGCAAATCCCACGGGAACGAAGAAATCCACGAACCTGCGATTGCTGCCTCAGCATCACCGCCGAGGTTATATATATAAGAGAAAACCATCATGTAAACGATTCTAACTTGTACTTTGAACACGTTACTCTGTACCGTAGAAAATAAATCTTTTTTTAAAAACTCTTKCGGCATATCCGTAAAGATAATTGGCGCAGTCGTGACGGATAGCTCGAGGAACCCCTCATCGCGTATCGGTTTCGTGAGTTTCAACTCTTCGCGAGCTAAAGAACCAGGCGGGCCAGAGGACCACCAGAAATTGGGCAACCAGGAGAACAGCAGAGGAAGACACCAGCCAAAAAAAAAAGGTAGGAGCCAATTCCTTTCTATTCTTTCCGCTTATTTTCTGTGGCAAAGTCGAGTTGTTTCCCGAGAAATTCAATGTACATGATTTTTCTCGAAAGTCGCTGAATACGACAAAATAATTTTAAGTGAGGGTCGACGAACACGACCACATTTTCAATATAATAATAATATAATAAGTCAAAATTGAGATCGAACAGCTAGCAGAATTCCTAAGTAGTTTAGAACTAGAGAATAGCATTACTGAAGAGACAAGTCAAGTAAAAATGACCCAAGCTCAACAGCAAGTTAACTATAACTTATTAAGATTATATATAGATACAATCCCCGTATTTAATGGAGATGCACACACCTTAGAAGTATTTCTCGAACATTGTGAACACCTCTTAGTAACCTATAAAAATCCAAATGAACAAGATCCAATTAATGGATTCCTAATTCGAGCAATAATCGGAAAATTGTCTGGAAATGCGCTCATGCTAATAGGCAGTAGACCCGAGATTCGAGATTGGAATTCATTAAAAAATTTGTTACGCTTAAGCTTTGGAGATAACAGAAATTTAGATTGTTTAGTTCAAGAAATGATGGCATTACAGCCTAGCAAAAATGAATCATTCTTAAATTTTGGACAAAGGATTCAGAGAAGTCGAAGTGCTATAGCTTCAAAATTAATTGCATTAAACTTATCGAAAGAGGAACGAACCTTTCAAATCAAAAATTACGATGACCTATCGCTGAAAACATTCATACGCGGATTATCCGGTAGAGTGCAAGATATGGTTAGGTTAAGGAACCCTAACAGTTTAGAAGTTGCCATATCGTATGTTTTGGAAGAGGAAAATTTTATGCTAAATCAGAAGCAATTTCGTGGATCACAAATAATGCAGAAACCTCAGTTTAATAACGTAAGAGCACCATCAAATGCGGCTCAAACACCAAATCAAAATTTTAATTCATTTTCATACGCAAATCCCCAAAATTTTTATCGCCCATACCAAAATATGCCACAAAATTCATATCAAAATTCTGTACAGCAAAGATTTCAGTTTCCATCACAACCAATTGACATAAGACCTAGACAGAATATGCCACCGCCAAAATATTTCACGAACGCACAAGTTTTTGGCTCAAACAGATCGAATGTTTTTAAACCAACTGGCAAAGTCCCTCAGAACAAGCCAGAACCAATGTCAATATCTACAAGAAATACTATGATTCCGCGAAGTACGAATCATTTTAAACCAAGCGGTCCTAGAAATTTCATGTCCGAAGAACTTCACAATATTGACGAAGCCTGCGATAACCAAAATTCTGATTCATATCAACCAGAAGATAATTATTTCCAAAATTGTAATGTAAATGATTTTAACGGTTATGAATATAACGAGATTGCATCCACTTCTGACGAATTACAAGACATTAACCCATACGAGTTACATGACGAAAATTTTACGGACACCATGTCACAAAACAACCAAACATAATCATACTAAATCACGTTCATAATAATTTGCCATACATTTACATCCCCGAAATTAATGCAAAATTCTTAATCGACACCGGCAGTTCTAGAAGTTTAATAAATCCAGGTTTGGCTCATGCGGCATACGAAAAATTCATATTTAAAGAAAATTTTAACATTCAAACCTCACACGACATTACTTTTCATGACGAAGTTGCAGTAATACCTGTGTTCAAAATATTTGGCACTAAAGAAAAACATAAATTTTATTTGTTTGATTTTAGTCAGAAATATGATGGACTTATTGGAATGGATCTTTTAAACCAATTAAATGCTATCGTTGATATAGGTAAAAAGGAATTGATTACCCCACTTGTCAAAATTCCAATTATTTTAGGCATTACACAACCCGAACCAACAAGATATCAAAAATGTTTTCAAGTAATAAACATTCCCGCTAGAACGCAAAAAGTTGTCAAAATTCCTGTTCGTTACAAAGAAGGATTAGGTGTATTAAATTACATCAATTTCGGCACTAACGTAGAAACCCCCAACGCAGTTGTAAATATAAAAAATTATTATGCCATTACTACGATCTTAAATTCAAAGGAAACACCGGTCTCTCTAAAAATTAATGAACCTTTTGACGTGGAACTATTAGATCCCAACGAAATTAATTTTATCGACAAAATGGAACCGGACTGTAAATTAAACAAGGATCAGGACAATTTATTAAAGGCAAATCTTAAAAATCTTCGCTTGCAGCATTGTAACAAAGAAGAACAAAATTTAATTCGCGATCTTTGCTATAACTATCGAGACATTTTTTATTGCGAAAACATTCCACTTAGTTTTACCAATGAAATAAAGCACAAAATTAATTTAACCGAAGATAAACCAATATATACGAAATCATACCGATTCCCAGAAATACATAAAAATGAGGTAAAGACCCAAATTGACAAAATGTTAAGCCAAGGTATTATTAGGCCGTCAACTTCACCATGGAGTAGTCCAATTTGGATTGTTCCCAAAAAATTAGACTCATCCGGAAAAAGAAAATGGCGAATTGTTATTGATTATCGGAAATTAAACGAGAAAACGATTGATGACAAATACCCCCTGCCAAACATTACGGGTCCGTTAAGTTAGCTCCGCCATGTTGAGCAATTTTTTTGAAAACATTGCTCCAGATTGCCCTGAGCTAGCTCCAGCTAGCTCCACTAAAGAGAAAGCTAGCTCCACCTTACTTGAGTAGTTATAAGCTCATCATTGCGGGGGGGGCTAACTTAACGTTATCCCCGCCATGTCCTCAAATCTGTTTCAAAAGCTAGCTCCAGCTTGCCCAGAGCTAGCTCCAGCTAGCTCCACTAAAGAGAAAGCTAGCTCCACCTTACTTGAATAGTTATAAGCTCATCATTGCGGGGGGGGCTAACTTAACGTTATCCTCGCCATGGCCTCAAATCTGTTTCAAAAGCTAGCTCCAGCTTGCCCAGAGCTAGCTCCAGCTAGCTCCACTAAAGAGAAAGCTAGCTCCACCTTACGTGAGTAGTTATAAGCTCATCATTGCGGGGGGGGCTAACTTAACGTTATCCTCGCCATGGCCTCAAATCTGTTTCAAAAGCTAGCTCCAGCTTGCCCAGAGCTAGCTCCAGCTAGCTCCACTAAAGAGAAAGCTAGCTCCACCTTACTTGAGTAGCTATAACCTCATCATTGCGGGGGGTGCTAACTTAACGTTATCCTCGCCATGGCCTCAAATTTGTTTTAAAACCTAGCTCCAGCTTGCCCAGAGCTAGCTCCAGCTAGTTCCACTAAAGAGAAAGCTAGCTCCACCTTACTTGAGTAGTTATATGCTCATCACTGCTGGGGGGCTAACTTAACGTTATCCTCGCCATGGCCTCAAATCTGTTTCAAAAGCTAGCTCCAGCTTGCCCAGAGCTAGCTCCAGCTAGCTCCACTAAAGAGAAAGCTAGCTCCACCTTACTTGAGTAGTTATAAGCTCAACATTTCTGGGAGTGCTAACTTAACATTATCCTCGCCATGGCCTCAAATCTGTTTCAAAAGCTAGCTCCAGCTTGCCCGGAGCTAGCTCCAGCTAGCTCCACTAAAGAGAGAGCTAGCTCCACCTTACTTGAGTAGTTATAAGCTCATCATTTCTGGGAGTACTATCTTAACGTTATCCTCGCCATGGCCTCAAATCTGTTTCAAAAGCTAGCACCAGCTTGTCCAGAGCTAGCTCCAGCTTGCCCAGAGCTAGCTCCAGCTTGCCCAGAGCTAGCTCCACTAAAGAGAAAGCTAGCTCTACCTTACTTGAGTAGTTATAAGCTCATCATTTCTGGGAGTGCTAACTTAACGTTATCCTCGCCATGGCCTCAAATGTGTTTCAAAAGCTAGCTCCAGCTTGCCCAGAGCTAGCTCCAGCTTGTCCAGAGCTAGCTCCAGCTAGCTCCACTATAGAGAAAGCTAGCTCCATCTTACTTGAGTAATTATAAGCTCATCATCTTACAAATTATTTGTGAAACATTTAAGAAACTTTCATATCCTCTATTGTTATACAACAACTATGTACAATACTAATAGCTTACAAATTATGATTTATAGCTTACAAATTATGACAATTAATTTTCTGATTGCTTAAAAAATGATTCAGATTGAACGAATCTGGGAAAGTCAATGCCTGGACCTTTTGAATATAGGTAATTCCATTTTGGTAACATCTCGGGAATTTAATTTTTATTTTTTTACTTCTTTATAAATAATATGATTGTTTTCATACAATCTATAAAGAAACTCAAATTCGATAAACGTTATTTGTACAAGGGTTTTTCGTTACCGAACAACTGTAAAGATTGCGCCATGCTTAAAACTCTGCACTTGTATGTATACAGGATAGCTGATGTTACGAAAGTATTGCGTTCATTATTTTAGTTACTACATTGAATTAAGTTTTGACTTTTGATTTCATAACGTGAATGCTATGATTAAAGCATTAAGTATTAAATTTTATGTCTGTTAAACCTACCAATCGTATCTAAGCCCCTATCGTTTTTCTGCGATTCGGATACCTGGAACACGCCCCCCTGACTTTAACCGTTTCCGGTACAACTATTTCAACTAAGCTAAATGCTATGTACACAGTCAATTAAACACTTCGTTCATCAGAATTGTATTTTAACTCAACACAACTTAATTACAACTCATAATAATGTGATATTTTTGGCGTATTGCCACTACGCTGTTTCAATAACACTAAAAATATATTTTTGTTCTACCATTTACTCATGTTTGTCCGTTACTTTGGAAATTGCAAATGTAGATGATCTGCAGGCCTATAAAAATTATTACTATTATTATAATATGATATAAAGCTGAGACCTACCACACGGATTTAGCTTCTCATATCGACACGACAAAATTGTGGGGCTAACTGTCATAATATTTTTTCTGAACGTAGCTGAATGTAGCTAGCTTTTTAAGAACGGAGCTAACTGAAGACAGCCCCAAATGATGTGGAGCTATTTTTTCAGATCGACCGATCAAAATGGCGGAGCTAAATCTTCTTTTCTTGAAAATTATGGAAATTGGGATGGAGCTAACTTTGTCTAGAGCGGAGCTAGCTAGAGCTAGCCCTGGGCTACCTGGAGCTAGGTTTTGAAACAGTGGCGAGGATAGCGTTAAGTTAGCACCCTCCTAAGTGATGAGCTTATACTACTCAAGTGAGGTGGAGCTGGCTTTCTCTATAGTGGAGCTAGGTTTTAAAACAGATTTGAAACAATGGCGAGGATAGCGTTAAGTGAGCACCCCCCGAAATGATGAGCTTATAATTACTTAAGTAAGATGGAGCTAGCTTTCTCTATAGTGGAGCTAGCTGGAGCTAGCTCTGGGCAAGCAGGAGCTAGGTTTTGAAACTGATTTGACACAGTGACGAGGATGGCGTTAAGTTAGCACCCCCGAAATGATGAGGTTATAACTATTCAAGTAAGGTGGAGCTAGCTTTCTCTTTAGTGGAGCTAGCTGGAGCTAGCTCTGGGCAAGCTGGAGCTAGCTTTTGAAACACATTTGAGGCCATGGCGAGGATAACGTTAAGTTAGCACTCCCAGAAATGATGAGCTTATAACTACTCAAGTAAGGTGGAGCTAGCTTTCTCTTAAGCGGAGCTAGCTGGAGCTAGCTCTGGGCAAGCTGGAGCTAGGTTTTGAAACAGATTTGAGGCCATGGCGAGGATAACGTTAAGTTAGCACCCCCAGCAATGATGAGCTTATAACTACTCAAGTAAGGTGGAGCTAGCTTTCTCTTAGTGGAGCTAGCTGGAGCTAGCTCTGGGCAAGCTGGAGCTAGCTTTTGAAACAGATTTGAGGCCATGGCGAGGATAACGTTAAGTTAGCCCCCCCCCCCGCAATGATGAGCTTATAACTACTCACGTAAGGTGGAGCTAGCTTTCTCTTTAGTGGAGCTAGCTGGAGCTAGCTCTGGGCAAGCTGGAGCTAGCTTTTGAAACAGATTTGAGGCCATGGCGAGGATAACGTTAAGTTAGCCCCCCCCGCAATGATGAGCTTATAACTATTCAAGTAAGGTGGAGCTAGCTTTCTCTTTAGTGGAGCTAGCTGGAGCTAGCTCTGGGCAAGCTGGAGCTAGCTTTTGAAACAGATTTGAGGACATGGCGGGGATAACGTTAAGTTAGCCCCCCCCGCAATGATGAGCTTATAACTACTCAAGTAAGGTGGAGCTAGCTTTCTCTTTAGTGGAGCTAGCTGGAGCTAGCTCAGGGCAATCTGGAGCAATGTTTTCAAAAAAATTGCTCAACATGGCGGAGCTAACTTAACGGACCCAAACATTACGGAAATCCTAGACAAGTTAGGTCGTGCAAATTATTTTACTACTCTCGATTTGGCATCCGGCTTTCACCAAATCGAAATTGACAAACAAGATATTCCAAAAACTGCTTTTTCAGCATTAAACGGTCTTTTCGAATTCGAAAGGATGCCTTTCGGTTTAAAGAATGCTCCCAGCACTTTCCAGAGGGTTATGGATAATGTTTTGCGAGGTCTTAATAACGAAATTTGTATGACATATTTAGACGATATTGTAATTTTCAGTACAAGTCTCCAAGAACATATCAGCAGATTAAAATCAGTTTTCGACCGATTAAGAAATGCTAACCTCAAAATTCAACTAGATAAATCCGAGTTTTTGAAGAAATCAGTTGCATATTTAGGACACATTATAACTCCAGAGGGTGTTAAACCAAACCCCGACAAAATTTCTGCCATTCAAAATTTCCCAATTCCCCGAACTCAAAAAGAGATAAAATCGTTTCTTGGATTACTAGGATATTACAGAAGGTTCATTAAAGACTTTGCAAAGATCACTAAACCTCTGACGCTTTGTCTAAAGAAAAACGCCAAAATTATTCATGACCACAGTTTCATAGAAAGTTTTAATACATGCAAAAAATACTTTGCAATGACCCGATACTACAATACCCCGACTTTACGAAAGACTTTATTTTGACTACTGATGCGTCAAACGTCGCTATTGGTGCAGTTCTTTCACAAGGAACAATTGGTCAGGACAAACCCGTTGCTTTTGCTTCACGAACTCTAAACGAATCTGAACAACGTTACAGTACTATCGAAAAAGAATTGCTTGCAATTGTTTGGGCATGCAAATATTTCCGGCCGTATCTTTTTGGTAGAAAATTTACGATAGTAACCGATCATCGTCCTTTAACATGGCTTTTCAACCTCAAGGAACCAAATTCAAAATTAGTTCGTTGGCGCCTTAAACTGGAAGAATTCGATTATAAAATAGTCTACAAAAAAGGGAAACTAAATTCTAATGCAGATGCACTTTCACGAGTTCAAATTAACCTTCACGAAACTAATTCTGTTATTAATAATCCAGGCGATGCAGACCAAGACATTTCCGAATTTTTACAAGGTTTAGACGAATTAGAAATTCCAGATTTAGAAGAACCAAACCCAAGTAATCAAAATTTGAATCAAAATTCTAGCAATAGCGATACAGTTGACAAACCAAAAATTATAATACACTCTGACATTCAGATCAGACCCCCCATTAGTAGCAACCCAGACCCCCACATTCACTTTCAAAAGACGTAACTAACGATGCAATTCCTATATTAGACGACATCGTAAACAACAAAATTAACCAAATTCATGTTTCAAAAAATTCACTTAACAAATTAACAGTTTCACGAGAGACTTATAAAACACACAAAATTATATTGGTCAAAATACCTTTACAGAATAACAAGAGTTTCATTGTTGAGTTCATTAAGGAATATTTTAAAACCAGGCACAACATATCATGTGTACTTTCATAACGAAGAGTTCATAACAGATTTCACTTACGTATATTCGGAATATTTTAATCGATTAGGTCCCAAAATTAATTAGATGTACTAAACTTGTCAACACCGTCCAAGATGTCGAGGAACAAGTCCTGTTAATTAAAAACCACCACGAAGGGAAAACGAAACCATAGAGGAATAGACGAAACTCTTCAATACCTCAAAAGAAATTATTATTGGCTTAATATGAAAACGGATATTTCAAGTAATATAAATGCCTGTGAAAATTTGTCAGAGAACTAAATATGGCAGGACACCTCCATATGTACCAATGGCCTTAACTTTAACTCCTTCTAAACCATTCGAAATTGTTCACGCAGATATATTTTATTTTGACACGAAAAAACTATTTAACGCTAGTCGATTCATTTTCAAAGTTTGCGGCAAGCTATACTTATTCCAGGCAAGTCAGCGATAAATGTATGCGATGCACTGTTAATATTTCACTAGTTTTGGAACTCCCCAACATCTAATTGTAGATAGTGGACTCGAGTTTAAAAAACGAAACGGTTTAAGGAACTCTTAAAATTACACCAAATTAACATTCACTTTACTACCCCAGGTCATCACCAATCGAATGCTATTGTCGAAAGATTTCATTCGACTTTAATCGAACATTGCGAATTCTAAAAGAAACGCATCCTAATGAATTAGAGCTCATAAATTATGCAGTTTTAGGCTACAATAGTTCTATTCACAGCGCAACAAATTTCACCCCATTTGAATTAGTCTTCGGACACACTAATTTACGAAATCCTGAAATTTTTACACCTAAAGAATTTTTCTCAAATTACGTGGAGGATCACAACAAAAAGCTGACGCAAGTATATGAACAAGTCCGAGTTAAATTAGAAAACAAAAAACAAAGTTTGGTAACGAAAATCAACACTAAAGGCGACACAAACGAGGAATTCAAAATTAATCAAATCGTTTACAAGAAAAATCCATTAACAAGGAATAAGAAACTTAACAAATATTTAGGACCCTACACGATTGTAGAAATTTTAGATCACAACAGATTTAAAATAAAAAACAAAAAGAATAAGTTCGAAATCATTCATATGAACGAATTGAAGAAACCTCCTTTGTTACAGGCCAATACCGAAAATGAAAAAGGTCAAGATCATGATGATCCACCTAATAATGATACTGCTGGTACGAGCTCAGGAAATCAAATTCCTTCAAATTGAAAACTCTCCAGGTATACTCCCTTTCAAATTAGGCACGGCTAATATAGTCACCAAGAAACACATCTTTCTATACGATATTAACGTCGGTACTTAAAAGCAGAAATTAATAACTTGAAACAAAATTTACTACAAGTTAAATTCCTCATTAAATGCAGAAAATCCACCGTACTTTTATAGCTTACGAAACAACTACATTCATTTGAACGAGGTAATTCAAGAAATAAATCAAAAGTTTGCAAATATCATGTTTTATGATACTCCCAAAATTGTTAGGCAAAAACGTGGGTTGATTAATTTGGGTGGTTCATTACAAAAGTTTCCTATTTGGTACGTTGGACGCTAATGATGGTGAGCGATACGAAAATGCTTTTAAAAACGT
>QCXZ01000003.1:35720141-36066547 GCA_025024175.1 Rhyzopertha dominica | reverse complement strand
TAAGGTTTAACATTCATCTCATAGATAATAAGCGTTTAATTAGAATTTGGCAACTATGTGAAGTGGAATGCTAACTGCTACATGACCATCGCACCACGGAGAATAGGAAGGGTGGTTGAATAATCAGGACTTGGCTGGAAAATCACGAAACAAATATCGTATTTGTTTGGAAATTCAAAACCTTTAGTATGGGTTACACTCGCAAACAGATCAAAAATCATATTGCGTTTGGTTCATACCCCGACGTAGAGTAACTGATCAAGATCGGCCAAAATCCGTTAGTAGGATCTTTAACGTAAATTAGAGGTTGCGTAATAATATAAATTTTGTATAATATACTTTGTGATGTGTACATAAATTTTGGGTTAGTCACGCTTTCCTGTATTTTTGGAAATATCCTACATAGTATAGAGTAGATTCATGTATATTAAGTTAAAGTTAAGTGTCGAAAGAATAATCTTGTTAAATCAGTCGTAGTGAGAACGTTGCATAGGTAATTAAAGTTTATGTGACTAGCGGGTGTCTAAATTATTGTTATTTATCGATTTTATTTGGCAACATAATTTTTGTTTAATCATATTTTATTTTKACCACTATTATATGTATTGTTTGATATATTTGTTGTTAAAATAAAACATTGATTTAGATTTATTGTTTAACTAGAGTAATTACTAAGTGCTAGATTCCATGCGATTCCTAGAACCCACGATGTAAGCATTACATACCCCTAGAAAGAGTTTTTTGTTCAAGGTTAAGAGTCGCTTGCTATTAATCTTGACGCTAGTTGCTTTGTGTTTTAATACATTGCTAGATACCTACAATAAAATTATTATGTAGAGTAGACTGGAGTGTTGTGTAAATGGGGAAGGGCAGTAATTTAGGTCATATTATGTTGTTCAATCTTTACGAGTTCTTTAACAATCGCGAAGTATTGTTGCCTAGGGGCAAATAACAACTGACCAGTAGATGCAAACGAAAAACAGTCTCATGCATGCCTTTGGACAATTGCGATTGCGTGAAGCTTATCTAAAAGATTGATTTAATCTATTAAAACATAATTTCCTTGCAAACATGACAGTTTTAAAGCCATTTATGTACAGAGAAAACGCTTCGTGACATTTGATCTAAGTGGATTTGATATTGGGCTGGGTGTTTTGTTGAGCGATGGCGATAAAGGGTGGATTAGTTTCGCGTAAAAGGTTAATTCAAATAAGTGCCTGTAAATATTTACTGCCTGGCACTTTCTGGCGCGCCCGATATATTTTTAGTTCGATATGGATGTACACACGTTGCGGTAGGGCGGCAGTTTTCTGGAAGGTAGTAATTTCATAAATGGGTTTTTCTTTAGGCGTTCAGTTTATAGTGCTTTATAAACACTTACCATCTTATTACTTTGCAGCAACTTGCATGTAGATGACTACAATTAGTTCATTCTTTTTTTAAATACAATAGCTTGCATGGAAAAGACGACACTTTGACTTAAGAAATGTTAAAACTTGTATACTTATAATTTAATGCTGATCTTATTTCCGTAACAAAGAGAAAATACATGTGATTTCTGAATTCTTTGTGCCGCCTTTTTATAACTGCTGTCAAGCTACAATATGCACGGCGATCACTGAACAACAGTGAACACGATAGTACTGAGGGTTTCAGATCAAGCTACAGTCACGAAATTGATGGTTTATAAAGATTTTCCAACAATTTACGGTTTCAATTCGCTTTCAAAGGTAAAGAATAACAATAACTATTGGCACTATGGAGCTTTGTGTAGTGCAGCTAACGCTAATACCACTTAGTTTGTGAATTTTACCATTACGACAGGCTAAAAACATATTTAACAGGCTTACTGTAGACAAACCTTACAAAATAAGATACATTAGATACGTAACCTAAAAGTTATACGAAACCGAGTCAGCCCACAGCAGAGTGCAGTTCTCAAGCATAATAAAATTATATCTATGCCATGTCGCCTGCGTCGAAACAATCCTTCGAAAACTGTTTTGCCTTATAAAGCCTCTTCAGCACGGCTGTAAGTACCATTATTATTATGCTTGAGAACTGCACTCTTTGCAGAAATCGTTGCTGAGGACTTCTGTCGTTTTTTTTAAACGCCCACAGCAAAGCGGGCTACCGTTCAGGTTAGTTCCCCATAGAGACAAATTTCCACGAGATAGCATGGTGTTGTCCACATCCTAATTCTCACATACACCTCGCCTACCTTGGCGTATATAAGGGAAGCCGCATCTGCGCGGTGTTGTTTGCGTTGGGACTATAGCTGTGCTGAAGAGGCTTTAGAAGCTGAAACAGCTGTCCACAGATTGTTTTCGACGCAGGCTACATGGCATAGATGTATTTTATTATATTACTACAGAATATGTTATCTCATAAAAAATATGTCAAATAATTCAACAGATGATTAGTTGTGTTCACCTTCCTGAAAGGCGGCAAACTGATGTAATCGATAATTTCCATAAGCGCTCTGGATGCATGAAATATTTATAGAAACCCTGCACAAGTACACATATTAATTTTGAAATCTAGAAAACTGGAAATTGCAGTGACGTGGTTATTTGCGTTCGATTTATCGACATTGCTAGGCGACGGACACGAAACTTGATCGTTTCGGGAAATCGAGAAGGCCGTGAATACTCAGGAACCTGGAACGGAAAATCGGTAATTGAAATTATCGGCAATTCGATTATCATTAAATACAGTTATATTCATATGTAAATTAAGTATAACTTTTTTTGCAAGACCAGTTTATAATTCTTAAAAAAAAATAGTGTTTAAAACACAACAACTTCTCATTTTATATTTATAGACACTGTGAACTAAAATGTTCAATTCTATATGACGGTCAAGCAAATAAAGAGAGAGAAAATTTATCTTAATGTGAGTTGCTGAACAATATTTTTAGTCAATAAATACACGAATGAATGAATGCATACACACATACACATAAATTAATTTAAGTCGATCCAGCCGTTTAGTTGCAGTATAGATAAATAACCTAGATACCGACTGCAGCGCCATCTGCCGGGCTGATTTGTGAATCTAAACCATCCAGGGCGCCACCCAAACGCATACAAAAAATTCATTCAAATCGGTACAGTCGTTTAGGAGTTCAGTGACATTCACACGTACAGTAGAATTATATATATAAAGATATACGCTGCTTCCACGAACAAAATGGTATCTCAGCATATTGGAACAATGGTTTACTTCGCAAAAGTATAGTAACAATAAAGCTCCATAAATTCAGCCAATCTAAAGTGGATATTTGTTAGTTATTTTACGCAACTGAGATAACTTAGTTACTGTGAAGCGGCATGTCGTTGATTAGTTGTCCAACACGATAAGGAAAGTATCATGTAGATTTTATGTTCACGATAACTATAAGTACTAAAGTGCTAACTCTCCGTAAAGCGCTAAATGTGAGCTTTTTCCGATTACAAACGGCGTATAAAGACATAAAGTGCGCGTATTCTGGGTCACATTGTTGTGCTTCTGAACGGTCACATACTAACTCGTACTTCATTTCTGTAACATGTTACACTTCAAAGTGAACTTCGAGTGCAAGATGTTATGTGTGATAATAATTTCAAATTATTCTTTATAACAACAAATGAGTATTTGAATGTCAATTAATTACTAATTTTCATAATAGAATTGCTTTAACTGAATGCTGAATTTGCCAACGCATGCTACAAACAGCTGCCTTTCAATGGTCTTCATTATAAGCTTTATTATATAATCTTACATACACGCGCATATTATTGCTTTCGTCGTTGCCATCCATTTATCTTCTGAGGGTCATACCGGTTTTCCCAGCGGGATCGAAATAAACTCTATCTTGGATTGATTGGAGAGTTGTTCTGAAAAAGAATAGCTACCAGTTTTGAAATTAACAATTTCAATTTAGTCCGTGGCGAATCTCCAATTACTTACTACCGAAGTTCGTATAAATTTCCCAGCGAATCGGGCTGGTAAAAAGGAAGCTCGGTTAAAAAACACGAAACGTGGTGATAAATCTTGGAGAAGCAGCCTTACCTTTCTAAAATTACGCTCTGTAACCGAGGACCGATAAAGCTCCCTCTCGCCGTTAAAGTTTTATTGAATAAATCCCTTCAAAGCTCTTCGTGGCGGTTGCAGTGGGATCGTGATTAAAAAAAACGCGAGGCATAGAATGTTTTTAAGTAACCTGCTAGAATAATTAAAAATCTACAGTTTACATTATCTATTCCTATATAGTAATATATAATAATGTTTATGCACGAAGACTAGAGTGAATGTATTGCATTTGTATTATCAAGCATAACAGAAAATTTTAGGCTTGCATTACATTATATTAATATATTAGAAAAAATTAAGCAAATTAATACTGTTGAAGCCAAAAAATTAAGAATATACAATGCACTTTGTCCAAAGATATATGGAAACCCCAAATTGCATAAACCAGATCACCCTCAGGCCGATTGTTTCAGGTATACAGGGTCCTACCAGTAACTTGGCAGGGCATCTAAATAAAATATTAACAAACGCTTACAATAAAAATAACATGTATACATTAAAGATTCATTCACCTTTGCTGAATTAGTCACTGACATGGAGATACCACTAAACCATGAAGTGATATCTCTTGATGTAAATTTGTATGGTAACATTTCAAAATATTTAGTTACAAGGGTTATAAGTGAGAGATGGGAACATATAAATCCACACTTTTTATTTATTGGATATTTGTGTTCCCAAGCTATCTTTCATCCTACCTATTTAAGAAAAATATGTTGACCTTATACTAATCCTGCCTTCAGATGGAATAGAAGAAATTATACAAAATTTTAACTCATATGATAAAAACATAGAATTTACAATAGAAAGAGAAGTTAATGGTGGAGTACCCTTTCTGGACACAAAAGTTATTTGAAAAAACATGGTACTGGGTGGCATTTTAGCAGTGGCGATTGTTAAAATTGTTCTCATTTCCGATGTTGTGTTATGGCTTGTAAATTTGTTAATAACTTCCTTACCAACAAGTGCGCATTACCGAATTAAAAAAAATTGTACTATTTACACAAAAATAATTTTCGCATTTTTTTTGGGCAAGCGTGTGCATTCAACCGTCTAGTGACCTATTTGTGTACAAATCCGATTGTGTAGAATATAGATGTCAACTTAAAAATGTGAATTTTTGGAGTACGGTGTAATAAAAACTGGTTGTGGGGCAACATCGACATCAGTATTGTGATGTGTTGTACCGTAATACAAAAAAAACTGAAGTTCATGGACCGTAACCGCTGTTTTCGTTCCTATTTTAAATACAAATAAATTGCACGGGTTATTTTTGTTTTAGTTTCATTAGTTAAAAAAACTAGTTGTAAGGAAATTACTTTTTTGAATAAAGTAATGAACACCAATGTTTCACTTTATAAAACAAGTGTAATAAATTAGAAAACCATCAGCAAATTTATATGCAACAGGAAAGCTACAAAGCTTGAACACATCGGCATCCGCGGCAACCTATTGGCATGAATATAATTTCTGCGGGACAGGTCATAATTGATGCCAACCCTTTTAACAGCCTGGAATTCCCTACGGGGCGATCTTGTAAGGGCATCCGAATGGTGTGCGTCCTTAAATATAAACACATGTGTAGAGATTCACAAAGGACGTGGAAATCCAAAATGTGATTACTTTATCGGCAATACTCTGTTAAACTGGGTAAGATCACATACTGATCTTGGCGCCACTAGGTATTAATGAGACTCTATAATGGTCAGAACACTTTCAGCTGATCGTAAGCGTGCGAACTCCGATTGGCATGTGCGTTTGGCACACTATCTTCAATGGTTTATTAGCAGGCTATGCATTACCTAAACACAACATAAGTGTATGCCAATGTCACGAATTCCAGTGTTGCCTCGAGACACCAGTTTGCTAGAGAGAACTCGGCGAACGGCAAACTCGCCTTGCATATGGGCGTCACCGGCCATCCTACGAAGAGCGCCTTGAACTTATGAATATTGACTCTCTTTGAATGAGACAACAGAGAGCCGATCTTGTACACTTGTACTTATAATGTTCTTTGGTGGAAGCTATCGACTGACTTTTCACATCTATTTGTATTGCAAACAAAGTACAGGCTGACATGTTGTTTTCCGGGCTGGTTCCCACGTTGCTTATTTGATCTTGACGTTTCGACACACATGTCGGTGTCTTCCTCAGAAGTAGCTCTGAAACGTGGGAACCAGCCCGGAAAACAAGATGTCATCGACAACAACCACAGAAGCCTTCAAACCAAAAGGATAGGCTGAGAGGGCATAGATTGAAACTAGTAGAAGAGTACCGCGTGATCGGTACTCTTCTACTAGTTGATTTATTTTTATTATAATTATTATTATTACTATTATTATCAATTTCCCAGGAAGAATTGAAGAAAATGTTCAACTTCTTTTAACAAAAGTATTTGTGCTAATAACGAGAACATAAATGGAGTAAATGCGTGTATGTGCTGTGCTGTCTGCACTGTAACCAAGTTACAGCTCGTCACTGTAGTTTAGGTGTAGTGCACACAGCGTGGCACAGAACTGGTTTTGCCTATATACTAAAGGCTTGGTGTGGCGATATAAGTAGAAGATTAGATGGTAATGCCATCTGCCAGTTACAAACTGATATTATGGTAAAGCCACCTTGTTGCCATTATGGAAACTACTTCATAAAGGTAGCGACCTGTATTATGCCAAGTTGGCATGCACATTCATATGTGAACTTGGCAGCAGGCCCACTTTTGTAGGCGGGCACACACCGACATACAGTAAAATGCATGTCTATGGTATGCCGGAAGTAGAAGGAAGTAGTTCCCATTATGGCAGTAAGTTGGTGGCTTTGTCATAATGTCAGTTTGTAGCTGACGATGGCATTGCCATCTAATTTTCTACTTACATCATACCAATCCTTTGGTATATAGGCAAAACCAGTTCTATGCCATGCTGTCTGCACTAGAGTTAAGCTACACTTACGATCTGTAACAACACCGAAACAGATCTGTCTGTAGTTAGTTGCGGTGCAGCCAGCATAGCATAGACATGCATTTTAATTTATGTTGGTCCTTGTCCGCCTGCTGTAAAGCTGACTAATGTAGATGCATGCCAATGGGGAAGTTGCATGAATTTTAAATCGCAGTAGTTAGTTGTTAGCCCGAAAGAGAATCTAATTTGAGGATATAATGCTGGAAAAAAAACATTAAATCAGTCCTCAAGTAAGCTCACAATATGAATAAGAAATCTGAAGTAAAGCCACCGTTCTAAAACGGACTGACGTCATGTGTCGGACGAGTCTGCGCACGGTGGGTATCTTAGGAACGGCTTGCAGTGCATATAATCCCGTTGCTAGCAAAAACAACGCCGTCCATTCAACTAATGACTAAAATGGAGAAACGCAAAACTCGTTGTCTAGCTTCGAGACTATCCGCACCTTTGATCCGCACATAAGATCTGCACCGTACGGCAAGTGATGTCCGTTTTAGAGGCGTGGCTTCAGTTACAAATTAATTATTTATATTTTGAGCTTGCTTGAGGACAGATTTAATTCTTTCTGCCGACATGTATCCCCAACATTGATTCTCTTACGGACTAGCACGTTTCTGAAAATTGTGCAAATTCTTCATTTGGGGAGACTATAGGTAATTTCTATTAGGAAGTAGTTCCCATTATAGCGGCTGGGTAGCTTCGTCATTATGTCAGTTTGTAGCTGACACAGCATTGCCATTTATTTTTCTACTATGAAATGTGCAGATCATACAAGATCCGATATCTGGATACGGTCATCTATGGTTCTGCGAAATAAGCATGCATTGTATTTCTTATTATTAGTGCGTAGCACTCGATTGTGAGCTTCCACAAATAACTATTGATATTGAAATGGTTGTTGTATTAGTCCATGTTTCATTGTGCTACTGAAGTTTGCTATTTTACCTTCGACTTTAACATATCAGAAGTGCAATTTCAACTTTACGTGCTGATTTGTTATTTTTGTAGATTTTGTGCGTTTGAGCGCTGTTTGGACAATTGAACCTCGCATATCCAAGAACTTTGGTGAGCCAGTTTTAATAATTTTTAGTTGTCTATGCATGCGGTTTGTCTGTCTGACTACTTTACGGTTGCACGTTTAATTTGTATTTTTAGTGTGATGAGATGGATTACCGTAGTCGTAATCGTGAGAGAACAGTTAAGAGCAATCGGAGGAGATTACGTTCACGTCGACCTGGTACTGACAATTTTAAAATGCACGTTGAACACAAATTTGAACAACTGGAGACATTAATTCGCAGTTTGCAAAATAATAATGGAGAAACTTCACGTTTATATAGGCTAGGATGGAAGTACCAATCAATAGAAACCGCTTGCCGCTTTTCCGAATTCAATTTGAAATTGTGCTTTGCTCCGTCTCCTGAAAGTGTGCTTCGACAGCTCGTGACGTCACAAGATGCGTAGCGCAAAACTGCATTCCGCATAAGTAAGCGCACGTACTTAGGGTACGGTTCATTCTATGTGCTCTGTTATTTAAGTCGCGAAGGTTTTATACCACTCTATGACGTAAATTTCAAATAATAATCAAGATGAGTGATGCTGTCACCAGCTGTTTAAATTACAATAATGGCCGTCGTATCTGTTAGGTGACTTCACGCCCATCCGATCATTTTTATACTACGCAAGTATTATGTAATTACGACTCGTTAATAGAATCAAATGAACAACATACTTCTGCTGTTTAAACAGAATCTAAAAATTAATGGAACTTCCCCATTCTGAATCGGGAAAATTCCGATTACTTAATGGTTAATTAAAATTGCTTTGGTGGGTGAACTTTATGTTTGGGATGGCCGTGTCAAAATACTTTGCATGACTTTGCCTTAGTGGAAACGCCAAAGCATGGCACGACGACCAAACTGAGATTAGTAGTGATTGGCAACAATGGAAAATTCCCTTTAGCATTTCTATCAGTTCGTAGTAATGTTCCAAAATGAAAAAAAAAGTAAATTTCGAACGGCAAAATAATGAAGATGTTTTCTTTTATTACAAAAAATTGCGTTTCGGAAAACATTGCGAATTTTCTAATCACATTGAAAAGCAATCAGCTGAAAGCTAGTGCTTAAGCTGCTAGTTGCAAAACACCCGAGTCTCAAAATTTCTTGTGGAATCAGATTATTCGTCGTCATCTACTAGTAATAAATCTGAACATCGGGACAAGTGCCTGTACAATTATGGGGTATGGTGAAGCTAACGTGCCATCTTTGGCTGAACCTGAACCAAAAATTACAATAGGCGAAATATACGTTTCAAATTCATATTTATTGTGAGCTTAACAATGGGACTGTTAAATGTGCGCATCCTGAACAAAATTTAAAAAGAATTATCATCATATCTAAGGAAGTGAAAATTGTTACTGAAATGGGAGAGTGTTAACCGTTCTGAATCTTAGAAAATTAAAAGCCGAGTATAAAAAGGAGGAATGTGTAACCCGGAGAATATGTTTGGAGCAGTATTCACTCACTGAAGTACCTGAGGAACCAGTAACCTTACTCGACAATGTTCAAGAAATATTGAATGCTTTTCTAGAAAAGTGTAAATGCTGTTTTGCTATAAATCATTCGGAACTAGGGAATATTAGTATTGAGATGGAAATACGTCTTAACAATAAAGAAATTCACGAAATGGAGCTAGTAAGGAAAATTGTAGACGATCTGTTAAGAAATAAAGTAAGTCACTTTCTGCTAGCCTGAAATTATTATTGGTGCATAAAAGTCCGGTGAATCACGTATAGTCGTTAACTTTCGCAAACTAAATGCTATAACCCTTAAGGAGGAGAATTCTTTACCATGCATTGAGGATAAGTGGGACAGACTAGCAGGTCAAAATGCTTTACCACTTTGGATTATGCCTTAAGATATCACCAGCTGCGAATAGCTGATGAAAATAGTTGGCATTATACAGCCTTTGTGACATTGGATGGACATTACGATTGCATGAGAATACAGGTTGAGGTTACTAATGCCCCAGCTGTATTTCCAAAGAGCAATCAATTCGACGTTTACGGTGTTAATCGGAAAAATGCCGTTGTAAATATTGAGAAACGTGCAAAAGCTATGAAGAACCGCGACGAGAGGAGTCGAATTGATGCCATCCAGTACAAGGTTGGTGATATATGGTACTGGTCGAGCGAACTCCCATGATTAAGGGTATTGTAGTGGTAAGCTGATACAGAAATTAATCGGTCCAGTCCCGGTTAAAGAAGTTTTGGGCTACGATCGTTACCGTGTCCAGTCGCTGTCAAAATATAGGAGGCGATTCAAGTGAGTTGTTGATAGCGATCGAATGAAACTGTTTCGAACCCAAAAGATTCATAGTATTTTACAAATGAATTTTATTTGAGTAACTTTCCTATTAAGGGAAAAATGATTAAATCCTGTTGTATTTATTGTAATGAGTAGTGCAGTGGGCTTCATGCCTTAGATGTTGAAGGAAACTTCTCTTGCTATTTGCTCGTGTGTTTGAGATTGTTGTTGATGAATAGTGCGGTGGGCTTTATGCCTTGAAATTGAAAGAAACTTCTCTTGACACTTGCATACTTTTGGCCTTCAAAGTTGAATTTTATTTGGGTGAGACAGTGTGTTGGGTTTCTGTTGTATGTAGAACTTCAGAGGTTAACAGAAACTTCTGCGACACTTTATATAATATTGCAAAAAAAAAAGATGCGGAAGGTTGTTTTTGCTTCCAAACTTTTCCTATTCTCAGAAACATGACGCGTGGGTCCGAGGATGTGCCTATTATCAGGATGACCGAATTTGAAATGTGCAGATTGTGCAAGATGCGATATTTGGGTGATACGACACTGGATACACTCATCTATGGTTCTGCAAAATATACATGCGTTATTTCTTATAATTAGTGCGTAACACTTGATTGTTAGCTTCCACAAAGAACTATTGATATTCAAGTGGGTGTTGTCTTAGTTCATGTTCCTTTGCAATACACTATTTGCACTACTGACGTTTGCTATTTTTTCTTTTGACTTTAATATTACTTACAAAGTATGAATAATTTATGTAGGAGTTAAAATTACATCATTGCACGTTCTGTTTTACTATTACATTATTTAAAACCAATTCCTTATTGATGTAAAGAACTCTGATTCATCTACCACATTTGACAGTAAATAAGTACTGCATGCTTTTTAATATCAGCTTCTGTATTTCTTTATTTTGTGACTATAGTTTCCGGGTGCTGTAAAAGAACGAAACCAGGTAATTCGAGTGTTCGTGCTATTTTTTAAATAAATCAGAAAACAGTGTTGTGCAGTATTAATTTAGTGTGCGTTTTAACAGCACTTTGAATAAGGAATTCAGTGGCGGTAACTGCCTTAAGCTATTTTGAATCCATGTCCGCCAAAAGTAATCGTTTATAAATTGAATTTGTATAATTACTCAGTATTTGTCATAAATAAACTAGTGGCCCCTGTTGGGCCGTAAGGAGTGCTTTCTTTATGTTGCTCCGCTGCCTGCAATCCTAATCGGTCAAGCCTGTACTTACCATTTCATATCGTGACTACGCAGTGCACGCCTTTTTCTTAAAAAAGTTAGGTGCATGGGCGTTATATAAATTACATGCCTAAACAACATGGGTATATATTTGGATTGTTGCTGTGTATAAAATAATACACAAAAAATTCCCTTTATATAACTGCATACATAATAAAAACATCTCACAAAACCCTGTTTATCCCTGCTTCCCGAAATTTCATAGGTAAACACAAGCCCCGTCGTTCGGAGCCGTGGCAAACACAAGCGAGTCGAGGGCTTCGTGAACGCCTAAACTTCCGTAAAAGTTTTCCTTGAGGAAACTTATGTACTTGTGGACGTTGTCGGGTGGCACGAGGGCAACCGCACACCCTCCCCATCCAGCGCCGGTCAACCTGGCTCCGTAGGAGAAGTCCTTAGACATCTCTACCAGCCGGTCAAGCTGCGGATGACTACACTCGTAATCGTCTCGTAAGCTGATGTGGCTCTCCGTCATGAGACGGCCCAGCTGCTCAAGAGCATTACCTTCTTTAGGGGGGTTGGAGCAGATGGAGTGAAACTGCTGAACTCGAAGAGCTTCTGGAATAAAGAATATAGCGGTGAAGATAAATGGTTGTTAAAAATATCGATGGTTATTTATGACTACCTAAATAGGTATGCATATTTGTTAGGCTTTTATATTACACGATGGGCCGTTCCGGTTGCACAAACGTAGATCAAAGTTAATTCGGGTTTAATCCGCGGTCGTTAGCTAGCAATGTCATGAATTCGGTGTTCTGATTGGTGTTGCTATAGCAACGACCGCGGATTAAACCCGGATCAAATTTGATCCATGTTTATACAACTGGGCCATTAAAACTTTATCATTTTATAGATGTAGGGAACACTTCAATTTGTTGGCGCAATCAGCTAATCACCAAAATGCAGTTTTCTATTAGCACACATAAATAATAGAAAAAACTTTTAAAAATCATACTTCATTTAAAGGKGCTAAAAAGTTAAAAAAAAATAGGGCAGGGMAGGGGTMGTGGCAGATACGGTTGGTAAAGAAGACGTGAAAAATAAAAATGCAGAATAACACTATATATTATATAAATTGTATCTCTTAAAAGAATTGTTTCTGTACTTCGTGWCTTGAAATCACACACCAATGGATCGAGGGCAACGGGAGAGTAGGCCTACTAGATAAGGTGGCAGTTAAATCAGGCCTAGTAAGGTCTGAGCCTACTGGTGGAGTAACATATTGGTCTGCATGGTGGAAAGTCAGGGAACTGCTAAGCAAGGACTACAACAGAAACACATAACTAGTATATGTAGTATATTATTTATATATACCACGTGATGCTCTGAATGCCGTAATTGTGTGGAGGACGATGTAACAAGCACAAAACATGCCAATGACACCAAATTAACCTAATAAAACAACTGCGGTAGTGATAACAAGGGATTATTATTTGATTTGAAAGTTTTCAATAATGATTTAGAACGCCATCTTCTCAGTAGGTTTTGAAGTCGTTTAAAAAGCCTAAAGAAATATTAACAACTGACCTAGTTATTATTCCTTCATTTCAAATAAATTATTTAGTTTAATTTAATTGTCTTCCTTAATTTTTCTACTACTATTGCTGGTGTTTCGCTTGCTAAAAAAACATAAAAATTGAACTATTATTTTGCGTAATTTACAATTCTGCTGAAACTATTTTTTGCCTTATAGATATGGATTTTAACTACGGATAACATCGCTTAGGAGGATAACGATTTTTGTCGTGCTAAAAATGGTCCTCTTTAGAAATATGATTGATAGAGGTTTCACATGTCACCGGTAGATGGAGAGATGATTTCTACATTTTTTGCTCTTTTTTATGATCTTATTCGGAGTAAAACACATAATAATGATCATGCAATAGGAGGACGTGACGTAGGAATATAAAATATAAACTTTCAATATGCTCTAAAAAGTTACAACACGAAATAGGTTAGATGCTCTATTTTTAAATTCAAGTTTTGTTTTAAGTTTCATTTCCCTCTAAGTATTTTTGAGCTACAATAGTTTGAGTTTTGCTAAGTTCGTTGTTTAAAATTCGATTTGGCGAAGTTTAAGGACGCTTAGAGCAGAAAAACAAATTAGAATTAGAACAAAGTTATATTACGATAAGCATTGTTATTATACTGCAATTTTATACTTAGGTATGACGATAAACTTAATGGTTGGTATTTGTAGTTTTATAATTTGAAACGAAAATCGAACCTAACGTTTACCCAGTAAAAAGGAATTGTGTCACATTGTGCTTAACTTATTACAAAACTATACACTTAACATGGGGCGCCACCTATCGGCAATTCGTAAAAAAGCTTGAATTCGCCGGCAAAAGCAGCGACACTACCGAATCGTTTGTTTGGTATCCTTAGTGTAGTTATCAGTAGTTTTAACTATAGGACAATCAAATCAAATAAATTAAATAAATAAATTGGTTCATAAATACATAGTGTCATGTAATAAAATGAGCGACGAGGCGATGAATTTTGCATACAAGCCCAAAATCTGCGACACGCATAYTATTTAATTATTMTTTGTTTTAAAGAAGTATGGACTTTCAAATTTAAATAAATTGAAACAAGTATAATATAATAAGTAGAAAGATGTATGTGCAATATAACATTTTATAMTTATTATAATCAACATTTAATTTTATTCAGCCACTTATTAGGGTTTAATTTTAAAAAGAGTATAGTTCACTCATTTCTGACAAWACAACAMCTCCATACAAACTTATTGCAKTACTCGTGGCATAGTAACAGCGCTGTATTTTCATTTACACTTAAAACTAAAAAATACAGCAAATTACCTTTAATCTATTGTGACATTCTAACTGCTAGACTTATAATACCTATATTCTATGTAAATACAAAATTCAGAGCAATTATAATTAGCCATTGATATATAGATCAAATAGCCACCTTTTTGGGGCCTGGTTCTGGCTGTTCTTCTTGACCTTTGTTCTGTTTCTATTTGTCCGAATAATAGTAGTAATAGTTTATAATTTTTAATTGTTCCCTTATTACCAACACAGAAATCTTTCCCGTTTCGTCGACTAAATACTTTCCATATTTAAATTGAAAAAAAATAATTCCGCAGTCGCTGAAGTTTGTTTGAAGCTAACGTTCTTTTTAGAATAGATATTTTTTAAATTCAATATTTAAGAATTCACAAATTCCTTCAACTGTGTTACGCTGGAAGTATATCGATAGAAATATTTGTATGTTTTCACTGCTATAGCTTCAAAGTCAACAGGAAGTACATGTGCTGTGCTGTACACCCTATTCCTAGTATAAGTTTCTCTAAGAATTCTTGTAACATGCTCTTGTTCTTAAGTGATCTACCTAAATGTCACAGAAGAAATATCAGATTTTCGCCACGCAGTGCGTCAAAATGGAGGTTTTACAGGAACCCCTCATTTAAGGCAAAATATCAAATAACAATGGGGGTCAGCTTTAAATCCTTTTTGTTAAAATTTGACGTTTTTCAAATCTGTCATTACTTTATTAACCATGTACTATGGATAAATAACATTCAATGGTTTCAATTTTTGTTCCAGCAGTCGAAGATTTTGGCTCGAACAAATGTTTTATAATATTCAAACTACAGTCACTAGTTTCAAAACTTAGTTCGTATTTTGCGGGATGTGATTTTTTTAGCAGCAGCAGATCACCATCTGTGGCAATTTAATCTTTAAAWTACGMCGTAACCCGCACCGATAAAGTCGTTCTCGCTGTTACGTCTCTGCCTTCACAAGATTTTAGGGATTTGTAATCAATTTTTCAGTTTTTGTTGAAACCGTACTTTCGATTACCTATMTAGTTACAAACTAAATAAGTGCAAAGAACAAATAAATCAATGGGCTACCACTATCAACGTCAACTAGTGCCACGCACGTATTGGGACATTCAAAATACTCCAGGTGCGCATCCGTCGTATAGTATAAAGCTACAGACGTCGAGTAGCGTGTACAAAATGTTCGCGTTGCTAGCTCTCATCCGTCAATCCTCGAACGCTTTCCCGGATGTATGGTAACCATACTTTTGTGTCTTTTGCTGTTATGTAACTCTAACATGAGCTATAGACCACCTGTTTGAGACAATTCTTGGTCTGTCTGCAAGTAGCACAACACCGCGATGGTGACGCCTACATCAGGTCGTGGTCAGATTAACATAGAACATAAGCTTTATTTGTTCTGTTTGATCAAAATTAGTCCCGAGGGATAGTAAAAGTACAAGAGTATACGGGGAATGAACTAATAAATGATTTATTTGTTTCTTGTCTAAGTTTACTTCCATTAATTTTATTGCTGCCTTGCTTTATGGAAACATAAAATAAATATTTAAGCTTCAATAAAAGACTGCATTAAGCGTAAAAGATGAAATACTTTCCAACAGTATTTCTATATTATGTATCCTTCGTGAGAGTGTAACTGAGGCAGCAGAATAACCCGGCAACAAACGGAAAAATTCGATTACTTGGGTTTTTGAAGTTCGTAAAGCATAATTTCGCCCACATCGCAGATAATTTAATGTTATAATGAGCAAAAGCCGACTGAAAATACACCAGTACAACCCAACTGACTTAATAATATAGCCATTATCATAAAATGGCCATATTATTTATTACTGCGGTAGTTTATTATGGTATTGAAGTGTATTTTATATCTCGTAGTAGTAAACTACGGGACACAATTTTGAGAAGAGAAACCATTTAGAGCCTTGCACTAGAACAACTCAGTGATACTATAGAGGGCCATTTTGGTCACTGCGTAAACAATTAAGGTGAACGTTGTAATAGTAATAATAATAAAAATTAATAATAATAATAATAATAATAATAATAATACTAATAATAATAGATCGGGAGATTTTGGTGAACAATGTTATAAATTATTTTGTTCAAGTACTGCAAAACAATTGATTATATGTGATCGTGCACTGTGTTGTTAAAGAAAAGTGGTTGATTGGTGTTGGTGTTTAATAACATTACCACAATCTTGTATATTACATTCAACAATTTTATTCCTCGATAAATGTTCCAGTCTGACATTTTATTTTCAGTCACACATATCAGCTATTCAACTTCAAAAAGTTCAATAGCTGCAGTTGAAATGCTATTTGACACTCAGCTTTTACTATTTTTTTTTACCTTTTTGTAATACTGCTTAGCAGCTTATCTTCAAGTAGTGAACATTTATTGTAATTTTCTTACAGTTTTGGCGAATTCTCAAGCTGCTTAATTTCTTATTCACATCTCCCAGTATGTGTATTTATTGCATTATACTGTATTCTGAAGTATCTATTTATCTTTTTTGCACTTTTTAGTCAAGGTGTGTCATATCATTATGCATGAAACGTTCTTTTCAGTATTTCACGAATTAGGGAAATTTTTCTGTTCGGAACCGCTACTCAATGGAGGTAATAGGTGTTATTTCCATTTCCACTAAAATTCACACCTGGGCTCTTCAGCATCTTATCAGTTCTATCATTTCAATTTCAGCCTCCCCTTGCTATTGTCATTCACACACGTTCGCAGTATCTTAAAATATTCATTTCATTACTAAAAGTTTTCAAACAAGGTATATTGTGACGTGCGCGCTTTTGCAATTATATGAACTAAAAGAGAGATTATATTCAAGATTAAGAGCTCTTGAACAGATAAAAAATATTGATTTTACAGTATCAGTATGCATTATTTATTGACTTCTCATCAAGCTTTTAGAAGAGTTTATAAAAGGCTACGCATGAAACGTCTAACTAAACTAAGCGGATTGCTTTAAACATAATAGCAATTGTTCATTCTACTTCCCACAAAAATTATGTTACTTACTATTCAAGGTATAGTAATATCTGTAGTTGTCATTTGGGTTGCTTCAAGTTTTAAACAAACAGTAAGCGTACGGTAAAATTGTGCAGTGATATTGAATACATACAAAATGACGTGGAATGGGGAAATTAAAATAAATTGTGATCGAAGTAGGTAAATGAAAAACCTTTATTGCTTTGAATTTATGGTAACATTTTAGTAGAAATTTCTCAATTTGTCATAATTTTATTAATTTCTATTGATTTGTAGCATGTCAAACATTGTAATTTTCACTAGTTAAAACCTTTCAAACTTACTTGTACCCAGCTATGAATCCGCTTCATTGCTGAAACAGGGACAAGCATTCTAAATTTAGTTCAAGTACAGCTTATTGTGACCTCATCAAGTACCCGCCTAAATTATTCAGATCATCAAGGAAACACCTGCGGGTGCACCTGCAGTAAGAGGCCTTTGGGAATGGCTAGGAAATTTCAGAGGGCTGTTGATTATATTCAAACCCACGTTCCAATTCCAGCAATCGTAAGCTCTGTTTGCCAATAATAATTCCTCCAATACATCGCGCAGCTTACTCTCGTAATCCGTTGGGAAAGATATAGAATTAGCACGTCATGACTAATGGGATGTTAAATATTAACGGACGTTTAACGGCTTTTGTTTACAATATACTACAATTTAAATGTTTATAGCTATTTTCTTTGGCACAACTGCTATTTATTAAATTACACGGGATGTTTCACGAATGATAATGACCCTGACGAAATCAAAAATGCAACCCAAAATACGTTCTCATAACCAAAGTGGTTATTTTACATAATGGTATTATTTTAACTTATCAACATCAAGATTACGTGCAGGAGTACAGGCAACACACAATACAAGGACGAGTGCTGGAAGTTGCCAACATCGCGAATGTCTACACGTCAAGAAGCAGTGGAAAACGAAGCGGCTTCCGCCGCTTCCGCAGMCAAACGGAAACGGGACGAGTCATTTGAGTTTCGGAAAAGCAAGAAAACTCCAAGAACTCCAAATAAAAATATTATGGAAAGTGAAGAAGAGTCAGATGCGGATGAGCTAAAAGACATGATGAAATTAGTACTTGAAGAGATAAGGCTGATAAGAGAAGAGCAAAAGACCTATAGAGAGGAGATGAGAGAGCTGAGGCAGGAAAATAAAGCACTGAAGGAGAATGTTCAAAAATTGGAAGAGAGATTAGAAATTATAGAGCGAAGAGAAAAGAAACACAACATAGTTATAAAAGGAATAAATGCACAGGAAATGAAAGGAAAGGACAAAGTAGAGGAATTTCTGAATAGAAAGATCGAAGTAAATGTTAAAATAACAAATGTCCAAACTATAAATGCAAAAATGATAGTAGCAAAGATAGAAACTTGGGAAGACAAGATGGATTTGATGAAAAACAAGAATAAACTTAGGGGAACAAAAATTTTCATTGATAACGATCTTACTAAAGAAGAACTTAAAGTACAAGCTAAATTGAGAGAAATTGCATACGAAGAAAATCAGAAAGGACGGAAAACAGCAGTCAAATATGGCAAAATATTTATTGATGATGTTTTATGGAAGTGGGACAGGACGGAAAATAAAATAGTAAGAGTGTCAAAAAACTAATAATATGCAAACCTGATATGATCAAACCTAAGACGACAACGCTGGAACAGGAAAAGAGAAAACGGACAACAGATACATGGAAAATGGGAACGTGGAATGTAAGAGGCCTGCGAGGAAAAGAGCAAGAACTTGTGGATGAATTTGAAAATGCCAATCTTCAGATCTTATCAATAACAGAAACCAAAAGGAAGGGAAAGGGTATGATGGAACTAGGTAATGGACACATACTTGTTTTTAGTGGAGTACAACAAGGGGAAAGAGCTAAATCTGGAGTTGGATGCATAATAAATAAAAAATGGAAAGGCAAAATAACTATGTGGGAAGCAATTACAGATAGAATACTTATAGTACAAATTAATATGGGAATTAAGGAAAATACCAACATAATAACAATATACGCACCCAATGAGGATGATAGAGTAGAAACTAGAAATAAATTTTGGGAGGAACTAACATTAACACTGGAAAATGCGAAAGGAAAAGTTATAATTGCGGGAGATTTCAATAGTAGAGTAGGTATAAAAGATAAAACCACAGCAAGCGTATTAGGGATACATGGTGAAGAAACAAGAAGCAATAATGGGAAGAAAATGATTGAATTTTGTATACTAAATAATATGATAATAACTAACACTTTCTATCAACATAAGGAAAAACATAAATATACACGTGTAGCTCCCACTAGACAAGAAAAGTCGATCATAGATTACATTTTAGTAGAAAAGAAGAACAGAAGAGACGTCAGAGATGTGAGAGTAAAAAGAGGTTTAGAAATAAATAGTGATCACTACGCGTTAGTAGCAGTAATGAATAGGGAAAAAGAACAGACAAGAAGAGACAACATAACAAACCCACAACATATAACAGTCAAAACGTACAAACTGCGTGAAAAAGAAACGACAAACAAGTATAAACAAATAGAAGAAGAACTAATAGCAGAGGCAGTACAAACAGTACAATATCAAAACATAGAACAAACATGGGAGACATTCAAAAACATATTGCTAACAGCAACAAAGTTAGCATGCGGAACAAACAGCATAAACAAAAATAGAAAGCAAACAAGATGGTGGAACAAAGAAATAAAAGAACAGGTTAAAATAAAAAAAAAGCAAGTGGTTAGCATATTTAAGTAAGAAGGATGACGTTACATACAGGGAATATAAGGAACAAAGGACAACAGTCAAAAAAATAGTTAAACAATCTAAAATGAAAAGTTGGGAGGAGTTTGGCAATAGAATGGAAAGAAACCACAAAGAACACCAAAAACTGTTTTATAAAGTGTTGAAGAGCCTGAGAGTAGGAAGAGATGCAGAACTTATGCAAATGAAGGATGTAAATGGAAAGTTACTGACAGAAAATTGTAAAATTATGCAGAGATGGAGAGAATACTTCCAAGAACTACTGGGGACAAGTACGACAAACATTATCGAAGAGGAGGAAGAAGAGCATCAGACTGGACAAACAGAAAACAATGATGGAAATACGGAGGGAAAAATCACAGAAGAGGAACTACAGGAAGCAGTGCGTAAAATGAAGAATGGAAAAGCTCCAGGGCATGATCAAATTTCAGCAGAAATGGTTAAATTAATGGGTCCTGTAGGGAGGAAGATGTTACTGCAATTGATAAATGAAATATGGAAACAAGATAGAATACCAAAAGATTGGGAATTGGGAATAATAATGCACGTGCATAAGGCTGGAGACAAAATGAAATGTGAGAATTACAGAGGAATTACATTAATGTGCACGGTAGCTAAGATTTACGAAAGAATATTGGAAAAAAGACTGAGCAATAAAATACAAGGAGAACTTATTGAATCGCAAAGTGGTTTTAGACGAGGACATAGCGTACAAGATCACATTTTTACGTTAAAGCAAATTACAGAAAAAATTAAAATACAAAACCGGGATCCATTCTTCTGCTTCATAGACTTGGAAAAAGCTTTCGACCGTGTACAAAGACAACAAATATGGGAAAGCATGAAAAACCGAGGAGTAGATTCAAAATTAATAAAAGCCATAAAAAGCACGTACGTTAACACCAGAAATTATGTAAGAACCAGAAATAGCCAATCTGAGGAGTTTGTCACACACAAAGGACTGAAGCAAGGAGGTGTTTTGAGTCCCACATTGTTTAACATTATCATGGACGAAATATTAAAAATGTATAGAACGAAAGCAAAGAGATTACAAGTGGGATATAGAAACATGCGGCAAGTTACAATCACGGAGTGTGCGTTTGCGGATGATGTTATAATATGTGCCGGTAGTGAGGAAATCTGAAATGGTGGGCAGAGATAATAAATAAATTCAACATGAAAATGAATGTCAAGAAAACGAAGATGATGCATATTGGAAGAGAGGCAAAATATGACCACATACAAATAGATGGAACAACAATAGAGATGGTGGAAAGTTTTAAATATCTGGGGGTAGCAATAGACAGAAGCGGAATGTACAACACAGAAGTCACAAACAGAATAACAGCAGCAATGAAGTTGTACCATGCTATAAGAACAACATTTATCAATAAAAAAGAAATAACAAGGAAAACAAAGATGTCTGTGTATAAATCAATTTTCAGACCTATTCTTTTGTATGGAAGTGAATCATGGGTGCCCACTACTAGCATGAAGAGCTCGATACAAGCCGCGGAAATGAAATACCTGCGAAGAGTGATGGGGATTACAAGGATGGATAGAGTAAGGAATCAGGATATACAAGATGAACTTAAAGTGGACTCAGTGTTGAAAGAAATAGAGAAGAATCAGCTGAAGTGGTTTGGTCATCTGTGCAGGATGGGGGATGAAGCACAGGTAAAGTGCATCTGGGAAGCTAAAGTGACACCAAGGAGACAGCGAGGAAGACCTAGGCAAACATGGGACAGCACGGTGCAGAAGATACTGCAAGAAAAAGACAAGACATGGAAAGAAGCACGGCGAATGACCATCGACCGGAAACAGTGGGCTAAGTTTGTTAGTGGCTGAAATAAAAAGACAATAAGTAATAAATTGGGAATCCATGACGGCTATGCGCTATGGTTCCTGTCACTGTATTTATTAAAAGTCAAAATGTATTCAAATGATGAAAAAGAGATATGAGTTTGATTTATGGTAAATGCAGGAAAAAATGCTTCCGCTGCTGCCCGTTTATACCGACAACGCTTTCCAAATAGAAGAGCTCCAGCCGATACAATTTTCAAGAGACTTCAATTAATTTTAAAGACAAACTGGCCACCACTGAAAAAGTCAAGAGAAAGAACAGCAACAGGTCCTGACAATGAAATTAGAGTATTGGAAATGATTGACGAAAATCCTCATATTAGTCAAAGGGTAGTCTCAAGAGCAACCGGTGATAGTCTGTCTTCAGTACAGCCAATAATTAAAGGCAATCAATTTCATCCGTATCACTTGCAATTGGTTCAGGCCTTAAAGGAGACAGATTATACTAAAAGACGCTTTTTGTAACTTTTTTCGAGAACACCAAAATTTGAATGTGAGATTTTATGACATTTGCTTTTCAGATGAAGCAAAATTTTCTAATAATGGTGGAGTTAACAAACATAACATGCGGAAGAAAATCCACGTTGGATTCGAGGACATTTTCAAACTATCTACTCGACGAATGTCTGGTACGGAATATTGGGGAATTGTAGGGCCTTATTTTTTTCGCGTTAGTTTAAACGGCAATACTTACCTAAATTTTTTAAGAAACATTTTACCGGTACTTCTCCAAAATGTAAATTTACAAGTAAGACAAGATCTATGGTTCCAACAAGATGGAGCACCTGCCCATTATCATAGAATAGTGCGAAATCATCTTGATTTGGTTTTGCCTAACCGATGGATAGGAAGAGGTTCAATTAATCCTTGGCCACCGAGAAGCCCGGACCTTACTCCTTCGGATTTTTTTCTGTGGGGAATGGTAGAGCAAGTATACCAAACACCAATTGAAAGTGTAGAACATTTAGAAAATAAAATACGTGATGCATGTAGATCAATCACTCCAGAAATGTTAATGCATGTTAAAAGATCGTTTTGGGCACGAATTCAAGCTTGTGAAAACAGCGGAGGGCGACATTTTGAGCATTTATTACATTAATGTTTTTGAATAAACATTCTTCAAAAATAAATTTGTTTTACAATACCGAATTTACTTTAAGCAAATGAGTGAAGTTTATGTCAAAATTTACGAATTTATACAGCTTTCTACGTTTTATATTTTTTAAGACGATGAACAATTATCGATGTTACCTCTGCAAATGTATTTTGAATTGCATATTTAAATTCGTCAGGGTCATTATCATTCGTGAAACATCATGTATAAGTAAGTAGGAACCGGAACAAAATAATACTTATGAACTACTCAATTTTTGTTAGACATGGTAAATTGGAATTGCCAATTGCCTATGTAATAAATTTTGATATGCGTTTTGAACAAACGTACTCATAAATCACGCGACACTGAATTTTGATCTAAAATTCATCCAAATGAACTAATTTGTCATAGTGCCTACTATTTCTTTCTTTTATAAATAAACAGTAATGGGTTTATGATAATGTGAATTTGTGGAATAAATATTAAAGTAGATGACTACTGAAAGTAAAAAAAAGTAGCATAAACGTCTGATAACTGTCATGGTTCATTCTCTCTTCTTTTTTCATCTAGCCAGAAGAAAAAGAACTGCCAAAAACTTGCAGTACAACCGTTTAGTGAAATCGCACAAGATAAGCAGTGACAATACTACGGTATGTGCAGTTTGATTAAATGTAAGAGTATTAAATATATATTGATGGTGTATTATTTGTGGGTGACAACTCTAATATAAGCAAAACATTATGGTTATCAATGTGATTGCCAAATACCATATTTATGGATTGACTCAAACGGTCTAACCTMGTGATAGACTCTGTGTGGTGTAAAACTTTATCCCCTTTATTCATTGGGCTAGTTAGTAGCTACTAACACTTATTTAGAATATCAACAACGCTATTCGACTAAAATCGCATTCAAGGATGGACTTAGCAGACTACTGGGGTCAGTACGGTGATAAACATTTAACGGCATGCGGGGGTACGTTTAAGCGCATTTATGAGCCACAACTAAGGTAAAACCATTCGTTTCTCTCGCACCTTACTAGTGCGGACGTATCTGTTATTAATCAGAAATGAATTTTATAATATATTTTTTAATGCTTAAGAGAAAATCTTAGTTGGGACTGTCCTAGGTCAAAATATACTCAATACGATGTTAAAATTACTCTCTGTTGCGTATTACATAAAACATTTGTTGGAAATAATCTCTTCATTGATAATAAATCAGTACTTTTTATCATGTATTTACAATGTAACATTTAATAGCTATTGGTCATTTTCTGACATTCTTGGAAAGGATTTTCTACCATTTTACGGTAAACTACTGTAATATAATATTTTATCAATTATTTAGTACCCCACATCTGGTCTAAAATAAATCAATATATGTAGTTATTACATCAGCCTTGCTGCTGTACGGCACCTTGGTAGTTTGTGTATGAACAGGGTGGACAATTCTCGATGGGATATTAGGGTGCAGCATGCTAAACGGAAAGAGATTAAAAAATAGTTCAATGGTACAAAGAGACATAGGGTAACTTGATTTGTTTTCGAATATGTATTTATATACCGCTTTATATTCTCTCGTAACCGAGTTACTATAACAGCTATCGAAAAAAATGTCTAAATGCTTTTAACGGATTTTTATTAGTAGCGCAAAATGGTCTCTCTCTTTCTCTCTCTCTCTCTCCCCAGACTCGAGACGATACTTTAAATTTCCCGTGCGAGACGAGACGAGACATTCGAAAAGTCTCGCCTCGAATCCGCACTAGTCTCGAGAGGTTATATTTTCTTTTCAAAGGCAAGCAATAACCATAATTTGCCTGTATGAAGCTACTCGATTTTTTAATAGACACAAACACGTCCGTCATAAACCCATTTTGTTGTGGTCACCAACTTTCATTAGTTTCCGCATATTTGAAAGCCTATGCATTCAATCTCAGCCATTTTTTCTAATTTAATGTTTGCCTTTTTTACAACAGCATTGCTTCGCCACAATTTAGCTGTTTACATTCCTAGGCTAAAAAAATAGGTAACGTCACTGCTACTTAACTGTAAATTTTACCGTTGCGTCAGGCTAAAAATATCTTTTAGCTCATGACAGTAGAATTTAACAGGCTTACTGCAGTCAGAACCTCACAACTACAATACATAATCTAAAAGTTATACGAAATCTTGTCACTCCACAGCTTTCTCCAGTCTTAAAGTCAATTATCCCAGAAAACACTAAAGCATGTATTTAAAATGCACACTCCCACGCGTTTTCTCATATTAAAAAAGTAAGTAAAATATTTCTGCAATCGACTGATGACAAGTATCTGTCAAAAAAGTGGCTGTGTTTACTTTTTTGAGAGGTGGCAGATTCATTTAATCGATAATTTTCATAAGCGTCTGGATGCAGGAATCATTTATAGGAATCCCGTACAAAAGAGATTAACGTCGCGCCGCCCTTTGTTTATGTTATGACCTTCTGGAGGCTCATATAAATTTGGCATACATAGGGTTACAAATACGTAGAAGGCTTTAAATAGAATGCGTTTTCGTGTCGCTTTTCGCTTCAGTGTTAGTTTGCTGTTGCTATTGGGAAGTTGAAGTGTATCTATGTTTGATAAATGTTATATATTATGTTCGTTTTCCTTGGCAGCTAAATAATAATGATTTCTTTTTGTTTGTAGCAATAAAAGCTGGAATTGATGTTATATGCATTTCACGTGCATAGAAAACATCGTGAAAATTTTGCGGGACTTTCGCGAGATATGAGACGAGACGAGATTTTTTGTTTCGAGACGAGACTTGAGACGAGACTTCAATTTCCTCGAGAGACAAGACGAGACTTCACTAAACTCGAATAACGAATAAACAGAAAGTTTATTGTATGATTGACAAGAAATACCTAATATCGCCTTGCGGGGAGGTATATAAAAAGCGTATGGACTTAACGGCAATAGATTTTATTATTAGGACGCCAAGAACCGTACTAAAACTACAAAAACCAACTTAGGGATACCTTATAAAGATGGTTACGAAGAATAAATTATTTCTTTATGTTAACATGAACATAATACAAAATAAAAACTTAAAAGCGCGGAAACAAGTTTCTTTTGAAATGGGATGAAAAGCACACATTGAGAATACCATATGAAATGGTAGACTTTCTTGAGTTCCGATAAGCAACAAGTTAAATATATAATCTTGTAAGATTTGATTTTCTTTGACTGTCGCACTAAATGGCTTAGCAATATAATTAATAGCAGAGCAATTCCGCTTGCTACCACACCTCCTGCAATTAATTTAATGGAAACGTCAGACTTGACAGCATGGTCGGAAGTAGGTGACTAATTCATTCGCACCATTGTTTAGGTCACTATAATATAAGACCGTAGGAACCCAATGTTAAAACGGACAGCGTCCCCGACGTAGCAATTATTCACCAGCAAACTCTTACTCTCGTGTACCCCCGAACTAATTAGGTTAGCCTTTGCCCGATTCTGTGTTCAAAGTTCGTTCTCTCGTGTTTGAAGGGCTCTAGAGGGAGTCAAAGTGGCCAACGATGAATTTAAATTTGAGGGCGTTCTATGACTTTTTGTACGAAGTGGATGGTTTTCATTTGCACAGCCAAGTAAAGATCAACCTGCCAGCGCTCGAAGTAAGAATTAAACATACGATCCGACAAAAAATTTAAATAAAAAATTAAACATAAGACCTACTTATAACTAGAATCAGTTTAATATAAAGCACTTTTATATTTAGTTCCAGGGCGCGTGAACTTATCAGACAACTGGTATCATTAACGTTCTACTGCCTCACTATGTTTAGCGTTTCAAAGTATTTCAAATCCCAAGCCTAGCGGACACTTCCTTATTAAGATATAAAGAACGACTACTATTATGACTAAAGAATGTAATTTAATTTAACAGGTTTTAAAGTGTAATTCACACTTTGAAACCTAAGATAATAAGCATTTCGTTTTGTGCATGGTTTCTACAATGAGAATGCTGTTACTGTGTCCCAACGATACCCCATCACAACTATTTAATTTACGTATGACATACGCTAGGTATAAAGCGCTGACAGTTTAATGCACATTCAGTCGCAATCAAGAAATCACCGAACTGATCATGATAAGACGTTACCACGCATTCATCCACAATATGCCTTTAAGTTAGAAATGGTCAACACTGGAGCAACATCGATGTATAGACATCGAATCCCCTCAATAAAACATAATTTTTGACTTGAATCTGTTATATCTTTGGTGGCTTATGGCTTTACGGACACTAGCTCAGAAACGAAGTATGTACCACCCTAGACATGGAGTACCAGTAAGCGCATGCAAAAATCTGCCGCTGGCGGTGTATACTTTTAAAGGGCATAAAGTGCAAAAAAAACCTTTAAAACCGCCTTCACAACTAACGTAAGAATGTATTGTATTAAAAAAAAACAAATGATATTGCCATGTTTCGCGAAGTCAACATCGATGCCGTAACGTCGATGTATTGGCACTGTTCACATCTATGTTTTCGAAACATCGATATACAGTTGCCATCCCCACTTACAGTTAGCTTTTCAGCACCGCAGTCCTTACACCTTTTGAATACTGCGTCTTTTCTTATACCGAGGTTTCTGTGAATTTTGTTCCTTGTGGATTATTTTTTTCCGGGGAAGCTCAAAACTTGGCTTCTGTGTTACACAAGGCATATAAAAACATTAGGCTGGTGCATTTTCGTGCTATTGGACTGCTTTAACACCCGTTGTCAAACCGAGAAGGGATCTGGCCAATTTAAAGGGGGGTCGCCTAGATGTGAGCTGTCCAAGATAGGACAGAGTTGACGCAGTTTCTGTTGGGTCCAAAATCGGCTATAGGTACGATTATATTTTAAAGGAAGTAGCGGTCCTAGTTATCAATATTTGTAATTATGACCTTAGCTTAATTGAAAGAACTCTTTTTTGTAAGTACATAATTGTTGATTACTAATTTAAGAATATTTTGTATATATAACAATTGTAAACTGCTTGTAGAAATTCTTAGGAAGACTTGAATATATTCGAAAGCTTGACACTGGAAAAGAGTATTCTTTCAATTAAGCTAAGATCGAATAAACCCCAAATTAACTACAAAAAGGTACAATTATACGTATAGAAGCTATAGTTTATAGGTTGTAAACAGCAGCTAAACAGGTAGGAAGCTACTAGGTTTGTTATTGGGTTTTCCCGGTGTTAGAATTCGTACAATTTTTTGCATATTTCAAAAGTGGAGAAATACTAGCTTTGAGAGAATTAGGAGGTGGACAACACCATGCCATCTACTGGCAATTTGGTCCCATGCGACGATTTCTGCAAAGAATGCAGTTCTCAAGCATAAGATGTAATTTTATTATCATAATACTAGCTTTGTTTAGAGTATTGTTCGTTCCATATCCAAAGGTGACCGGGACGTCATCAAGTTGTCACGTCATATGCGCGGCAAGTATGGCTGCCTCGCATGCATCGCGTAACCAGTGGCGCATCRAAAATTATTACTGTGGGGAAAGTATTGACTCACAAATTACTGTATAATGTTGCATTGTGAAAAAATTCCAGTATTGTATACTTTGCAGTTTCATATAAATAACATCATATAAATCAAATTAACCCCACAGTACATAAGTGGATTTATTTCCAACTTTCTTAGGTGCCATGTTTACCAAGGTGGTAAAAATGGAATATGGAAAACTTGCCTAAATTAAAATACATTTAGTTTTACTGCATGTTTTTAAATAATACAAAGCCAAACCTACCTAAAGTTTGGTTATGATGTCCAGTGAAGAAATATCTGAGCGTAGAGTACAATTACTCCACCTTTTGTATTAGAAAGATGAAACAAAGCACTTCACGTGATTATTCGTCTACCAGCCTGATCGCATTGAACACAATAACAACGATGAATAACCGACTCTGATTCTGAAATACAGTCGCGCCACTGGTCTCTGCCTGCAGATCGCTACAGCTGATTTCAGTCGCTAAAACAGGTTCTGCGCAGTGACGTCAGTGATGACGTCCCTGTCACCTCTTCAGATGGTATAAATTATACGTGCGAATACGCAAGCCAACAATCTTAGTGCGTATTTACCGCAGCGTATGATGAATTCAAAATGAACACCATCTCTTCCAGGAGCTTTGCTGGCCCTCACATATGCACGAGCAGATAAAACTTCTTCAACAGTGAAGGGTTTGTATTTGCACTGCCTTGCATGCAGCTAGGCTTGAGCCCCTAGGTTCATGTTTATTGCTTTTGTGGACTTTTTTTTACTATATAACCCACAACAGAGCTTGCGGTTATATGTATATCTTAATGAGAATTGCAATTTGCTCCTCCCAGTTTTTTAGTAACAACCCAGCTCTTCTGGCAAATTTTCTGAAATCTAGTTACACTTCGATATTCATCTATCGCACCTGACTGCGTCCATAGTGTGAAGTAGTTCAACCGCCACCTTTTGCTCTCTTGTATCCAGATTCCGCTCATATAGATACTCACTCACCTTATTCTACCCTGGAATGCAATCATCCTTCTGTGAAAAATAACTTTTTGCCGTAGAAATCACTCATACAAATACTCATACATATTTTTCGCAGTTATCTGATACAGTGGAATTCCTTCCAGGCACTTGTCAAGCAGTTCTGAAAAGGATACCCCGATTGCTTTCCTCAAACTTCATCTGGGATATGGAAAAGATCTTACTAGAATAGTACGAATTTCCACAAGCATTGCTCTGTGTGGGAAGTCATTGAGGACTCGGCGTGTAATTGAAAGTGTTGCGCTCCTTATCACCAAATATGGGTGTACATCATGACGTTCTTTCCTGCTTGTTAGTAACTCACCATTTTGATCAGTCCTGCGATAGTTTCAAAATATATGATGGCTGTTAAAGTCATCTAGGTACACAGCCGGGTGAAGCAAAATATACACAGCATGTTGAAGAAGGAGGCTCGTAAACGCTGGTAATCGTATCCTTCGATTTTCCCAAATATTTCTTGCATATGGTTATCCATAATAAATACCCTTCACAGAGATACATAATCAATGTTTCCTCGGGCATACAATGATGTGTCACTCGCCCTGTGGTAAATTGCTCTAGTCAGATCGTATTCAGGATTTTTTCCACGTTTCTAGAGTAGGTGTTCTCCCTCTTTGTGCATTGCATTATCCTTTAAAATTCCATGCAGACGTGTTACATAATCTAACCACTACTAAAAGCTCTCCCAAGATAGAGCATATGTTTTTACGATTATGCACAACTATTTGCAAATTCGTATAAACGACGCCAGAGGAACTACAGATACTTAACTATCAAGGGTGAGTGACTCCATGGTGCTTGATTCTTCTTTCCCTCACTTCAATGAGAAAGCTGGTAGACAGTACATATGGCACAATTAATTTTTATTCGCAAATTAAACGCAGAATTCGAAATAAATTTAGAATTTTTAGCTGAGCAGCAGCAATGATTTCAAGATAACAGGAAAAAAGTTTCATTTTCTTTCACACCGAATGCAGATGTTTTATTGACTGTATTTTGAACGTATCCTATTTCAGAGGCAGGCACAGCACATACGCGTAAAAAAATTTATGGGTCAATTCGGTTGCGAGAGATGTTCCGATGTTAACACCATCTACTAAATTTCGAGCTTCGTACTTCATGTAGCAAGGGCGTTTAACAAATAGGCACATGGTGCAACATATGAAAAGATTGAATGCACTAACTAGGACTATGTGAATTAAAATCTTAAAGTCTTAAGTGCTTGAAACTAAACTATTGCTTTATTTTTTTAAAGAAATCTTACGAATTTCCCTAAATACCTTCCTGGATTCAGATGAATTTTAAATTCCATCTAAAGTTAATTTATTATATATTATTGGAAATGAGTTTTGAAACGAGTTATCTTCGACATATTTGGAAATTTGGATACAGTAAACTAGTTGTGCTGGTCGGAAAAAATAATATGTGAGCTAAATTTGTAAATAAGTAAATAAATATTTAATTGAGCATATCAGATCAATGTGTTTCGGCTCTTTTTGTAAGGTACCTAAACAAAATAAAGCTTTCGGCGACTGTATTCCGATTCCGGGATGTAAGACTTTGAGGCTTCAAGAAGAAGCAGTAAAAGAGCCCCAAAAATAAGTGCTTCCAATTGTTGGTTAGGTTCGCGCATCCCTAGTATTCGAATTCTACGACTGATCATTCAAACTAGAGGTCCATGAATGTTATACAGAAGAGTAGTGTATTATTATTACTAGTACTAACATACAAAATCAGTAGTCAAGCAGGTGTATCAGATGAGTATTTTGTAAAAAAACCTAATGGATATTAAAGTTTGCCAACAAAGCAGGGGGCCAAAATCGCAAAATGGCTTCTCTATATAAGGAAAAAATTAAGTCGAAACAAAACAGCGAAAAAACTTTAATGGAAATGTAACCCCAAATTAAGTCACGAAAAAAGAACTATAACAACACCATAATACTGTTTAAAGGTCATAATTTAATTCAAGCTCTTGAAACGGATACGCGTGTATGATAGTTTATTTCTCATATATACCAGTGTTTAGCTCACAAACCACGCGAAGTTATATATCGGGTGTGCACTTTAATCTATAATGGCATATATTTCTAAATAGAAGCTAGATACGATAAAATGTGCTAAATAAGTGTTATTCAGTGCAGAGTGGGACATATGATGGAGGTAGTTAGCTTTGACTTTGAATTCATATTTCAAGGTTAATTTAAGGTTAAAGTTGCTTTTTTAAATGGAAACCTACATTTTTTGCAGATATGAAAAGAGCGAAATCGTATAAAAGATTACGTTCATATAGGTCATTGGGAGGAAAAACAAAGGTCAGAAATACTCAGTGACATTCTAAGCCCTTGCTTTGCATCACGAAAGTTGAGTGAACCATGAAAGCTTCCGATATCGATGACTGACTTTTTCAAGGTCATTAAATTTCTACTTTCGTTTTAATCGGGAATCGGGAATCAAGGTTTCTATTTCCGCGTTTTTTTATCCACGTCGTTTCCTGGGTAATGGCTAAAAATAGAAAATTAATAACCCTAAAAAGTCGGTCACCGATATAAGAAGCCGGCCTCGGTGGGCAGCGCAGCCAGGCGCTGATGCCTATGTCCACAAAGGCTGCGGGTTCGAGTCCCACCTAGGGCATGGGTGCTTGTGAATGTCCCTTTATATGTGTAGAATATATAATTTTTCAATTAAGCACAGTGAAACTAATGAGGTAGCTAATTGCCATATAGGCAGGGCCAAAAATAATAATAAAAATAAATACCCTCCCAATGACATATACCTGTATAAACATAACCTATTGATCGTATTAGGCTTTTCAAGATTACGTCATCCAATATGGCGTCCAGGGGGCAAAAAGCGCACGCATGGAACGCGCCTGCGAAACCCTGGAAACGGACTCGTGGCTGATAGAGTTGGGTCCTTCATGACCAAGTCGTTCAAATTGAATGACTCATGCCTTGATTTGGCTCACAGCTATTGAATCAGCGTCGTTCGTGCGTCGTACATTGTTAACGGCTGACGACAGCACACGACGAGAACACAACATGACAGCATATTTATATGCCGTGGCGAGACAGGAGACATCGCTGTCACTTTCAATTCACGATCCATATGTCTTTAAGCAGGTCTAAACAACTTGGTAACTCGTTCTCAGTAATGAGTCTTGAACGACTTGAATGATCCGAATCTACACGATTGATTGAACGATTTGAATTGAATCGAATGTCCCAGCTTTAGTGATTGACGTTGGCATTAAGTAATGGGGTTTCTATGACAGCGCGCTAGAAGCCTAATTAGGCTTTTTAGAACACGTGACTTTTGAGCGACTGCCAGGGGGCAAATTTCAAAACGATGCAGCTTCTAGCGCGCTGTCATAGAAACCCCATTACTTAATGCCAACGTCAGTCACTAGAGCTGGGACATTCGATTCAATTCAAATCGTTCAATCAATCGCGTAGATTCGGATCATTCAAGTTGTTCAAAAATCATTACTGAGAGCGAGTTACCGAGTTGTTTAGATCTGCTTAAAGACATATGGATCGGGAATTGAAAGTGACAGCGGTGTCTCCTGTCTTGCCACAGCATATAAATATGCTCTCATGCTGTGTTCTCGTCGTGTGCTGTCGTCAGCCGTTAACCATGTACGACGTACGAACGACGCTGATTCATTAGCTGTGAGCCAAATCAAGGCATAAGTCATTCAATTTGAACGACTTGGTCATGAAGGACCCAACTCTATCAGCCACGCGTCCGTTTCCAGGGTTWCGCAGGCGCGTCCCATGCGTGCGCTTTTTGCCCCCTGGACGCCATATTGGATGACGTAATCTTAAAAAGCCTAATACCTCCCTCATCACTTTTTGTTTTGTGTAATCATATTCATTATTCTTTTCTTTTAATCTTGGTGAGTGCTTATCTTACCACACTTTAGCATTACACTTCGACTTTGTAATCTTAAAAGCRCCAAGGACGATCACTTTTTAGTAGTCTGCTTTTTTATAATAAATGATGTGGGACTAGACTATGATATGCTTTATTCATTTCTGGATTACTCATCCCACTTGGAATTGATCAATTCATCAATCTTTAACATTTATACTGTTTTCTATTGAGTATTAATAATTATCTAATTGACACTCTTCAGGCACTTACAGTGGTTTTTTATAATCGTAATTTAATTTTATTTACATATTTTTCTGAAGTTAATATAGGCGGCGCGGCGTTAAGAATCGTCGGATTACGAGAATTAATTTTAACATGTATATACAGGGAAGGTTTCGCTGTAATTTTAGAATATCTCAGTTCACTTTATGCTAGAGGGGTCCGATATCAACATTACTGTTACTTTTTTGTTGTGTAAGCATACGCTTACGCTTTACGGGGTGACATTTTTGAGGTGTAACACAAACTTGCATTTTTTAATGACTATCGCTTTGCCATAGTCAAAAAGACCTATTTTTTCTAATTACGAAAATGTATAGATTATTAGTTTTATGTTCAATAATTTCGGTATTATTCAATTTTTTTAATAATAATTTAATCAGATTTCATGTTTACATCCAGGAGGCTGTGGAATAAGAAAACTCACAAGGTAATTTATATTATTAAGTATAGAATTTAGTCCATACATCCATTCACCCAAAAAGAACATATGCTTATTTGTATACATACCTACGTAAAGGCACTCATGCAGTTCTTTTGGCGGAAATCAAGGATGCCATGTAACTAATGAAAATCATTGTTTATTTGGTGTATGTACATGGGTATTGTTTACCATCACGTTAGTTACTTCCATTTTGACAAAAAGAAAATGTAAAAACAAACCTTACAACGTATAGTTCTTTAATCACATAAAAATAGATTTTTTTCAATCGCAGAAGTCATTTGTAGTTTATATTTACAAAAAATTCAAGTTTGTGTTATAACTCAAAAATGTGACCCCATAAAAAAAAATTACAAACGGCGATTGTAAGGTTCAGATCACATCTAAAAAGTAAGACAGTGACGTGAAAACCGCAATTCTCTAGTATTAGTAGTTACCTAGAAACCTAGATATCCTGTAATTACAACGAAAATAGGAGAACGTGTACATAGTACAAGAATTATAACTACAGTTTTATACTGAAACTACGAAAAACTATCCGAATTTTCACTTTTCCAGGATTATTGTAGGAGCCGTCTTCCTAAATAAACAATTTTAAGCAAATATAAACGTTTATTATGTTTACAAATAGTCAATCTGAATCCTCTCTTCTCTCCAGTACATTGCAGGTGCACGCTTAACGTGGAAATAACAAAGGCAGTTACAGAGTTGCCGGATTGGAGTCATTTGTAGTAATCGGGCTGTTTTTAACTTGCGGCGACCAACTACAGTGAACCAAAGTTTTTAATGACGATCCAGTAGATATTGTCACGATCCACCACTGCCTCCATTTCCTAAATTGAAAAATAGTTTGAAATCGCGCGCGTTTTTTTTGGAAGCTATAGAAAGCTGGACATCAGACCAGAAAAAATATTTTTGTTGAAAAACCTAGAAGTACTACAGTTGAATTGAGTAATAAAAAAGTATCATTAAATAATTTCAAGTCTTTCTCTGTTAGCCTAACAACTTATAAATTTTCACTGGTACTGCATAAGTTGTCAACGTCTTTTATCGACTTTCGATTTGACGTTGGGTAAGTTTTTTTATATTAAACCGTTGATGATAATTGTTCGTCATGTCCCTTTTACAGGAATAAAAGGTTTCGATATGTCTAATGCTAAACAAAAGCTTTCAAGCGAGCTATCGTATGCCGTCTAAAAGCGAGAAATTGAAAAAAATCTCGCTCTACCGCATTGAATCCAGTCCGACTGTGCGATTTTTTATTTTTCGTCAAAACTGGGAAACATACGTTCAGTTTGGTTATTTATAAACGACCGTGACCAGTTTCGACCATACATGAGGTGTTTTCGAAAAAACAGTGTTTTCAACGGGCGCTCATATGTACTGAATACTGATAGTTTTGTGAAGCGACATACGTTAAAGTATTATGACAAAGTCGTAAGCGACTTGATGCCTTTTTTGGAAGACCATCCGTTGTGTATGTACAATGGCTGGTGGGTAGACATAGAGTCCACTGGGACTCTACAGATAACATAATACTGCTATAAAGCCCAATTAAGACATAAGTGTACTATTTTTTATAAAACAATTTAACAATTATTGTAACTTTAGACGGTACTTCACAAAACGTACATACATACGTGCAAATAATTTAAAGATTTATAACATAGTCAAGCAAAATAAACGCGTTGCCGCTGCTTGCCCACATTCGCTTAAAACAACAGCTCATGAAATACTGGCAACGCTTCCATACTCACCCCTTACGACGTGAATGGCCCTCTGATATAGCTTAAACGTTGGAATCTCCCTCGTATTGGGAGTTAAAGAAACTTCTTCCAACTTGTCAGCCGTGGTTTGCAATTCACTCAGAAGTTCTTCTTTAGTGTAAGGTTCCCGATGCAATGTCGATTCGACGAGTTCAATCATTGATTGCAGGTCGATACCCAGCGCCTCTTGCAATTCGCCCAGTTTTCTCATGGTTATCCACGGAAGTCCTTTTTTCTTTGCAATGACCTGTGCAAATTAATTGTTTACAAAATCAGCCCATTCAGACTTTAGACTAGAACTTTGTGTGAGAATGTTGTTTCATAGTATAGTAGCAGTAATTGCATTTTATGCCGGTCAATAAAAGCTGCAGAACTTAAAAAAAACACCTTAGCGCTTCTAGCCGCTGGTCCTTGTACTAAAATTTTGACAAAGGTTCGCGTCAGCGATAAATATGACGTTAATGATTGACGGTTATAATCTTGAACCTTTATAAAAGTCCGTACAAACACTATACACCTTTCTCAGCAAGTAGCAAAGCACGTGGTGTTCGTTTTTGTTACTGATGGATGGCATATTCAGCACCCACGGAGATTATATAACTTAAGTATTGTGCATTGCGAATTTTGTAAAAAGAGATCTACTACATCGAAGCAACTCTTATTCCACTTGTGTTTCTTATCTTTATAGTAATTGGGTATTATCACTTTTTTGAAAATTACGTAAAATGAATCTTGAAGTGCATATACATATATCGTACGTGTTAAAAAAAACAAAAATAATATTTGTAGGTAGAGAATTTCAGGTCTGAAATTCGAATCTTAGGAGTCACCGCCAAAACGTTTCTATCCAAGGTTATTCAACTCGTGACGTCAAGTGTCATGTAAACATTACCGAGGAGCGTGCTGTTTAATGGTGTATATCATTCTTGTATTGAAAAAGCTTTTGTGTGGTGTTTATTGAAAGGACGGTGTAAGAGACAGCACCAAAAAGTGATTTGTGTAGTTTTACAAGCATCTATTATGTATGGAAAACAAAACAAGTGTTGTTTTGTACATGGTTATAAAAGTACTTCAGTCAGTACAGCTAACAAAATTTTTGTAACCGTTCCTCGAGATTATCAACGTATGAAAAAGTTGTTTAAGGCCCCTAGACGTGATATGCCGAAATCGCAGTTTGTTTTTCTGTTGTGAAGATCATCTTAATTCTTACTGTAAGTTTTATTATTCTTTTTGGGGTTATAAGTTCAGTTTCAATTTTGTTATAGGTTGAAGAGGATATGAAAAATTATATGCGTTTTAAGTTGATAGAGGGAAAGAACGACGTTGTTCCCCATATATTCGACTGTAAGCCAGACCGGAAACGAGCCGCAAGAGCCCCGAAAATAAATGGCAATTTATCTTTATTCTGACCTCTAAAATGAATGTCAAGTTTAGGGTACATTTTTGATTCTTACATTATTATGTTTACAAATAGTATGTTTCCAACAACCTACTGCGATCAAATTATCAATGCTACGTTAATTTGATAAAAAGTTCACTTATGCTGTTGCTTTCTTGCTTTTACGTTCCTCTCCTCCGGCGCGTTGAACCGCTAGTCGCTGTACACAAATTCCATAACAATTAACATGCCTTCAGAAGTCATAATTCATAAGTATTTCACTTTTTTTGGCGTATTTTAATTCGCTTGTCACAAAATGAACGCGTGACGCGCTGACTCCAGATGTAAACAAGCGGCCATTTACAAGACACCTGACGTCACGGCCAATATGTTAGCGTTTTAGCGGTCCTTTTAAATATTTTCATTTTTAATATTAAAAATACACCTTACGATCCATTTTTCAGCTGTCATAGCTGTTTTGTGGATTAGATGCTACCTATGAATATGCATTTTAATAAAATATAAATACTTGGCAAATAGCCAATTGTGTGCAGTCAATACAAATCATCACCTGTCTGCAGATTTCCAAAAGATGATCGTTGTAGTGTTTGAGTGAGAATCATGTGCCGCACAAACTGGACGTTACGTTTACTCATAACCATATTATATAGTTAAGTATCTAACCTAAAATTTTAACGCACCGATAAATTGATAGTACGAGTACCAGCGGCATCATGGTGACGCACGAGTTTCTACTTATCACAACTGCAAAAATCACTCATATGATAATTATTGGTTCGACATTTGTTGGCCAAAACTGCAGTTGACTTTATTGTTAACAGAGTTGCTCAAATTCAACTTGCTGTAAGGAAATTGTTCATTGTTGTTTGCACTTTGTGTTCGAATTAGCAAGCTAGTAAATAAGCAGAGTTGTACTTTGTGACTGAATTTTATCGGCTTCGAAGTGTTTTTTTTGTGGTCTACGTGAACTGTGCCGGTTTGTGATAAATAAACAAAAACAGTATATTAAAAAGCAAGTTTTATAAGAAGCCATTTTGTCGCAAACATCCAATTGCTCTTAAATATATAACCCTTCGTCTAACCGTTTCCCAAACTCAAGGTAAATTTACCCTTCACGACTTATTACGACGGCTGAAAGATATGGAGTGATTTACGTACAACTTCCCCACAATTTCGTTAATTAGTTTTGGCTGTGAATTCAGAATATGTTAGAATAAATCTTAAAAGCCTGCTCAACATAAACGCTCTTCGTAGCTTAAAATAAGTACCTGAATTAATCTTACAGTTCGTCGTTCAATTGTCTCGATAACGGTGTTACTTATAAAAGTTTTAGAGATTGATTATCCCTCCATCCCTAATAAAATTTCGAAATGCACATTGTATTGTCCCAAACAGCACAATTTGAAACCTTTTAAAAATACAGGTAAGTATTAAAATAAGCTGTAAATTTCTTTTGACCTTAAGAGTAACCGTTTTGACCAGGGTCACGTTATATGGAGAAGAATCACATTTTTAATGAGTTTCACACGCTGATTGGCGGTGAGCGATTTCATTATTATATATGTATCCATTAAATTATATTTGAATAATCTTTATAATTTTGTTGTGTACTATACGCTAAGTAAACAGGATATTTCGCAAAAACTAGGTAAGCAATAAATAAGCAACAAAATTAACTGCTAGGACGCTTTGTTAAAGAGAATACAACGTAAAAAGTAGGCATCTACGCAATTTTGATGAAGTATGTTCTGACATCCAAACTGAAATGTGGCCAAGACCATCTTGAGAGCTTGAGACACTGGGCACTGATGGAAATTCAATCAAAACTATACCTACTTATATAGTTGGAATCAGAGAAGGATCCCAGAAGTTTGCGTGCAAGCAACTTGCTGAAAATGGGCCACGCCAGGAACGAAGCTAAATGCTATTATATAAGCAGTTTTGTATTAATCAATCCTAAATTTCTGTACATAAGACAATTTATAAGCGCAACTTTTTTCAATAGAATATTCTAGGGGCCAATTTGACTGCTTACTCAGTCACTCCATACGTATTTTTTTTTATTATGGACTGTATTTATGTCTCAATTTCGTTGTAATACAGTTTTATAGGTATCTATAGGTAGCGAGATATTGAGAACTGATGAAATGTAGTTATTAAAAAGTTGCTTATAGCTTTAAAACATAAGACGATATAACAATGGCGATATACAGTTAAACTCGCAACAGAAAAAGCAAAAAAGTAATGTCGAAGTTGCAGCTCTCTTGTATTAATAGTTACCGGAATACCTCCCAATGAAAATGAGAAATTTGGCAGCGAATCACATTCCCTGCGTGCATTTGCATCCTGTTGCTTATAGGCTGAAACTTTCAAACTGACCAACGGAAGATTGCATGAGTCTGGGGTACTGTATAATAGGTTTAAATTGAAACTTACACCTGCATATAATTATCTAGAGCAAGTTAGGCAATTTATTACAAACTAGCATCAAGCCTTCTGAGGTTTGTTATGTTTGAGAAGACATGTGTTTACTTTCGGTCCCGATCTGGCAACATCGTTACTCAGTTTGCCTAACAAATAATAAGGAATATACGTTCTCTTCCTCACAAGCAACTTATCAGTTATATTTTTATAGCAGATAAAAGCTAATAAAATATTTCTCTTTCCTGGAAAACAATATTGCATTTTGCGAAAGAAGACGTCAGAATAAGAATCTCATATTTCAATGCAGGAGTGCACCTTGTTTTCGTCTGGCATTAATGACTGATCCTGAACATGTTAAAGGAGGCATGCGAGCCACCGGATCAATATTAAGGATGAGAGGAATTGCATTCCTGCTTGAAATTCATAGGATGTTTTAGAACGGTAAAGGATTTCGGGGCTTGCCGTTTCCTTCGTGACCTTCAGAGAGGGATGTTTGATTATTTGCTTTACCATACACATTTAACTGGCGTAAAGCATATACTTTTAAAAAGCCACGTTCTGCACTAGATACAATGGAATTTATAAATATATAGCAGAACAAATAATTAGGCATAATTGAATTTAATAACGAATAGCTCTGTTAAAAACGTTTAGTTTCAGTTACTATTTGGAAAAAAAATCTTTCTCGATGAAGCTGCTTTCACTATTGACATGTTTCCACTATATTGTATTATGGCGTAGAGGGGAACATTTCATTCCAATTTCAAAGCCGCATCAGCTGAGGCACCAGTGTATGACATATTGCAGCTACAGGAGCATACAAACTATTATTTATACCTCGGTTTTCGCACTGTTGGTTTCAAGAATTATATATAAACTGTACGTTGTCCAATAAACATTGTTTATCACACCAGTTTAAAAACAATAAKACAGTGAAAGATACAKCTAATTAAAATGTTTTACACKGTCAAGAGTCCAAGTCTGATACATAGCAGCGACACCAACAGAAGGATTGTTGCTAATGTGTATTTCTTGCTTCTCTTCTGACGTCACAATTTTAAGCGGGCCGTTTTGGTATCCAGCGCTGGACGGCCCAATAAGTTTTTGGTAGTTTTTACTTCAAATGTTTCTATACTCTTCTTTGCTAACTCCATTCCACTGAAATCATCGCTTAACTGTTAATTCTGCTCTTTTTATCAAAAACTATCTACGGCTAAGAAATAGTGCTAATGTTTTTTTCCCAACATCCGACGATTGTGAAGTTTCTGTGTGAAAGTTATATGAAGAATCTCCACTACTATTACTAGTATCTTCTGTCACTCTTACCTTTTGCATTAGTTGTGTTTTGCATATTTTCGCAGTGTCGATTAATATTACGTCTTGTGCATGATTTTTTAATTGATAGACGATTACTATACTTGTGTTTAAACTTAGCTCCACACTTTGTGTGTTGGGTGTTTTAGACCGCTTCTGGATTTAATTTGTCTTCTTTCCACCGTTTCTATGTTACTTCCTGACTCCAATTTCTTGCTTTTGTTTTTTACTATTTCGGAATGATAATTTTGTTCAATTATTTTCTGGAGATTTAAATTTCTATCTAATAATTGTAGTTGTTCGAATAATTTATGCTCTAATAGCTACCACCACTTGCAACTCCTATTCAAACATAGCAAGACTAAGACAAGACTAACTGCAGTATGTGATCTACGAGTATATACTATTGAGCCGTCTTGTCTTAAGTTAAATTTTGTTTTTTCATATATAACATTTTTCTTTCCAGCAAAATGTTCATTAAACAGTAGTTTAATTTCATCATAACTTTTAAAACTTGGTTCTGTTTACTTATATTTTTCCGATAATATTTCTACTTTTGGCCCCGTACTCAGAAGCAAATTGGTTATTTCCAACATTTGTTGCTCTTTATTTAAACCCGACACTATCTCTATCCGTTTACTACCACTGGATTATTTATTGGCCTGTAGGGTGGCAACAATGGGGAACGCGCCTATTTTTGATTGCCTACTTGCATGGGTCAACCTGACATTTGTTACAATATACACTGAACACCACAGTTCACCTATATTTACTCAAAATCACTTAAACCGCCTTAATCTACTTTATTTTCACCGGTTGAAAATCAAAGTCTATACAGGGTATCCAGTAACGTATGAGCCATACGTTAATAACCCTGGGGTTAAAATGAGCCTGCTTACCTTAGAGCATTATAACCTTGAGTTACTTCTATACTTCGTTTCTTTAGACTGCTCTTTTGTATTTCAAGATATTTTATTCAAATTTGGTACAGATGTATTTAGCTAATCATTCCAAATAAGGCAGGGTATTACAGTTTGAATACATCATAGAGGGCGCTCAAGACTCCCGTTTGTTATTTCGTTTTTACAATATCTTTTTGTATAATAAATGATTACAAAACATTTTGACATTTTCTTGAAAACTAGTGGTTTTGATTTGAAAAGGGAATAATGTACTTGTCATGGACTGCTAAAATGATCCGTTGCCGCCGAGAAAAATCGATTTAAATATATCCCAGTACGCTGAACAAAACCTAATCTGATCTAGTAAGCGTACGTCATTAATTTGACAGTATAGTTGATATTAATTAACTAAAACTCAATACAAAACATATCAAAAATTAATGAAACACGTTACTAGATTATATATACAGAGTTTCTATAAATGATTTATGCAACGCGGGCGGCATGGATTTCTGAATATTTTGTTCCGCCTTTTTGTAACTGCTATCAAGCTACAAGGACGGCGATCACTGAACATCAATGAGCGTGATAGTACTAAAGGTTGCAGATCAATTTACAGTCAGGAAATTGAWGGATTTACAATTTACGGTTCTATATAATAAGAKAAGAAATAACAATAATTAGTGGTATAGTAGGCTTGTGGTAACCTCTACAGTCTAAACCCTTACAATGTTGCACTTTGGAAGTAGTGTAGTGCAGCTAACGTTACTACTACTTAGTTTGTGAATTTTATCATTGCAGCAGGCTAAAAACATCTATCAGACCTCAAAAATACGATACATAACCTAAAAGTTATACGAAACCGTTTCACCCCACAGCTTTCTGCAACCTTAAAGTTGATTATCCTACATAACACTCCAGAATGTGTTGAAAACACACACTCCTACTCGTTTCTCACATTACAATATATCAGATAATTCAACAATTGACAGATGACAAGCAATAGTTAATTTATTTAATTTATTATTTCCATAAGCGCCCTGGATGCATGAATCATTTATAGAAACACCGTATTCTACAATTAGATTTCTTTAGCGTGCAGGGATAATGTAAATAAATTTTTTATGTGAAACTGCTCATTTTCGTGCCACATGACTATGTGCCCTTCAAAGAAAGTCCATAGTTTAAAAAAAATGCGAAAATGTGTTATAATTATTTATTCTGCAAAAAGGTAGTGCAAAAACAAAATAATCAGCGCCCTGTGTCATTATTCAAATTATAAATATGCTCTCTTATTCAGACTGATTAGATATATACCAATGTAGCAAATTTAAATAAAGTATGTCGAAAAATAAAAGAACTCCCAAAAAAATTGAACAAAAAAATTAACTTTGAAGGGCTGCAATTTGGAAAGGAGATAAAATTGTCCTAAGGTAAGTTGGTTTATTTTGGCTTATTTTGACCGAAGGAAGCTGCTGCTAACGTATGGCCCATTTGTTCGTAACAGTATAATAAACAAAACAATGAGAGATTCTTCGAATCTTAAATCTTGCAATTTTTGCTATTTCAAATACTCAATTGATACCTGTACGAGTACCTGCGTTGAACAACATTGCTACACTCTAGGTGCAAAGACGTTCAAAATAAAATGGAAAATGCAGCGTATAGCCACAACAAACCGACATTTTTTTCTTTCTGAACAAATGAACAAGATATTTCGTATTTGTCAGCTCTCTTCGTATTTCATGTTTCCTCATTCGTTTGGAAAAATTGCACAATACAGCTACAACGTTTTACGCAAACTGCTTTACATTAGGCGAGAAATGACGCAGAGCGTCCTAAAATGAGAGTTTCGGGGGTTTGTTCATACGACCCTTAACCTTCATATCATGCTATCACGCAGTTCGTGGCCTCATCCCGAATCTAGACATTAATTCATTAAAAGCGTTTGTAATCTGTATGGAACAGTGGGTACCTGTGCCGCCAACCGGCATTCCACCACCCGGCAGTTGAAGTTGGACGTGGCGGCTTTGTTCATCTCCGAAAGGCTGTGAGCTATGACGAACACGGCTCCTTTAGGCAAAGTAACGTCCTTTGATCTCAGTGGACCGAAGCCGATCAGTTTCGCACAGCCTGAAACATGATATTAAGTTATTGGATTTTGGGGAATATTGAGAAACAAGACGACTGACTAGTCCTTTGGTAGCAATTTATCCATTCATTTTTTGCATGCAAATAGTTCGTTTATACATAATTTTCAAATTAATCAAAATTATGTTTCTCATCAGAATATTACTTGGTGAGTAGGGTGTTTGGTGAAAGGAAATTCAAATTGCTCAAACAAAATAAAAATTAATAACATTGTCTCTAGTTATTGTTGCGTTTATATATTTTGACTATTTTAATTAGGCTCTAACAAGATCAACCAAAATACGTCACTTCTATAGTATATGTACACATAAAGACCTTAATCCTGGTTTTTTCTCAAAGGAAGAAAGCAACAGTGAATGTACATGTACGAAATTTTCATTAGACGTATGTGTCGTAACGCAGAGGGGATACATTCCGAACTTTAAACACCTGACAGGTGATCTATGATTAGAATAAAAAGACCCAGAGTCTATCTTGCATTGAAAAATGCTATAGTATACCAAAAGTTATAAACCACAGAATAGCAACTGTACTTATAATTAAAAATCATGTGTTCCAAAAAGGCAGCGAAGCCCGATTTGTCTTGCAAATGATCAATTTAAGTTAAACTAGATTACTTTCGGAGAATCTATAGTGGTTTTCCTCGGTGTTTCATTTAAGAATATGGGTTTTGCACTCGTTGCAGTTATACAATAAAATATATTGTAATGCAACACTTCGAGAGGAAAATTTTATGAACCATTTTGTAAAACGATAATTATAATTATGGACAACACCATACCATTCTATTGGCGATTAACGGTGAAACCCACCCGTCTGTATGTGGAACCTGTAATCTGAATGGCATCCCACTATGGATAACTCCACTTAAAAGGATAACGATCTTTGCGATCTGTCATGCTACAAAAATGGTCCCCTTTAAGAAAGACATGATAGAAGTTTGAAATGTCACCGGTAGATGGAGGCCACTTACAAGTATAAGAATTCTACATTTTTTGCTCTTTTTATCATCTTCAGAGTGAAACACATAATAATGATCATGCAATAGGAGGACGTGACATAGGAATATGGTATATAAACTTTCAATATGCTCTGAACAGTTAGTTACAACACGGATAAGGTTAGGTGCTCATTTTTTTTAAACTAACGACTGTTTCACAACTTTCATTTACCTTTTAAGTGTTTTTGAGCTTATCATAGTTTTAGTTTTGCTAAATTCGTTGTTTATCATTAGATTTGGCGAAATTTAAGGTCTCTTAGAGCAGCGAAACAAATAAGTGTACGGTAGTACATAGCTTTTCAATTGTTTTATTACGATAAGGACAGTTATTGTACGGTAATATTATACTTATGGCGCTAAAGTGAATGGTTGGTATTTGTAATTTTATAACTTGAACTTGAAACAAAACCGAAGGTTTAACCCGTAAAAAGGAAATTGTGTCACATTGTGCTTAACTTATTCAAAAATTATACACTTAACATGGGGCGCCACCTATCGGCAGTTCGTTAAAACTGAATTCGCCAGCAGAAACAGGGACGCTTCCGAAACGATTGTTCGGCATCCTTAGTGGAGGTATTCGTACACTCTCCTTCAGAAGTAATGTCGTACGGGACGGTGGCGAAAATAACGATGCGCCCATTTCGCTGCAACCCGATATTTATTTGCGGACGACGTAGATGTCGCAAAAGAAGATATACATGCTGCTCCTATTATTATTAGAGTATTAGAGAGGAAGCACGACTGCCTACTTGAGGCGGGATTAGCAGTTATTAAAGCACAAGTTAACGCTTTAAATTCTGGTGAAGGAAGTTAGTTTAGTTTACCTTTTACATGCAATATTAAGTACTAAAGGAATAAATTTTTAATGTGGCCAGAAAACAACAGTTTTTAATAAAATTCATATTTTCTGTTCTACCATACCACCTCCTAAAAATTTTTAAAATCAGGTTATGTTCATGTGATATCTGTCTTCTTTATAAAATAATACATTAATAAAATTGTAGTTAATTCATTTAGTACAGAATAGTACATGTTGCAACCATATATGTAGATGATTCCAGCATTAAAAATTATTTAGCTTACAGTGTTCATTGCTTTGATAATTTCTATTTTTTCAACAAAAACCCATTTCATTTAACTTATTCTAGGGTATAATTATTAACAAATTAACTGCAATATTATTTATAAGAACTATATAACTTACGTATTTGTTAATTTTACGGCAAATATTAGATATATAGACAAACTGCTATAAAACTTCATCAAATTCATTTTCAACGTAAATTAGTTTTTGTTTATAAAATACAAGTATACCTAACAAAAAACATTGTCGATCAACTTAGACACTACTACTCTAGGTAAATGATGTGAAAATAATCTAATTTACATGCAACTTTTAAGCAAAATGTTTCCATAGATTTTGGACGTATTATTCAGCATTCGCGTATCGTCCACAAAAAGCGCTCATCATTATTTCATTGTCTCTCTAAATAATGATAATGAGTAACTTATTTCTTTTTACAATTATATAATATAATTTTTAATGTTTTGCTTATATGTAAATAGAGACTATCAGCGGCACCACATTTTTGTAAGGGTCAGTATTCGCAGTCGCCATCTTTGACGCAAAATAACAGTTGTAATAAGATTGTTAATGTGTTGAAAGTGCTAAGCAATGAATATATCTCATTATTTAAAAGGCAAAAGGCAGAAACGTATTTAAATAAAAGCCTTAGCGTACACAATGATTTTCATGTAGGTAGATTGATCATAGGAGGTGGGTCCGGGACATTAAATAATGTTAGAACCAGTGACGGTTCATCATCCATTGCAACGGTGAGGCTCAATGGGTTTTTTGCAGTGGTTAATTCTTAGGGAATCGACCTACAAAATAACATTTAGTGTATTCGATTTTCAACTGTCGAACTTCACATTTTTTAAATTAATCACCCCGCCTGCTTACGGTAATTGGTAAGTCGTTAGATGTGTATTTTATTGTGCTATTTATTACATATACATGCCCTGGGCGGAACTCAAACCTGCAACCTCTCACCTCTGACTCTGGGGCAGTACCCTGTATTCCAGGGCCGGCCAAATAACGATATTTAAGTTTCCAGGTGTGGTATGTAGTGATAACTTTGACTATTAGAAAAACTACTTAGTGAGCAATTGCTTTGCCATATTAGCTCTTGAAAAATATTAAAACTACAGCTATATGCTACAATGCAAGAATATAAAGTATTAAACTTGGTCAAACACCACATAAATCCGTGCCTACCAATCTAGACTCTTGGTGCAAAATTAAAATTTTCTAGACACAAAATTACCAGAAATTATTCCCAACTCCATGCGATATCCCCCTATTATTGGTTGTATTCAAGAAAAACAATAACGTGAAAACATATAGATCAAATTATGACAATAGATATGTGTGAATTCTTATTAAATTTTGCGTATTTTAGTTTAACTAGTTAAGTGAGTTTTGTATGTCTTAATTTCTACATCTGTACCTCATATAACGCTATCTTGTTTGTGGTTCATTGAGAAGTTCGTCCTACATATTGATTGTTATAATCAGTGGCACTCAAGCTACAATTGACATGGATTTAGGTTTTGATAAAAAGGGGTCGTGAACTGTAATCTTGCATCTTGTTTTGTATTGTAATTTGAGAGTCCCAGGCATGTTTTGTTGTCTCTAATAACATATAAATGAACAATAAAATAATTTGCACAGGTAATTGATTGCTCGCAACCAGTTGTACGTGTCAAACCACGATGACTGAAAAGTTCTTGATAAAACACGATTTTGGAATCTATTTATATACTGAGATTTTATTTGAATTTTAGGCATAGGACGCAATTCCAGTATATGGCATATATCAGTTTCATTTTGCTTTGAAAAAAAGCGTTTCCGATAATGACAAAACGATATTATGGATTTCGGTTCGGGAGGAGTTTGACAGAACTGAACTGGCTTTATCACTATAAACCCTAAAATACTAAAAAAACAATTTTATTTTGCAGATTAAACGAATAATAAGTCTCCTAGACAGGTTGTAGGCTACTAGATATAATATCTAGGCTAATTAATATACAAGACAGTAAAACTTTTCAGCCTGTATTCCATCATTGTGTCTTTAATTAATTAATTTTATAAAATTAAGTGGGTAGTGGTAATGTAACGACAATTTGTAACTAAATTTTCATATTTATGGATTAGTATATACAGTACAAGCGAAGAATCTAAGAGTTAAAGTCTTGAGTGTGCCGATCTTAGTCAGGCGCGAAATAGAGTGTGCAACGACAATTAAGTGAGTGATTTAGTTTTTTTCGAGTGCTGCAGAATGTTTTGTTCAATCCTGCACATCAACATTCTAAATAATAAATTTTAATTTTTGTTGTAAAGGGTTTTATTAAACAAACAATTAATTTAGTTAGTTATAATTTTTCACTGCAAAAGTTGGTATAGAGATAATAGAGGAAGAAAACGATGTATTTGTACCCCATGACATTCCGGTAGAAGCTAATGCAGCAATGTTTATTCCATTCTCGCAGAAATCTAAAAACAGGAACGTCGTGGATAGAAAACAGAAACGTAAATGTGACTGAAGAAGTAGTAGCCGCTGATTAACCGATTAATAGAAAAATACTTTCCACTTTATTCTCTACATTTTCGATGCTTAAATCGGCCCTATTTGTGTTTTTTTAAAGATAAATAAGTAAGTTTCGTAGTTCGTAATTAATTCACTGTGTAGCAGGAGATGCAGTCGTCGTAGCCACAGATAATCAGCTCCCGCGTAGTTGGCAGATGCCAGTCAGTTAGAGTGTAATTTTTGATATTGACATATAATTTATGTCAAGTTCATTTCCATGTTAAATAAAGTTGTTTAGCAGCCATCAGTGTGTGATTTACGGGTTAAAGAATCCGCTCGGACCTAAACTGGCGTCTAACGAGGCGCCTGGAATCAACACGTTGAGAAAATGCCGAACAACCGCGCCGACTGCTACACACGTTGTCGATGAAAATCAAGTGAATTCAGCGACGACGATGCAGACAGCCTTAGTCCCAGTTAACGAACGATCAGTTTATTACTATATTGAGTGAATTACGTATATCTCGAGATCATAGTCTCACAGAAGTGCAAGTTCACGCGCCAATACTCCAGTGCCAACGCCCTCATACGTGGTTTATCCATGCTACTGGAAGATTGTGCGAGCAAATGGTGGATAGGTGTTAAGAGTTCAATCACGGATTGGAATTGTGCTGTGAGCTCTTTGTGAAGGACGCCTTTTCTAAAAAGTTACCACCTCACGCTGTTACGTAAAATTTTCGAACGCGAACAGAACATTGATGAATCGACAGAAGTTTTCGTGTGCAATGTGCGCGCGCTTTTGTCAAATTTGCCTTATGAACTGCCGGAAAAAGCACAAATTGATATAGTGTAAGATTTATTAAACAGAATTTTTATTGAAGGACTCTGTAGTACCAAATATAAAACAACATCAAGATAAAAGTAATACATGCCCAAGATGAAGAAAGAAAGCTCCTCCAACATCCAGAAAACAGAGTTGCGTCCCGAAAAACTGCTGTGAATAAACCGCAGCTTATATGCTATGGTTGCGGTACAACTGGTGTAGTGCGAGCCAAATGTACTACATGCCAGAATCGTGGTGAGACTAAATMAACCTCMACGCATGCTAATACATTAAGCTTCTATGGTACATCGWCTGAAAATTTGATCAGTCGTCGAAGTAGGCCTCTTCTCCTCATGTTGTTGCTCAAACTCAACGGGGTTAATTTTTTTGTCTTTTTTATAATTTCGTTTGCGTATAAAAAAAGCGTGGCACACTATTAACGGATTTAATGGTGTTGGTTACGCAGATCCAGGAGTACAAATTAGCATAGCAAGTTCAACTTTGTATAGGGTTTCGAAGGAATCCGGATGTGAGTTTATGACTTGCACCACGAATATAAGTTACGCCGATGAAGTGTCAAGATAGGATGAAGTTTTTCTTGCAACGGTTGATGTGCATATCAAACACAAGATTGTCCCGGTGAACTTTACAATTCAACCCAGTTTAACGAACCAGAGCTTTACTAGGTTGTGATTTTCTAGAAGATGCTCAGATCGCGCTAAGCATACCCCAGAAGTACTGGTATTTTTGCGAGAACATAAATATCAAATATGACTTCGCTGATGAAGAGTCGACGTTGATGAACCAGAGGAAGGTATTTGATCTTACCCTGTGCAATTTAAGGAATTATGAAGGTGCTTTGCGTTTGCTGGGTAGTAATGAGAAGCAGCATCTAGCTGCCGTATTAACATCAAATGCGGACATTTTTCAATAAGGGGGAGAGCCAACGTATCATCGTATCAACGTAGCATCGTATCAAGACCGTGGGGGAAAATCCCATAACAACTCTGCCTTATCCCCTTAGCGTGTCGAAGAAGGAATTTCTACGTCAAGAAATAGACAAGCTGCTTGAACAAGGGATCATAGAAGAATGTGAATCCCCTTGGGCCAGCCCAGTCGTTCTGGTCCCAAAGAAAACGGGCTCCTTTCGTCTGTGTGTCGACTACGGACGGTTGAATCTAGTAACGGTAAAGGATTCGTATCGAATGCCGAGAATGGACGAGCTACTGCGAACAGTCCAGAGAACATCATACATGATCTCCAGTCTGGTTTCTGGCAAATACAGGTCGCGAGTGAGGATCGTGAAAAGACTTGTTTCGTTACGTGTTTTGGTACATTCCGCTTCACGCGCATGCTGCTTAGACTACGAAATTCATTCGAAACGTTTATGCGCCTAATAACAGATTTCGTGCCGGACTTGGTAAACGTGCGGTATATGCGTATTTGGATTACATTTTAATACTGTCGAACAGTTATGAAGAACATCTCGATGATTTAACGGCAGTTTGCGAGATTAAGACTGTTTAAGCTACGCGTTCGACGAGAGAAGTGCGTTTTCGTACGAGACTTGATAAAGTACTTAGACCATGTAATTTCGCCGGACGGTGTACATGTCGATTCGGAAAAGGTGTACGCAATTAGGAACATGCCTGCCCCGCGAAATAAACAGCACGTGCAAAGTTTCGTACAGTTGTGTTCATGGTACAGAAAATTCGTACAAAACTTTTCCGATATCGCGCGACCTCTCACCGACTTGTTGCGAAAGAATGTTCGTTCGAACTTTTGAAAAGTAAGCTCACCACCGCACCCGTTTTGATTCAGGCTGATTTGAAGCAACCTTTTATCTTGCAGACCGACGCGAATAACTATGCTGTTGGTGCAGTTCTACTCCAGGGGGAGGGGAAGGAGGAACGGCCTATCGAATATGTAAGTAGACTACTTACCTGGGCCGAAACTATTCCACGGTGGAACGAGAAGCACTGGCTATCGTTTGGGCTACCGAAAAGTTTAGAACTTATCTTGAAAGAGCGGAAGTGACTATTTGTACAGATCACCAGCCACTTCAATGGCTATTTTCGATTAAATCTCCCACTGGACGCATTGCAAGATGGGCTCTGCGCATACAAGCCCTAACTGTAAAATTTGTTTAGTTTCTGTGGAAATGCCAACCATAGGGGTTGAAGACTGGAGAAACCGATTCTGGAAGATCCTGAATTGAAAAAGATAATTGATGATTTGGAAGATTCAGAAGATAGCTTTCTTAGATGGACCGAAAGAGGATTTCTGATGTCAAATAAAGTGTTGTACCGCCAAGAACCCGATAGTGATTCTGAAACTTCGCTACTTGTGATACCAACCGAGTCACGTGCAGACATTTTACGTCAGTATCATGATTCTTCCACTGCAGGTCACTATGGAGTCGATCGTACGTTACAGAAAATAGATATGAAGTACTACTTTACCGGTATGAGACAATACATCTCCAATTATATTAAGAAGTGTTTGGAGTGTCAAAGGTATAAAGCTACCAACCTCAAACCCGCAGGACTCCTACAGACACCAGCGCCATCTTAGTGGTTCGAAGTGATCGCAATAGCTTTGTGTGGGCCGTTAGAAGCTACCGATGGGTATTAATCGTTTAAGGTAGTTTCGAAATGGATCTAATTTTTTGCTTTACCCAACGCAACTGCTGACGCTTGCGCTAAAAAGCTGATAGAAGAGATTTTTCTGAGGTACGGGACTTCTCGAAAAATTATTTCCGATAATGGAGTTCACTTCATAAGCGATGTCATGCAGAAGGTGACATATTGTTTCGACATCAACATGGCTTATACACCAGCTGAAAGTAATCCAGTAGAACATAAAAATCGTGTACTTAAAACCCAACTATCCGTCTTGATACAGAACCAACATAACACCTGGGATGAAAAAAATTGCATCTATAAGGTGCGCTGTTAATTCTACATCATGTCAGTCTACGGGCTTCACACCAGCTAACCTAACATTTGGTAGAGAAATTCGAGCTCCTCACGACGCAGCTTGTGGAAGCAGAAAACGTTGTACCGGCTATTACTCATCTGAAAAGGCTGTTAGATACTCTCAACATTGCCAAAGAGCATACCTGTATGGAACAAGACCGCCGCAAGGATAAAGCCGATTAAAATCGTCGTGAAGTCTCATATAATGATGGAGATGAGTTACTTCTGGAAACCAATGTGCTAAGTAAGACGAGTGCAGGTTTCACTTCTAAGCTGGCTCCCAAGCGAGACTGACGCTGTGGTAAAAAAGAAGGTTACGTCAACAACATATTTGGTAGCTACATGTGCTGATCCATCGGAAACCATGAGTCGTTATCATGTATCGGCTTTAACGCCCTACGTTGAACGGTTTGCAGATGGAAATGTTGTTCCCTTACTGCAGAAAAAGAAGAGAGGCAGGCCCAGATTTTCCTGGACTCCTCCGGAGGGCCAAAAACGGAGTCCAGAGGGGCAGTGCATAGCAGGAGATGCAGGCGTCGTAGCTACAGATAATCGCCTGCGGCGCAGTGGGCAGATGCCAGTCAGAGTGTAATTTTTGATATTGACATATAATTCATGTCAAGTTCGTTTTCATGTTAAATAAAATTGTTTAGCAACCATCAGTGTGTGATTTACGGGTTAAAGAATCCTACCCCAACCTAAAACTCGTTATAATCATATACGCAGTTTTCTAGGTTCGAAAGGCTATCATCCTAAGAAAGCGCAGACATTTGACCAGAAAGAGGTGGAAAAGTTTCTAAATTAAGCTCCCGGAGAGGTTCACTTGCTAATGAAGATTGTTGTTGGGTTTCATTGGGATGTTGGGAGTTAAGGGCGCCTATACATACGTGTGACGACTTAGTAAATCTTAAAACACAACACCCCCCGCAATGATGAGCTTATAACTACTCAAGTAAGGTGGAGCTAGCTTTCTCTTTAGTGAAGCTAGCTGGAGCTAGCTCTGGGCAAGCTGGAGCTAGGTCTTGAAACAGATTTGAGGTTCATGGCGAGGAAAACGTTAAGTTAGCACTCCCCGAAATGATAAGCTTATAACTACTCAAGTAAGGTGGAGCTAGCTTTCTCTTTAGCGGAGCTAGCTGGAGCTAGCTCTGGGAAAGCTGGAGCTAGGTTTTGAAACAGATTTGAGGCCATGGCGAGGATAACGTTAAGTTAGCACCCCCCGCAATGATGAGCTTATAACTACTCAAGTAAGGTGGAGCTAGCTTTCTCTTTAGTGGAGCTAGCTCTGGGCAAGCTGGGGCTAGGTTTTGAAACAGATTTGAGGCCATGGCGAGGATAACGTTGAGTTAGCACTCCCCGAAATGATGAGCTTATAACTACTCAAGTATAAGGTGAAGCTAGCTTTCTCTTTAGTGGATCTAGCTGGAGCTAGCTCTGGGCTAGCTGGAGCTAGGTTTTGAAACAGATTTGAGGCCATGGCGAGGATAACGTTAAGTTAGCACTCCCCGAAATGATGAGCTTATAACTACTCAAGTAAGATGGAGCTAGCTTTCTCTTTAGTGGAGCTAGCTGGAGCTAGCTCTGGGCAAGCTGGAACTAGCTCTGGGCAAGCTGGAGCTAGGTTTTGAATCAGATTTGAGGACATGGCGAGGATAACGTTAAGTTAGCACCCCCCGCAATGAAGAGCTTATAACTACTCAAGTAAGGAGGAGCTAGCTTTCTCTTTAGTGGAGCTAGCTGGAGCTAGCTCTGGGCAAGCTGGAGCTAGGTTTTGAAACAGATTTGAGGCCATGGCGAGGATAACGTTAAGTTAGCACTCCCCGAAATGATGAGCTTATAACTACTCAAGTAAGGTGGAGCTAGCTTTCTCTTTAGTGGAGCTAGCTGGAGCTAGCTCTGGGCAAGCTGGAGCTAGGTTTTGAATCAGATTTGAGGCCATGGCGAGGATAACGTTAAGTTAGCACCCTCCGCAATGAAGAGCTTATAACTACTCAAGTAAGGTGGAGCTAGCTTTCTCTTTAGTGGAGCTAGCTGGAGCTAGCTCTGGGCAAGCTGGAGCTAGGTTTTGAAACAGATTTGAGGCCATAGCGAGGATAACGTTAAGTTAGCACCCCCCGCAATGATGAGCTTATAACTACTCAAGTAAGGTGGAGCTAGCTTTTATAATAGTGGAGCTAGGTGGAGCTAGCTCAGGGCAATCTGGAGCAATGTTTTCAAAAAAATTGCTCAACATGGCGGAGCTAACTTAACGGACCCTTACTAGATCACACTTTAATAAAATGGGGAGAACATTATAACCTGTACTGTACTGTAACAAACGTGACACATTACTTAGTACCTGAAGGAAACCGATAATGCCGATTCGAGTCGACGGAGGTACGTCCTACCTACGAAGCTCTCAGACTAGAGCCCAGGTGAATACTGTAAGTGACCTGTCTTCGCGCAATTTCCTGTGGGAAATTCTTATTGGCTGCTGACCTTGTAAAGCTAGGGTAGAATTTCTGAGGTTAAGTGGACAGGGAGGGTAGAAGTATGGTAGTGTTGAAATGTTATTGTGCAGCGGTGCACATCTACCTTTAAGGGATATATAGTTCTTCAATATGTGTGTATTACGTAAATGTCTCGTTTTGACTTCATTAAATTGAAATACGATATGAAACTTATCGTGAGGCTGTGCCTCACTTGCCTCACCCAAATAGCTGCGACTGGTTAGAACTGCTTTTTTTCTCATCCATTTTGTTCATTATCTTCAAAAAGAATTATTCTAATACTATAAAAACATATATAGTTTTAATTATAAACTATTCCTATCGTACCTCACATAAACAACGTAATCCACTCGTTGAATTCCATTTATCACTATTTATCACGTCGCCCGTTTTGACCGACAGTGGTTCGTCTTGCAGGGTTTGTAAAAAAGCAAATATTCTACAATTTTATGTTCTTTTAGTGCAATTTACAACTTAAAGCAAGGCACCATTATAAGTACTATTAATAGAAAATAGGCAACAACCTTTAATATGAGGTATAGGTACGAGCAGCACAGACACGTATCTAATTCACAAAAACTACTACACTTAACTTTTTTTAACAATATTAGTCCGAAGACGCTATATCCAGATATTAGATCAAAGTCTGAAGAAATAAGTTTTGACTTCGCTAGTTTTAATTCATTACTGCCTTACTTGTTCTTATCATATGTACGTTTCTAGTCATACTATATGCAATATTTTAAAATAATTTTAACTCAAAAGCATGTTCAGCTTTGTAGGTCTGCAAAGCCAACCCCAGACCATTTCTTACATGTGTATTGACATACCCGTATTTCGGTCTAGGCACTCCAATCCGCATAAGGCCCAAACCACCGTTGTGTGTTTTAGAAATTATCGAGCGTACGTGCCATCGCTTCGAATACAATATACGCTGTTAGGCATCAATCACTTTAACTTCCAAATTATGCAATTAATCTGAACTGGAGCAAGCTCGCTAGGTTAAATTATCCGATGTAACTTCGGCATACCTAATACCGTTTTAATGAATTAAAACGTTTATCCTTGGGGTTGTCAGAATGTTTGGAATTAAGTTTGAACTTCTCCGCGTCTCCCCTTATTAAGTTCAAAGCGTGAACATGCGCGCCCTAAGGTAGGTATATTCGTACCCGTGAAATTTTTGCCGTGCGGAATTAATCGATCATAACTCCATGTTCACTGGTTCGAAGAAGATTCGCGGCGCGCATGATGCTCGGATCATTCGCTACAAATGCGCGTTAGTAGCTAAAACGATGATTCTGTTTATTCTGCATTAAAATGTAAATTTCAGTTTCTATACCGGCTCGCTTGGGAATTTGTAATTTTTGTCTTAAGTGGGATTTCAGGTGAAACCCGAAATTGCGCATACAATGAACATACCGTGGTTAGTAGGTTTTGCGCCTTATATTTATTATAAATCTGTATAAGTCACATAAAACTATAAAAACTTTATTGTCCATGCATCTAATTTCAAAACACATTCCGATTTATCATCTTGTGTTTATTCATATCATCTATACGTTCATTTTATTACGTTAGATGTAGTGCTGCAATCAACAGCACTAAGTCAGCGGTTATGTTAATATAACAATATTATTATTTTCAAACCGAATATTAACTCCTCTGTTTCGAAAAAAAGACCCAAAGGATTTCGCACTTTCTAGTAAAAGAAATTATTGTAGCAAACATGTTTTAAACAATCCCTTCTCTCAATAAAATACGTTCTTTTAAAACAGAAGTCATACCATACCGTTGTATAGATTTATTTAGTGATCTATTTACTGAAAATTAACTTTCAAACACAAAACAAATTGAAGCAAGTAGTTGCAAGACCAGCTTTAACTACTGATCCTAGAAACACGAAATTTGGAGACATAATATGTATGATATCTGTTTATTCTTTAAAGCATAATATAGGCTTTAGAAATGCGAAGTTCATGGATGGAGCTCAATTAAAACGTAGTCAGCTGATAAAGCTTTTGAAACTGCGCTCCTAAGCTTAACTTATAACGGGGTGCAATGTTTTCACATTAAAGGATTGTTTTGACTATTGTTGGTAATTCTACCATTAACAAGGTTGTAGAGGACAGAAAGCCTCAAAAATTTCATATCAGGCCGATAACTAGGAAATCATAGAAAAAAAGAGTTATACAAAACCATATCTACAAAGGCATGACCACGTAACAAGTAATTGACTTGTTAAACAGCAAAATTAGCTATAGAATGTGCGATATTGATTGTTAGAATATATGACAATTAATTTTTTACCGTCTCGTCGTCTACGGAGGAGAACGCTGTAAGTTCTGCAACTTGTCACAAGACGGCGCTTTTCCCCGGCTACAGATTGTACTTTCATCCATCACCTATGCCATCTACCAAGGAGCAGCCCACTATAAGTTCTTGTAATTATTTATATACAAAGATCCGCCGGACAGGGTTGCTAGTTTGACATAATTTCCTTCTTTGGTGTGTAAAATACAAACATCTGCAGGCCAAGGCTCCCAGATTGACAGGAGAATGACAAACCACGTTTCAGGGTGTCGACAAGGCAAGGTATCACGTGTACCAAGTAGCAGACTTTAGCTTCTTTCATAAGGTGAGCTCTAGGTTGCAAGCAGATAGCAAATGCGGTTCAGGTGTCTACATCACGGCAAATGTGATTAACAAAAATCCTGGACAGATGTACACTGTCACTGTCACTGTACACACTGAACAATCATCTCAAGCCTACTGATTAGATGCAAAGTGCAATCATTTCGGCTCAGTATGGAATGTTACAGCAAACTATTATAATGAATACCGATGTACATTCTCATAATACTAGATCTCAAAATAATATATATCAAACAAGTTCTACAACAAATATAGGTCTAAATAATCATTTTCTACTAGCCAGTAAAGCGTATAATAAAGCCCCAGAAAATATAAAAAATATACAAAAGTGTACATTGTTTGTCAAACAAATCAACATTGATAGAAAAATGTAATTATATGTAAATCGTTACGGGCGTCCAACACTGTAAACTAGATATAAGTATTCTCGAGACCAGAGCTAGTATGCACTGTTTAGGCATTTTTTTTTTCGAATAGTATATAGTTTTACTGTATTTTATGCAGAGAAATAAAGGTTAATTTCAAAAAAAAAAGTTTTCTGTGTAACTCGCGCTGCAAAATTTTTAATTTCGTATTTTATGATTCTTGCGACCCAAAGGTTTTGTATGGCAAGCATCCGGAAAGTATGATCTTGCTTCAAGAATTGGGGCAAGTATAGGCCACTGTACCTAATTTCTTGTTAAACAAAATACAAAAGTTTGCCGGACTACTAATATAAGAACGATTGTTACGAGTACTGGTTCTAAAACTGCGGATTTCTAGTTTGAATTCCTTTATTTAAACACAAATACTGATACGCAAATTCCAAACGCAACTATTTAAAAATTCTACCAGTATAACACTACTAATTCAATAAAACCACTATGCAAAACACCATACCGCACTCATTACACTTAAGACACTTAACGCACTTAGTTTGCTTCTGATAGCTCGCTTCACTGCCTTCCAAATCAGATCTCGCGCTCTTCTCGTCGGGATATATATACCCTACTGAAAGTTTCCAAAGCTTCGATCGTATATAATTGAACATAATCTTAGATAAGCAGGCGACTTACAGGCCTAGTTGCGTAATCCACTGGCACTGCTAGGCCCACATCGTAACACTACCTCCTCCTTAGAAACCAGTTGCATTCATTGGGATCTCCGTCGTACTCACTGCGATGGATTTTGTAGACCAAGTCGTTAATCTTTTTACTGCTTTGTAGAGTCCTTCCCTGGCGACAACTTAGGCGAAAGCCCTTTCCTACTTTGGGAGTTATAGGGCCATACCACATCTTCACTGAACTGCTTGTAATTGTCCCTTCCACCAAAGCGAGCTAGAATCGTTTCCGTACTTTTGCTGAAGTCCTGTTTACTTCCATGTGGGCCCCGATGCTGTTCTTGCATCTCCCAACACCAATGGTACATTCTCGTTAGGTACAACTTTTTTCTGGAAGAAGGGAAACCTTTTAGAGGTGCCCCGCTTTCTGCATAGGACATATCGTTACGCTTGATTTATAGAGGCCGCTGGAAGCATTGCCCCAAAGTTCTTCTTAACGTGCCCTGATTTTCCACCGCTGTAGCAACTCGAACGTCTGCTAAGTTTTATTACTCTTTTTCAGAATCTTGCAGTCTCGCTGACTTTTTACTTCTGAGTGAAGTTCTAGCACTACCAATAGCTTGTGGTAATCCTTTTTGTTTCTGCTATTTTGTCGACTCTTTGACATGATCGACTATGTTCAATCAAACACTGATTTGCCTTTATTCCATCTATTTCGCTTTTCAGTTACTTTTCAGTGTACTGCAGTTATCAATGTGTCGTTAATTTTTCCTATATTTTTATCGTTTTTTTTTAGTTCATTTAAGTTTGATTTTTATTTCTTATTGGCCTGTTTGATGATCGGCTTTAATTCTTCTCGGACTTAGGTTTTCTTTTATTCTTGTCTTATTTCCATGGCTCCTAGGGCTGTACTCATCATTTGCATGAGTTCTATTGGCTGTGCTAGTATGCATGTCGATAAACTGGCTTCTCGTCACTGGCTTTTCCGTTATTTCCAATTAACTCACTTACTTTGCTCCCCTGACTAAAGTGTCGGAACATCCTACTCCTTGTGGTTCTAAAACATTTCTTATACTGTCCGACCGGGTTCTAGAACAGTCCAGAAATCCACAATCCACTTCATGACACTAATTGTTACGAGTACTGGTTCGAAAACTGCAGATGTCTAGCTTAATTCCGTTTATTTAAACACCAGTACTGAATTACACTAAACCCTGCAGAACTAGTTTTAAACACTACTATTATAACACCACTATTCAGAACACCATACTGCAGTCAGTAGCACTTACAACACTTTTAAAACACTTGGTTCGCTCCTGATCGTTCGCTTCATTKCCTTTCAAATCTGACCTCGTGCTCTTTTCGTTGAAAAACCCTGAAATTCGAGCGATCGAATATGCTTGAAGGTTATAACACGACCTTAGGCAACCCTGCGAATTGCGGGACTCGTCGGTGTGGTTGCCTAATCCGCTAGTGTGCCCAGGTCCATATTGTAACACTGTGTTCATTTCCAATGCGTTTCAACTTGATTTCGTGCCGAATTTTGTAAATTTCCTATGTAAACAACAATAATGCAAGAAATTGAAAAAATGCAAATCCGGCCGCTGTACCTGACCAAAGCTTACAGAGTGTATATTGGAGAACTGATGAATGTAATCTATTTTTATCCCAATAACTTAACCAATCACACGCTGCGAGATGACCCATTGTGGACCGTTATAAATGTTTCAAGTGTTGTCAAATACACTCGGCGGTCTGAGTTCTGAATTCATTGTAAAGGTAACGACTGCAGGACCAGTAAGTGCTTTCCGCTAAATTAAGAAACGGTTTTCTACAATCAATACCGGCAGCATACATAAATTATGACAACTCGAGAGACTGTCCTCCCTTGCACGCGAGTTTCCTTGAAACTGCAATTTCTTAAGTGGATCTACTTATTGTTAGTCCCTTGATGGGAAACGTTTAGAGAGCTTTGTTTTAAAATTAAGCGGTTTGTTTCAAAACTTAATTCATCACTAGATCTGCTCTTAATTGAGCGCTTTAGGTAACAGCTAAAACGAAATAACATAAAACACCATCGACAATGTAACCGAGATGGGCTCGTTTAAATTTATACGAGAAATGAGTTTCTTCTGCAACACGGAGTCGCTTAATTAGACCTTTCTCCAAGTTAGTTAGAACAAAGAGACCGGTTAGGGTAATATGTAATCGCGACCTGTTTGTGTATGTTCATTACTTAGCTGAAATATAATCCGCATATTAAGCTTTCAGATGTGGTTTACATCTTAGGGGCTATGGATAACTCGGTTGTATACAGCATTTATTAACGAGTTCCTACTTGCTTTTAGTCTTTGAGTTGCTCAAACTAATACCGTTGCTTAAATAGTATTTATTATGGTTTATACTTATAGATACGAAACTTACTGTTTTCTAAAAACTCGAACGTGCAAATAGTTTGATTGCGGTTTTTAAATAGTTAAACAGAATTTTTGTTATTTAACTACATTTGTAGTCAACGCTTTATTTTACGAATAATAGAATTTAAATTATATCTCCTGTATTACCTTTAAGCTAATGTTCGTCACTCAATTAAGCTTTACAAAATGTCGAAAACACCATATTAAACCATGACTTCCAACCGGAACTGAACCGAAAACAGAGAACTTAAAAAACTGATATTTCTGCCGGAACGCAATCAGGAACTATACAACAAAAATGTAGGATCATTTTCATTCAATATCCGCTTTTTTTCTCATTTATAGTGTGAAATAAAATTTTAATACAAATAACACATAATTGTTTGATAATGGGAAAAAATGCTCTATTTTTCCCACGACTATTGATTATTTCCCCCGAAGCGCAGTTTTACATTCTTAATTAGGATACTGATATAAAGCATGAAAAGTAGTGATGACGACATGCAAAAGATTGAAAGTTCTACTACAAAAATGAAGGGAATACTTAGTAAGAAGCTTATCATAATCACAACCAATGGTGCGTAAAGAAAAACAGTACAAATGTTAGCGGCAACTCAGGTGCATGTCCGTGGAGTCGGCCACAGGAGGATCATATCATAATATTAGTTGCGGTGTTATTGCTAATATAACAAGTAGGTTAGTGTGCCTACCCCTTTTAGCATCAAATGGACATAGAGTCAGATTCAGAGCACTGCAACTCCCACTACTTCCACATCTGCTTTAGATAATGTGTTGGACCAAATGGGATGGTATATAATGATAAAAGCATCGAATTGCTTCAGAAGTGAGGCAGGTGAGTGGTTTGCGGGTTGATGTCCTATAGACAAACGTATCTGTGTGCTAGTTCCACCGCCGTTGTTAATTTTGGCAGCGTTTACATGATGCGGTGAATTATAATTCAGATGGTTGTTGGAGTTTTGGCCATTATGCCTGCTACTTCTATGGTTTCCACTCAAGAACAATTGTTGATTAGCAGTATTTGTTACGGCGTAGGAGATCCAATAGTGCAAGGTTAGTTGATCCAACTGAATCATCAGCTCTCTCGTGTCGTTGATAAATAAAAAAGAAATAAAGTTCGTCATTTCAAGTTGTCTGTTTACACTCAAAGACTGGTAAATTCCACTATACTAGTTGGGTTACCGACAAATTAATTGTAAAGTTACTAGCGGAATCAAAAGGGAACGCGAGCTTTCCTTCAGCCCAAGTTCGTCTCGAACAAGAGCTAAAGAGTTGTTCTGCGAATATTGTAAACATCTGCTTAAAAACTCAGTTATTAAATAATACAGTACAATCCTCAAAGTTGCTGTTTGCAAACCCATGTTTACTGGTTAAAAAAAAGAATCCCTTATCCCTTACTGGTGATCAAAATGATCGCTTAAGTAATAGTACCTGCTTCACAACTTTCGATATTGTAAATGGTTTCCACCAAATCGCAATTCACCCTGTTAAAAAATTGGTCTTTGCCATTCCGGACGAACATCTTCAATTGTTAAGAGGGGCGTTTACCTAGAGCGAATCGGGTCATTTTAAGACCTACCGTTTTACATTTTACCGAGTTATTCGAAACTTCTTCGAAGTGAAATTTCGACATGGCAATGACAAAAGATGTAGCTACAACCTAGAGTTCAAGTTTTTTCTGAATTTGCTACAGTAATGTAAATATTTGTTGTTATATTTTGCTTAAAAATACGTATTTTTGACGAGCTATTTCTCGAAAACTAAGGCACATAAACGAAAAATTCGAACTCCACGTTGTAGCTACATATTTCTTTGTACACTACCAAAAACATGAGCACGATAAATGAGTAAAAACATTCAAAAAATCTAAAACCGCAAACCCTTTCGCACGAGTCCGTAACGAGAGCAGAATGCGAATGCTCATCTCCACCAGGTCGGTCTCGTGGTATCCACTGAACAGTGAGGCTAAGATACAATCCTGTCGGGAATGATCGAGCGGTATACGATTTATTCCGATATGACTGGATTTCTAAGATTGATGTCTAATTAGTAATTACACGGGACAAGTTTAATGTTAAAAGCTCTTTAATGTTTAATTTACTGTCTGCCGAAGAAATGGGGAGGCGGAAGGAAAATTGTTATAAGAGTTCTTACAGAAATCATGCAGTTAGAATGAAATGTTATATAGTTCATATTTACAGAAATAAATGGGTTATTCCATATTTTGAATAACCTGGTATAATATCATAGTAAGTTACTAATATCATGCTTACTTTTTTATGCACACCCTACAGTCAGCAATTTTCCGAATATTAGTTTAGCCCGTCTGTTGCTCGTACGATCTTTACGCGAGGTCAACCTATCGGCTACCCTCTTACGTCCCATGTCCCGCTGGTAATATGGGTTGCATAATTTACATTTCTGCCCGATCGCTACAAGTAAATGCCCCTCTTAAGGATGGCGTTTGGTTTCGCAAATGCTCCTTCCATTTAACAGAGTAATGAATACGCAATGAAAGCTGCAATTCAACAGGGAATAGCTCTAGTTTAGATGGATGACGTACTCATAGACACATTTTTGTTGCAGTAGATGCTTTCTCTAAATATTGTTTCATAAACGCGCTCTAAGGACTAAATACAGAAGAAATTGCGAATTGTTTGACCCTGGGAAGAATATTTACTGATAGTGATACATCGCTAATAGCCGCTCGAATCGAGTCGAATATTATCAGGATATCATCGCTACATGGGATATTAATTTACTGGTATTTTATAACTCCATGTGTTCACTAAGCAAGAGATCAAGTGGAACGATACATGCGATTCATTGCAAATCTTACGAGTACAAACGGATGTATCATCCACATGATAAAATGGTGTCTCAACTTCAACAAAACATCAGTTTCACAGTTCATAAAATAACACGTCGCATACCACTGCAGTCATTACTTGGCTGCAATACCCGGCTACCAGAAATCGCGCGAATAATTAACTAGGCATCCGAAGACAAATTCCTAAGCTCCCCATGGCATCACAAAAAATTAAGTGAATTAGTAAACATACGATTGAAAGAAAATACTGACAACAAGCTCAACGACGATATAAAAGCTGGAGTGAATTCCTGAAATTTGCCTTGGCGACTATGTTTTACTTTCATGCGGTGCTTTGCGACCCCGAAAATTAGAATGTGGCTAAATTGGAACCTACAAAGTTGTAGAAAGAATAATCGCTACGAATTACGTAAAGTAAGTAACTGACCTGACGGAGTCCACGTTGCTGACATAGGCCACCCCATTCCAGATGCGAAAATAGACCAAGGAGTGGTATTTAGATAATTGCATCGACCCTTTGGATAGTTATGTCTGAGGAAGCCGAACCTCATGTACAATTCTAATTTTTAATTGTCTCCTTGACCTTAGTTGAATCGCTCGATCTATAATAAATTAAAGTAGTTCGAAAGAACTCTACACTCTGTTAACGCAGTTGGCTTTTATTTGGTTTGATGATGTATCTACACCGTAATAGAGTTGTTTTGACATAAATGAAAATACCCACATACCATCTTGTTTTATTTAGAGTAACGACAGCAAACCCACTGTATCATCACTGTAGATGTGCCCAGTAGAGTTGGGTAGGTCGCGAACGAACTGTTAAAAAGAATGGCTATCGGGTGAGAACTGCGCGAACTAGTTCGTGACATTGAAAGTTTGTCGTTCGTGAACGAACTAGTTTCAGCTATACGCGCGTTAAGGCCTGAGCGCTGACCGCTAAACGGTGTAGTCGGAGTTGGGTCGGTCGCGAACGAAGTGTATTAAAAGGAATGGCAGGCGGGCGAGAACTGCGCGCCTGGTTCGTGACATTGAAAGTTGGTTGTTCGTGAACGAACAGCTGTTGTTTCAGCTCTTCGCGTGTAAGGCGTGAGCGCTGATCGCTGGCTCGAACGTACGCGTACGACGTATAGGTATATAGCTGCTACGGCTGTGGTGTGTTGTATGGTTGCTAAATCATTCGCGAACGAACTATTGAAACGAACGGCTCTTTTGCGCAAACTAGTTCGCGCGAACTGGCTCTCCAAAATGAACTGTTTTTCCACCTCTAGTGCCCAGTCATTGTGGCCGAGCCGATCTAGAGAAATCTCGGAAAAGATGAACGACAGCGTCCCAGCTTTAGGCTGGCTATGTTAGTAGCAGCCTTCGTTTTGAATGTTAATCATTGGATTATGTAATATTAGTCACCACTAGCGCGGGTGTCTGTGAAGTCGTCCACAGGGGGACTACTACCCGCCTTGCTCTAGCACGAGTCTGACGCCGTCTTGTATTGACATTATTCTATTAGTTGTGGTGTTACTGCTGACTAAATATACTAAGTTAGTGGTGCTTTTAAACAGACAAGCTGTTGGATTTAGAACTAAAAAGTCGAAAAAACTGGGTTTTTTCAATTCTTGTATAGGCTGTTGAGCTACTGTTAAAACCGTTTAATCCACTGGAAGATTTTCAACTTGCAATAATACAAAATATACATTTACACAAGTAAATTACCTTTAGTTGCTAAGAATGCGATTGCCTGGTCCATTCCTCCTCCTTGGGTACCAATATATCGTTCACAGTCCGCACAAAGACTTGCTATTTCCTCCTTTGATATCGGAAACTGTAACATAAAAATTATTTTTTATTTTGAATATTTTTAACCAATTGAGAGATATGGTAGTTTTAATTTACTAATCTCAGTTATATTATGTGGTGTATCAGTTACATGCGAAACAAAAAAATCTACGTACTGACGTATCTGCATTTTTTTGCAAAAAAGAAAAATTAGTTGCAAATGTTACTTATTTGATGAAAATAGAAATATTTTTTGTGTCTTATGTAACTTAAATGAAATCATCGAAAACAGTTGAGTTCTAATAATACGAGATCAATGCGTTTTGGTTATTTGCTTGGGGTGTAAAATTATGTACCTGTCACTAAGCGAGAAAGAGGACGACATGTTTAAGTATTATATATAATACTAACTGTTCCCCACGGTTTCGCTCACGTAGGAGATCGTACAGACAAATATAAAATACCAAAATAAAAATATTTTGAAACGAGTGCTAGATATTAAATAGAGACGTAATTTATAATCAAATGTGTATATTTTAACTTTTAACTAAAAGCCTAAATGTTTAAATATTACTTAGAAAACAGTAACAAAAAACCCATACCTATCCCCCTTTTACCCCCTCCGTGAGGTATTTACAAAAATAATGAAACAGTACATATACGTGTTACTTTTTCACCAAGGGCCTGAATGTAAAACTTCATGTTTACTTATTAGAATTACTTTCAATACAACGGAAATTATATATCAATTTTCGTCCCGCTTTTTAAGACAGTTAAACAGATGTGTGCTAATCCCCAAACAATAGCCTTAATACGTAATTCMTGTTAATTACCTCGTAAATATTACAACTTTAAAAAAATTATACCTTGCTTCACATCCTCGATCAGACGTGCAGATTTCTGACTCAACCTCCTTTATTCATGCACTAGGTACAAAATACATCAAACTATAACAAATATAACATTAAAACACTCACTCACTAGCGTAGTGGCTGTTCAAGTCAGACTGGCCGTTGCCACTGCGCCACCAGTTATATTTATGTCATCTATCCGTCATTAGGGCTACTACCTATGGTTTGTACGGTCGACAGAAGGTACTGACGGCACGATAACCGCTAACTTGCAAAACTATACTTTCCTAAAAAAATTTTCCCGGTCAGTTCCATTCCTCGAGATCATCGTGGTACTCGCTTAAACGATTCAAGTGTAGCACCTTCATTTTGAATCTTGGGTTGTGCTCGATTCCATACACAACGTTGTTAATTTTATAGCTWAGGTGCATCAAATGCAACTCCCATATTGTACTGCTTCATCCTTCTCCTCAGTCGCGCTGTTAGAATCTTCCTGCCTGCGCAGGTTTCACACCTGTGACATCAATCCTCCACATCTTCACAAGAATATACCCAGTAGAACTGTTTGCATTCACTCCTAGATGGACGCCCGATGCTATTCCATGCACTACTTCTAATACCCGCGGTACGCACTCCTTGGGTACTACTAAGAACGTGGTAATATGTTTGCCATCGGCATTCTTCCATGCTTTTTTTAACAAACAGTTCTCCAATGCCAAATCTTTTTTAGGATTGCGCTTTCTGGAGACACCTCCTCCCATTCTGGCCGTACTACGTTGTATTCTTAACGAGCCTTCCGGAATTCATTTATCGCTGTGCTTGATGATCCCTTTCACTGCCCGTGTCTTTCCGCTTTTCCACTTGCTTATAGTGTATGCATTCTCTAGACGGCCTTCTGGACAAAGTATGAGAGTTGTTATCATGTGTACCTGGACGATGTTACATTTTGAAATCACACCGTTTCTTTTTGTTCCTGGTGGCCGTTGAAGGCATCACTCTGCACTTCTGCAGGACTTCAATTGTCCGGGTTTGATGACAGCTTGTAGTGATTCGGATATTGGTGAGGTTGCGGTGATGCGGTGTCACGGTAGATGGCGTGGGAAGTCGTTCGTTGGGAGAGAGAGTCGGGAGTCGGGCCGAAACATCGAAACAGTGCTGCCAGATGGGAGGGATAATCCCTTTTTGGAGGGTTTTTTGGTTTTGTTGCGATATAAGGAATATTTTAAAAATTAATGGGATTTTTATTATTTTGTACAATCAGTTTATTTGCTAGAGTGGCTCTCCAACCGCAATACTGGCAAACTAATCGAGACCAGCAAAAATTAAAATCACTAAAAATTTTTGTTTTATATAAAATATTTTTATTAGCCTAGAGAAATGTATATTTTTTCAAATACAGACTATCGTATGACTGTTTATTTAATACTGTAAAAAATTCCTATTTGTTTCTATCGTGGCGGGAGAGGGATTTTTAGGTATTTGTGGAGAAAGAAATTACGAAAGCATCTGGCAGCACTGCACCAAAGCAGCTGGCCTGAGCGCATCACCGTGTGTTGCGGAATCGAGTAACGAGCAACAGAAGTTGTGTGATATTGTGCAAGGAGTTTGTACAGCCCATAATACCGTTTGGGAGTGGCGTCTCCGTGCTGTTTTACACCAGGAACGGCCGTCACGTACTTGGGTGCTGGAAAACGCCAGTACCAACCATTTGCCAGTTAGCGTTATAGGTAGAGGTGGGCATTTCGATTCTTTTCGGTGAGTCAGTTCAATGCATCTGCTTCTATGAACTGAGCTGACTCAGTGAGTCGGCTCAAAAGAGCTGCAAGATCCCTACGGGTCGCGTTCTTTTTAATATCGTCACGGCTCTCTATCAGTCTCGATTATTTGATCTAGATCTCTGGTATCTGAGACGTACTTAAAGTCTGGATTTACGTTTTTGTTTTTGTTGGACAACCCAAATTATCAAATTTAAAATTAAAACCGGAAGTAAACTTGATAACTCCCTCGTCTGTCCAGCAACAAAGTGGAAGAAATAATATTTTTAATTTGATATATTTTTGTGAATTGTAGAGTTGTGTTTTTGTAGTTGTTTGCATAATGATGTTTTATTTTTTGTTACATACTACTTTTGTTGCAAACCCATATATTTAAGTTTGTTAAAACGTCGACTTTCAGTTATTAATTACCTGGCTCATGTCGTTTACATAAATTTTGTAACTATGTACCAGTGTACCTACTTAGCATGTTGAGAAAAAGAAGGAATAGAGCAGCTCGCCGTAGTCGGATCAATGTACGATAGCTGCGTTCAGTTGTCACGTTGTCAGCCAACTCGGCAATTCAGTTCAGTTCGGCGCTGAGCCGGAGAGCTGCATCTACTGAAATAAGTGAGCTGCCTCAACAGCTCATTTGAAAGAGTCGGCTCTTCGATGCAGCTCACTCCTGAGTTACACATCTCTAATTATGGGTTATTTGGTATACCGACCGGTTCGTGTTGCCGGGCCGCTGCGCTGCGTCGTGGCTGCTGCAGTCGACAACAGCGACGGGAGAAAAGTCACCGGAGCCTGCCAGTGACTGACTGTTCAAGGTTACCGAGGTTGCCAGGTTTGACTTCTAATATTAACTTTCGTGTGGACATTGAATCCGCTGACTTAATCGCATTTACAGTTTTGATGTGTTTCGAATTGATGTATGTTTTTAACGTTTTGGTCATTATATTGTTTGAAAATCTGTCGTGTTTCATTGCATCGAGCAATACAGTCAATTATTAAAGAACTCTTACAATTAAACCATTATAAGCTAGATTCTTGTCTTAACCAGGAGTTTTTTTCTTCATTGGGTCAATTTCATCTTCGGCCTGCGCCTCACGCACTTTACACTCATCCAATTTGCAACTGATGCATGATATGCTGTTCTATTTCCAAAGCTTTTCCTAGGGCATTATTGGTCGTAGAGTAGTTAGGAGCAGTTTCTTACAAATCAACCAATTTCTTGTTGCCATTTTCTCCAAAAGTCAAGCGGAGCTGTTGGATATCCTGAAAGTCTTCTTACATCTGATGAAGAATCCCACAAAGGCTCGCCGACAGTCTGCTTGCGAGTCGGCGGCAGGTAGCGTGCGAAGCATGTCAAGCGCTAGTCCACGAAGAGCAACCATCGAAACAGTAGCTTTCCCACAATCGTTCTAGTTCGTCAGCCGCCTCAAACTGTATTCCGTAGGTCTGTTCAAATGTCTTAAGGCGCTGTTTTAACGAATTCAAAAATGCGGATTTCTGTCTTAATGTCCTTTTTCACATACTATGTACAAAATACATTAAACGTGACTTAGTCCATTAACAACTAATTAAAACACTTCAGTTCACTACACTCACTAACACTTAAAATAAAAATCGCCTTTGTCTCTTGTTCTTCGTTTAACTGTGTTTCAAATCAGATTGATTGCCACCACTTCCGGAAACTTGCGGTTCGAGAACCTTCCAGAATCTTCTATTCTTCCATCTCTCTCAAATAATCAATCGCATGTCGTCGACATTCCAATGCTGCTCGTCACCAGTCATACGCTATCTATCCATCACTAGGATTACTACCTACAGACTGCGCCGACTCACAACAATATTAATGAATACGCACATTGCAAAATAACGTCCCTGCGAGGCATATTAATAAATATAAAACCATCATTTATTTCCCGAGAGACGGGATTACGCAGAGGCTTAGGGGAATCGTTCCAATTATACTTCACAATTATTGGGTTTTGCATGAGAACAGAACCTAAGGAGCTCAAATTTATTTTTCTTTAGTTAGAATGACTGGATCCCGTAAAGGTCAAAATTAAAAATGAAACATGCAAATATGAAAATGTCTAGCCAAGAATGCCTATACAATACGTTAAATCCGATCAAACACTGTGGTAGCTAATGAAGGCTTTTCTTTTCTGTGAAATTTAAAAATGAGCACAATAAATATAATCGTAAACAAATCACCTGATGACGACTGCAATGTTGTCGATAAGTATGTGCTTTTCAAGAAGGCACAAACGTTTATGCGAATTGTACGATCAGGGTTTATAATCGCTACCTACTACAAAAGAAATACACACTCGTAGTAATAAAGTTGATTTATAATTAATTTGCCTTTTGTCAACGAAAAGTTCAACTTAAAGTATATTATTGAAATATAAAATGCAAATTAAAAAGTTGTAGGTAGTCTAAAGAGATGAGAGGTGCAAGTTAATACTTGAACAATATTCGATAAATGCGCCTTTTTAGAGCATATTTCGGATGAAAATGTCACGAATGCATAAAAGAAAATCATTGCTTAGTACCAACTATGATCTCCCTTACTGCCATGTATAAAACTTTTAGGGTTTATTGTTTTTTTTTAGTTCTGAATCTAATAGATACTAGAAAAATATTCTAATTGTAATGTGTAGTGGTTAGTTAACAATATACAATAAAAGTTATAACGTCAACTATTTGCATTTGTATAGACATCGTACTCTTTGTGAGTTTATTTTATTATTTTAACATTTAACATACATTTAACATTGTGCGAGACAGGCACGTAGGTAATACTTAAAAAAGCATATGTGGGAATCCATTTGTTCAAACCCTCGCTCTACGGCTTGCGCGAGAATTCCCGACTTAAAGTTTTTCCAGGTCGCACTAGGATACACAAATTATAATTTCGTGGAAGAGATCCGCAAGAAACTTTCTCTCGATCCGGCAAAGTTCAATATTGTTTTTTTTCGAGAGGACAAGACCGCCCTGGAATTTCTAAAATATACTCCCGCGAAGAGCAAGATTCTGCGACCTGTAAGTTTCCTTTACCCAACTCTTATTAAAATGCTAGTCAAAAGCTTCGTTTTTGTTTAATAACTAGGATAGCAGGAAGCACCTTTCTCATTTCCGACGTGACTAGAACCATTTTTATTAATGTTCTAGGAATACAAATGAGTACACTTAAAGGCATGTTCTGTCTCAGTTTGTTATATGTATGCAGTGGATAATATAAATTCTATCGAATATTGTAATTCTCAAATGCATTTTTAAAAATTAATACAGGCAAAAATATTCAATCCCACACAGAAACTGGGCGTCCACATTTTTTTAAAATTTTCGATAGGTTCTATATGACGAAAGAACTTTATTAACTACCAAACTACAATGTACAATTTGGTTGTATATCCTTGTTTATATGTAAAGTGGTTCAATAGGAGTTATGCAACTTCTGGTTTACTGGATACTTGCAATTTGGTATATGGCCACAATTTATCATACTCGTTCCACCCAAAACATTTCCAACCCCTGATTTACACAAAATTTGTCAAACTTTGGTACTATTTTTGCTGTTTCAATGTAAACCCATCTTTGTGTGTACTGTGATTACAACAACTCGTGCTAGATAATGTTACCTCTGGCAGTTTTTGAGATATGTCAAGTTTACTGAAAATTGGTCCTAGCTCCGACAGCCTACGCGTAGACGCATGGTGTACCAAATGAAACCGATAAAATGTTACAAATTCATTTATTTTTTAACAATTGTGGTTTTAGGTTTTGTTATGCAGGATGATTCAGAACGAGTGTACTGGAGATTAATTGCATAAAAATAAGCCAATTTGACCAAACCTCACTTTAGTACCGCAGTTTATATTATAGAAAATAAAGGGCATTAAAGTTAAACGAATATAAATTATATACGCTTTAACAGTATTATGATGTGGGGAAACCAGCGCCTGCGGAGAAGGCAACCAGACTGACGTTTGGGCGGTTTCCAGTGGGCTTCATAACAGATTGGGGAATGGCTCTGGACTATTCTGGAAACTGAATTTGCTGAATATTCGCCGTAAAAAGCCACAAAGAAGCTTAAACTAACCCTGATAAAAATGCAATCAAAACTGTCAGTTTTCGCGGTGTCATGTCAGCCAACATACCTATTTAAAGAAATTCTGCTACCAAATTTTATCTGGAAAGTCTGATGTGATAGTTTTCCCGGCACGAACATAAAATAGTCCACATTTAATATTTTTTATAAAAGAACCGTCTCGGTGATACTGGCACATTATGTATGTTCTTACGCAAAAGTAAGAATCGCATTTTATTGKTTGTATATATATTTTTTTTAATTTGTAGGCTAAAAGGCATGTTACTCTATAAATTTGAGGAGGGCTTAGACGCTATGCCCCTTACAACTTTTTTTTACATCTAGATGAAATTCCAGCTGATGATTAGCCGCTTAGAATATAAACGCCCACGTAGGTATTAAAGATGTATCTAAAACCTATATAAACATGCCTATTAGTATACATTACACACGTAAATTCACATGAATGTAGTATAATTAAGGTATTCTACCATTCCTTTCCAAATTTACTTATCATTACCAGCTAATTGTTTTTTCCTTGAACAATCCTGTTTTTCCTAGAAAAAAGGGGATCGTCCCGCTGTTTTCTTTTATTAGTATTGTAGGAGGGAGTGGCGGCAAACTTCGTTAAGACTTCCATTCACCTCATAAATCACCAAGTCGGGGACTGTCAATAGCAACTTAATATGTATTTATCTTTTTCCTTTTTCTCTCTGCCCGCAATACATCAGCATACATTAGAAACAGAAAAAAACAAAATTCCTTCGGAAATAGACAGTTAGGCAACGGATTCATTAAACTGAGGTAGCACTTCAAAGAAGCGTTATATCTTATCTGCTATTCCGCCGCCGCGACGTTAGCAGTCAACGTTCGAGTGTGGACCACGGAAAGATGTATTAATCATTGCGACCTAAATTTCCTGTGATTCTTTTTGTGGCAGCAAGCGAGTGGGTTTTAGGACTAAGATCGGCTTGCAGTAGAGTAATCGTGAAAAGAAACTGAGTTGACGACCTCCTTGTGTATTTTATTGCACTAAAACATCTGCTCATCCACTGGTTTTTATTGACGTTATCTCGAATTAATAAGGATTAGAATAATTTAGGTTTCTCTAAAAGAACGTCTTATACAGGTATAAACCCCTTTCACAGTACTAAACTCTGTCGAATTTCAGATGAACACAGAAATTGTACGCTTGCTTTAACTACAGTTTTGCGTTATTAACGTCTTACCTCATATACGGTGGCCGTAGCTAGTGCAGCAGCACTAACAAGGGCGCTACTGCTTGACAACCCAGCTCTTGGAGGTACAGTGCCGCTTACAAGGACAGAAAACCCTTTAAACGCAGTGTCTTTTGGAAGTACATCCAGTATTCCCCTTACACCACATAAAAAGTACTGGTGCCATTCAGGTTTACCATCACCTACAAGAATGCTGAAACAAAACATACTTAGTAGTGTATTTTTTTTAATTTTAACGTGGTAAATATCTAGAGACCTAATTTGACTTTTTACACGTATATATAGCGAAATATTAGATCTGGCTTGTTGAATTTTATAAGTACCATGGATTGTATTCAATTTCTGTGTTCTATTGACCTATTAAAATCCAGTTATTATAAAAGGTTTTCCGCCAAATTTAAATATCGCTTGAAACGTCAGATGCAGCGGTTAGAGTAGCGTGTACGTGGAGAACACATTTTGCCGATGTATATTTTAGATGCTGTTGAACACGTGTTCGCTTTGCTTACGGTTTACGCGATGGCAAGATCAAGCAACCATAGCAAACCAGTTTGGATTGAGGTCATGACGTCACAGAACCCACCGTCTAACTTTATAATTTTTAAGTCTTATAGAAATTATTATTTTGGTGTAATAAACATTATGGAGTTCATGAATATTTATTAACTACGAAGATGCATTATATAAATAAATAGATGTTATAGTATGGTGACAGTATTGATTTGGATTTTGTGTGAAGTATCCGAAACCAATAGGGTTAGGTAAATTTTTAATTTTTATTTTTGTTAAAAAAGGTGGAAGGATGTGTTGTAAAATATATCTTACATTCAAACCTTATCACGGTTACTTCAAAACTACATATAAGTGGCCCATAAGCAGTTTGAAAAGTGCTAGTGCTCAAAACTTAAAAATAGTTCAGTATTTTCAAAGCACTAAGCAAGCGAAACTGAACCTGAGAGGATTAGATAAAAATATTTGACCTCGCGTTTGACTATTACATACAAATGGTAAACCCAAGCGCATTTCAGTAACAAGAAGTATTTTTGAATATTCATATATCATTTAATCATATAATTATATTTCAGGCAATAATTTTGATGGATCCATCTAATAAAAGCCAAAGAAAGAATAGTATCCTGGTGTGTGAGAAAATAAAGGAAGCCGCTTTCGTACGCGAAAACTATCAGKAATATATTTCGTACATACAAGGGAAAGAAATAAAACTTGCAGATTAGGTGGATCAGTATTTGGGGAAAACAAAACAACTGCTCATGAGGAGTGAAATAGTGTTTTGCAAGACAAACCTATTAAACGCTTCCCTCTGCATCGGGAATTCCTACGTGCATTTCAGCTGGTTTGGCAAAATGTCAAGCATAAAATTTGTTATCAGTTTCTTAGTCTTGCACATTATTTCGAATAAGGAAAGTGCTTTGAAATATTCCGTCGTTTTTATGGTAGAATAAAAACTAACTTATCGATACTTCCTCGTCACCTCTTATACGTTTTCTTTTTATTAATTAAGAATAATAACTAGTAAAATGTTGTTAGTCTAAAAATAGGTAAGTATATAACAATTACGAGGCATGTCCACAAATTAAGTTTCGAACCAAATACGTTTTAAACTAAACAAATGGCGTGATTGAAGCAAATCTGGATAGGAAAGGTTCAACTGCTAAATAAGAAGGCCTTGGATAAGACATAATTCGTAAGCAGTTGACAGTGATCTTGTTATGCGCCTTCAATGTGATCAAAATTATAGAAAATTCGTCCAGTTGCGAAATATGATCGGCGATTACGTTTTTATGTGAATGGTGATGAAACACGGATTGCTCATGTCAAGCAGCAATTACCAGTCCCACATAACAATTTTTGAAGAACTTTAAATGGAAAGGCGTCCACCCTACAGTCCCGATCTCGCGCTTAGTTACTATCATTTCTTTCTAAATTAAAAACGATTTTTAGCAGGCCATTGATACAACACTGATGATGAAGTGAAAAGAGTGGTAACAAACTGGATGAAAACATTGGACGCTAGATATTTACKAGATAATGCTAGGTAAGTGTGGGTGATAGGTACGAAAAATTTCGATATTCGATATATCGAAATATCGATAATTCGATTTATGGATACTCAGATTTATCGATAATTCAGATTATCGATAATTGATGTTGATTTTATATTACCTACTTATAAATGAATCGAATTATCGATACATCGATATAATAAAAATAATTTATCGGTATTAGATGTATTGATATATAGGAAAAAATGCACACACACCCCTCGTGGTAGGTTGTGAGACACTACAAGATATTTCTAAGCCTAAACGGCGAATATGTTGAAACGTGTCTTGTAGTGTTTTGACCAATCGGAACTTGGTTTGTGCATATATCTCGCATTTATATAAAAAAAGAATTATAGTGAAAGAACGAAAAAGTAGATGCAATATCATGTATCAGCAACAAACTTATATGATGACAGTCCTCGAAAAAAGTGACTTGTGGTTTGTGAAGTAGGCATTCACCTGCACGCTTCAACTTGACAGCATGCCATATGCTGTCTGCACTACACCGAAACTAAACTGAGGAGCTTTAATAAGAGCGAAACGGATCAGCCTGTGATTGGTTGTGGTGCAGACAGCAGAGCAACGATATGCATTTTATAGTGAAAGAATGCAGAATGATATTATGGAACGTATATAATCTTTAGATTTGTGTTGATCATCGACCACATACAGAGTTTTCTATAGAATTAGGTATATTAGAGTAAACACAACTGATTGAAAAAATTTGTTATTAAAATATAACAGAGTCTGTAAGTATTTCTACAAAATACAGTTAATAATAATCTAACAACGCTGTTTAACATAGTTGCGCAAATTGTGTTAGCTATTCCAAAACCCATTAATTKTTGTTTTTATCAATTGAAAGAAAACCTACAGCATATTTCAGATGGAAACTGTAGTTGCAAACATACACTATTGTTTTTGTTATTGCGGTTTTGGAAATGTTACGCTATGCTGGTAATAAAACAATTCTCTGATTGTGTAGTGGTTATATCAGTGTATGTACCTAATAATAAGTTTCAAATTACCCAGTAACAATTCTTGACCTAAGTGTTAGTTGGGATACAGAATGTTTATTCAAAGTTCTTAGTGACCAGACTATTCCTTATTTTGAATAGTTACTTAATAAGTATTTATTTTTCTACTGTGGTCTTGTTCTCGAACATCAAGTACATATACCTACATAAGTCAATTAGAATTTAGAATGACAAAACTGATTTTTTGAGATCTTATTTTGTTGTTTGCTAATGCTGTAAGTTTGTTACTATTTAAAACGTTTTCTCCTCTTGTAAGCATAACGACCAATAGCAATACTTACGAGAAATTTCGAATATCGCATTCATAATCAAGATAAGCTGGATCTAAATTGCTCAGTTTCAAAAGACAATCATCCCTTCGTGCCACAGCGAGTATCACGTCCTGCTCAAGAGCCATAGGGCATACACCATATCCGCAATAATCGATATGCTCTCCAATTAAATTAACTCTAAAATAAAACTCGATATTATATGTATGCTATGCGATTTAATGTTTTGAGCAGATACCTGCCGGGTACCCTCACGATAAAATCTGTGGATTGTTTATGGCGTGAGGAAAACATCGTTTGCATTTCCCGCAAACGGTCGGATGACGGAAGCGACACTACCGGAACTAAACTTTCTGCCATTGAGAGATCTTTGCAACGTATCGCGTGAATGTAATGACTGCAATGTTACGAGCTGTTAATCTAGAATTAAATCGGCTAAACTATCAGTGCAATAATACACGTCAACACAAACATAACCTCATAACCTCCTTCAAAAGTACGACAACGTTGCTGAAACGATAAGAAGCATTGAATTAATAATTTCCATTGTTATCCAAGCATCTGTGAAGAAAATTTTTATTTGTTACTCTGTTTTACACATTTCTAAGTTTGAATTTAAAACATACGAACAGATTCTATTTTTACTCTAAATAAAAAAAGTTATTACCAAGGGTAATATGTGTGTGCATAACGCACACGAGAGATATCTAGTGATAGATGATTACCATTACTGGATAAGTAGCGAAGCTGTTCGAAGGAAACTGTAACTCATACACAGAACCGCATGAAATATGAGAATAAGGGAATCTTTCCTATGCAGCCCGTGGTCAGCTAGTGCCTGTGCGCACGTTAATAAGACCGCCACGCAACAGATGGCGGTAGTAATACCGAATGAATCCGAAACAAAATTTTCATTTATTTGCTTCCTGATATATTCTTTAGCTTCCCTGCAATAACATGACAACAAAAAGTATTCATGCAAATCGTCCATTTATCTTTGGCTTCAAGATCCTGCACCATAGCGCATTGACATTTGTTAAAAAWCGCGGTTCCMATAGCAACGTAATACGTCTAAATTCGATATCATACCTATTAAGACTACTTTTTTTGTCAAACTGAAACTGAAAATGCAAATAATGCATTAAATACTTGCTTTCAGTGATGGACGTTTACTCGTAAATTATAATTTTCTACGTTACACTCGTAGAAACAGTAGATAAAACAATTTTTCGTAGATTTTAAGTAGAAAATATAAGAGGAGTATATTGTGGCTAAGATGTATTATGTACACGCTAAAACTAAATGGAAATTGATTTTGTTTCTAGTCTCTCTGTTCCAGTTCATTTTCTCCAAAGAAACGTATTTACTATAACTTATTATTACTTGCTGCTTTACATCATTTTGCATAGTTCAGCAATGAGAACTGGTTGTATACCCTGTTAATATAGTACATTAAAATGGATTTGTGATTAGAAGGGTAGCGATAAAAGAACACGGGTAGCATATGAAATTACTCGTCTATTTTCGTTTATAAAACAAAAAAGACAATAAATCACAATTTACGGTCTCTTCGAAGAGATCATTTGATCGATTCAGAACCCCAAAGTGCTTTGACAGCACTCTTGTCCTGCCGGCGATTGTAAACTGGGCCGATTATCAAGTAATGCTTACTAATGGGTATGTAAACTCGGCCGCCTCAATCCCGGGAAAAAAGTACTTGCGGAGGATTACTTTTGGGGTAATTTAAGTTTGAGGGAATGCATTTACAATTTTGAAATAGCCACCCCTACCAACAACAAATTCTGCACGTTAGGTATACAAAAAGAAAGGTTGAGGGCGTTAAATAAATAGTAGCACCTTAGATTTATCTAGTTAATCTGTCGTTTGCTTCCACCCAGTTATGGAGCTATCAGTCTTGAAAAGTCAGCGCGGAAACGTAGTGTTACTAATAAATAACTTCAAATACAATTTTAAAGAAGAACTGAAAACGGGCGAGAAGAAGTGGCGATGTAAAGAACCAAAGTGTAGTGCAAGTGTTTACACCGTGGGCAGTGATTATACCATTTCCCGATCAAATTTTACGCATAATCGTGGCTCCTGCAACGTCAAGGATATTCAACGAAATATTATCACAAGCTCAGCGAAACGAAAAGCCCTTAATGATATTAGCAGTCGACCTAGTAAAATTTTGTATTCAGCTATGGTTAATGAAGATACAAACAAGTGCACTTAGGACAAATACGAATTGCCGAACAAACCGAGATGAAAAGTTGTTGCTTGTAAATAATGAAGATTCACAAATATTAGTGTTCAGTTGCGTTACAAATTTGGAGAATCTGTGCAAATGTAAGAAAATCTACATGGACGGTACATTTGACTACCGTACTAAGTATTTTTTGCAACTGTTCACCATTCACGGTTGTCTCAATGGACATTATATACCGCTTGTGTTTTGTGTACTGCCGGACAAAATTACGGAAACGTACGTAAAGTGAATATGTGAAGAAGTGCTGTAGTGATCTTTCATTCGTTTTCTTGCCTAAGGATCCATAACGCAGCTTATACTGTCTGGCTACAAGTCAAATTAATAGGATGTAGATTTCACCTCTCACAAGCTTGGTGGCGTAAGATTCAGTCAGACTTTCCAAAGAATACAAAGACAAAACGGAAGGAGAAAAATGGTTAGGTTACTGTTTTAGACTTATGTTTGTCGACCCAGAAGAGGTAGGGGACGCATCCGCTTTTTGGTTAACTGCAATACAACCACTAGGAACGAAAATTCAAATGTTTGCAGATTATTTAATTGACAATTATGTGGCGGATTGTGCTGTATATCCTTCAGATTTGTGGGGGGGGGGGGCAAACACCAAGTGCAGATAGAAGCACTAATAACTGCGAATCATTCTATTCGCATTAAAAAAATAATTTAACGCACCTTGTCCATCAATATTTGTTTTTATAAATTTTATGTTACATTATCAGTGTGAGATATACGTAAAACTTCAGTGTCGACAAGCTATATGTTCCAAATTCTGACACAACAAAAAAGCAGGAGTATCTAGAACGCATTATTAATGACCATAATACTAAGAAAATATCTACGTTACATTTTTTAAACTCCGCACAGTTATAACAAATAACTACTAGGTAGTAATTTCGCAAATGTGTAGGTACATATGATTGTTTGTATATTATTTTTATTCGCATTTGTGTGTTAGTTACTTGTACTTATATATTATTATTATTATTATTATTATTATTATTATTATTATTATTATTATTATTATTATTATTATTATTATTATTATTATTATTATTATTATTTTACTATGCATCTACGAATTGCTTTAAAAAATATAAATAAAATGTGTTTTTATTTCTGTGAAAAAGTGGTAATATATGTACAACCACAAATAATATCTGACGCAAAACATAGGTTACCTGTAGGGTTGGTTTATGACCGGCCGAGTTTACCTATGGTATTTTGGACCGTCTCTTAATCCAGGAGATTAGAATTTCTGTCCTGTCTTGCTTTGTCTCCAGTCCATAATCAATTATGTCTAATGAGTTATTTTTGTTGAGACATTCTTCTAATTAACTTAATTACAATAAGGTAGTATTTCGCTTAGTTAACAAGCCATAAAATAATAAAATATAATCCTGTTTATCTACATAATGCTATTTTCTACAGTATAGACTTTCAACGTAGAATATTACATAGTTTACGCGTAAATAATAGCGTAATCTATATGGCATATTTTACCCGCCCATCACTGCTTGCTTTTGAACTAAATACAATATTATTCGTTTTTTTTTTCGCATTTTGAGTGGCCATATAGGTGTAAATTTCAGTAGATATACCGCAGTGGCGGCTCCTGACCCATTACAAGGATGAGCCTCAGTGGTCAATTCTTGGAAGGCTCGATCCGGGGATATTCAATTGCTAGATTAGATTTAATTTAAATCTTTATTAGACCTATTACAACGAGCAGCATACAATAATATAATATTACACTACCATTACATGCAGAAAGTCAATTTGTCAAGGTTGTGATAACTTAGATTACTAAAAAAATACACCACTTTGTGAACAATGTTATTTCATTTATTATTATTATTATTATTAGCAAAAGTTACTACTAACCCCAAAGGGATATCTCACTCTTATTGGTTGTGTATGTTTTAATTTAACAAAAACAGTTATATTTTAAAAATTATAGATTCAAATTGTGACAATAAATATTTATAGATGTAGCTTGAATTTTGCGTATTAGTTTAATTATGTTACTACCAATAATTTGTTTATGTGCAGAATATTTAGACTATCACATACGTCTGTTCCATTTCCTAGTGATATCATTTTTACCTAACGCTACCTCTTTTTAATCCCTATAGACGAGAAGTTGGTCCTACATACCTATTTATTAATTGTCACAATCAGTGCAACACAAGTTACAAATGATGTTGGATTTATGTGTTAAAGGGGTCTTGGTCTTGGATTGTGATCCTGCTAAAGAGTATTCGATCATTTCTTGTTTCAAGCTGTAATATTTGTGTTTTCATTATAAAAGGGACTGCAAAGTGCAAAAACAAGGGATATTGGATATTAGTGATGTAGATAAGAAAATGGGGCGTATTCCAGAGCAAACTGGCGCTTGGCAGCACAGCTCCAGTAAATGTACATTACTGGATTAAAAATGGGGAGTACTTAGCGTAAAGAAATAAAAACCTGCCTGCTTTGTACATTGCTCGTGTGAAGAAAATCAGTTACGCAAACCGAATATTTCATTTGGAATGCATTACCTTAATTACTAATAATTCGAAAAAGTAATACATCTGTTACTATAGTAATAATAACACTGACAAGCCTACAAATGCGGGATGCATGGTGACTGTGCTAGCAGATACCATGTTAAGATAGAAAAATATATTGTCACAAAATGCGATACGTCAGCGCTTGTTATCTAATGGAAACCTAAATCGTTAATAAGCTTAGACGATCCGAGCCTCGGTGACCGCTCAAACTAGCTGTAACATCTGCCTTCCCGCCAAATCCTCCCGAAATCTCAATTGGCTAGTGACTGCATAAACCTAGGCTAGAGTTTTTGAGCTTAAGTGGACAGACAGAGCACATGAGCTTGCGTCGCCAACTTGTTAGGCATCGATGCATATGCGTTTGTTTATCTTAAAGGTCTTAAACTAAATGCGCTACGTAAATATCAATTGCAGTGTAAGTTGTTCTTTATGAGTTTATTAAATTGAAGTATGGTATAAGACTTATCCTGAGGCTGTACCTTACTTGCTTCCCCTTACCAGCTGCCAATTGTATACCAATGAAAAGATGCTGTTTAGTCTTCGATATACTTTCAGGTGTGGAAAATAAAACATTTTCTGCCTTCTATCTCCGAGAAATTGTGTAATAAAACCGCATGGTTGTATAATTTCTGAATATAGGAAAATCGCAGGGTAAATACAAAATATGCGCTTTTTATTACATTTTTGGTCATCGTATGGTGTATAAAAAGCTGAGCTAAATTAAATTAAATTTAGCATGTGCTAAAAGCAACGATACAATAACCTTGCCTATTTTTTTTTTACCGCGAATGAAATAACTTTTCTGAAGTTTTGTTTTTATTAAAGCTCACAATCTCTGAATTTTTCTTTTAATATTTTTGAGTTAGTAATTTACACCTAAAAAATATTCTAGGATTGTCTGTATGTTTATTCGTACGCAAAAGGAATACACAAAAAACGGGTTTGCGTTTTAAGAAGCCTATTTTTATACTTCAAATCTCACCCATTACACAGTTATTATAGTCCAACAAACAATATATCTGATATAATTAGCTAAGCTCACTAATCCTTTTACGAGGATGTTGTATAACTCAGTTGTTCACACTAACAATTATTGTTTTGTTTTTTTTTGAAACGGAATCGCCTGGTACATTTAATTATTTGCATATTACGGTACTATAGTAATTTGGGGGCAGAAAAAAAGCATAGTTTTAATTGAAAGGAATTATTGTGATCTCATAAAAAAACTTGAAGCTAAACTTTCCTACCTATATACTAAAATATTAAAAAATAACTATTTGCGGTTCTATTTTTCTTTAAAAGGTAAAAATAACAATAATTATTGGTATGGTAGGCTGGTGGTAATTTCTACAATCTACACCCTTACACCGTGGAAGCTTTGTGCAGCGTAGCTCACCATCAATGATCACGATAGTACTGAAGGTTGCAAATCAAGTTACAGTCACGAAATTAGTGGTTTTATAATTTACGGTTATATTTTTCTTTCAAAGAAATAACAATAATCCTTGGTATAGTAGGCTTGCGGCAACCTCTACAGTCTACACCCTTACACTATGGAAGCTTTGTGTAGTGCAGCTAACGTTACTACCACTTAGTTTGTGAATTTTACCATTGTGGCTGGCTAAAAACATCTTTTAGTCCATCATGGTACAACTAATATACAGGCTGTAGCCACAACCTCAGAACTACGACAAATAACCTAGAAGTTATTCGTAATTGTGTCACCCCATAGCTTCAAAATGTGAGCTTTCTGCAACCTTAAATTTTTTTATCCCACAAAACACTATCAAATATGTTGAAAATACACACTCCCACGCGTTTTTCATATTAAAATATATCAACCAATTCAACAATGGTCAAATGACAAGTATCTGTCAAAGCAATAGTTGTGTTAACTTTCCTGGGAGGCAGCAAATAATGTGGTTACTGGAACACACAAACGGCAAAAAAATAGATTGTCTTTTCTTTGTATCTAACGACATTTTTTTATCTAAAAATCAAAATATTTTTTTAACTACTAAAACAAACACTGTACAAACCGCACTTTCTGACAACTAGATCATAATTTTTTGAGACACATAAACACATGTTTTGACTGAAAGGGTGGCATTATCAAAACGTGTCTCGAACTAACAGTTTTTTTGATAATGCAGTTGGGTAACTCGATATTATATCATATTTGATGTAATACATTCACTAATATTCCAGATTCTACAGCATATCTACGTATACGACTTGAAAAGTCACAAAGTTACACCCCAGAAAACGCTAAAATACATTTAAGTGTTTTCTAATAATACAAAATGTTTTCGCAAAGTTGGTGCTATGTGGCAACTAAAGTAAGCAATTTAGACAAAACATCCTTTTATTTCATGCATACTGTGTTTAATGCTTACCTATTATAGTGTTTTTATAGTTCTTACACAGGAAAGTACAAGATTTTTTTTGTTTCTTAGTCTTGTAGTAGATGAAAGACATTTCTAAAACTGTGCGATACAATATGCTTAGATACATAGCGTTTATACTAAGTATTGCACCTCCTTGCAATATTTGAGCGCCGCTATATCTGCTATATTGCACCACAGAAAGAAGAATGCCTCAAATCCTTCTGTATCCTTTTATTGCACGTCCTCCGCATGCCATACCCTTCGTCGCGTTCAGCAAATTCTGGAGGTTCCTGCATATTTTGTCGCATATAAAGAACAGCATATTTACAGCGCGGCTTCTCTGTAATTTACATTGTGGTGTCTTTTGATCTCTTATCAGCCGTGCGTAAATCAGGTATGAATACGCCAAGTATGCAAGCGATATCAGCCATGATCTCTTGTAGTGCAACGTCTTACTCGGCTGCCGGTTCACTTTTACGAATGCAAGAAACAAATAAACCCCCCCGATAAAATCGCGAAGCGCTTTTTCAAAAAAGTCTCCCCTTTTTCAATAAGCATTCCGGGCGCGACGCGCCTGATTGGAAAAGTTGTCCTCGGCTTACTACGATCGCTTTATTTAACGCGATTGAATTAAAGATCTTACTGAAAATGGCACCTTAATCAATGTCCCGTTCAACTGCTTATCAGATCTTCGACAAAACGGTCCGAGGGGTAGKAGGATGCAGAKAGTCTGGGACCATTAAGAGGCGGCTACTAAAAAAGTTTTATGAGAACATAGCAATACTCTGATACAGAATAACTAGATATTATGGTAAATATACTTTTGTTTTGCGAGGTGTGATATTTTTTTTGTATTTATTGACTGTGCATGGTTTCAGTCATTGTGCCTTTATTACCAATATCTAAACAACATATTAAGGGAACAATATTATTTAATATAATACCAAATAAATAATCAAAGATAATATATAATATAAAATAAAGCATGTCGTTTGTTGTTTCATTCTAACGTTCTGATAGTATTGCAAAATAAGTCCGACAAAAAAATGTAATAGCTCTAACAAGCTACGTGCACTTTTTTGTCTTTTATTAAGCAAAAACTTCCTCGAGAGCTGATCTTTCGTTTTCAAAATATATGTGTCGCATTAATAATGTGTAATTTTAAGTGCTAAGCTTGGATAAAAAGAAAGTCCTAAATATGATCATATGGTCGTCTCTTCTATTGTATTTCTCAAAGGAAAAGTTATTTGTCTGACTTTTTAGCAGCAACAATCTTTAAAATTTTAAATGTATTGCCCATCTCAGTAAAGTAAAAGGCTTGAAAATAGTTTTATGGGGTAAACGTTATAGCTAGTTAATTATATAACGACAATATTTTGTATCTAGTCATTACTGCTCTTAAAATAATTTTTTAATATTTGCAAAAATATACCTACACGCAGTGTATATATTACTACTCGTGTATACAGGGCGAGTCGGGAGGCCAGACCAAATTTTTAATATACACACCAATCAAAAACTCATATGTTCTATTTCTTTTTTTCATTTATTGTTAAGTTATAGGATAATCAACTTGAATTCAGATTCCTGCAAAATCAGATATGCCATGATCGATATTAGTTAGTCTGTTGTTTTGATAATTTGTCAGATATTATGATAGTAAGTGAACATTTATTATCAAGCTTGTGTAGTTAAAGTTCGAGTACTGCAAAATGGCACACTTATTGATATTTGGAATATGCAAGTATGGTGCTTGTTATTGGTTTTTTAAGCGCTACACCTGCTCTTGCCAAATATCATCAGAGGTTTCCAAAACAGAGACATCCTAATAAAAACGTATTTATCGGAGCTTTCAGTAAATTATGCGAGACTGGTTATTTTCCCAGTGCTAAAGTAACATCTGGACGAGGTTCTGGACAAACTTTAGAAGAAGTTGAAAATATTTCGCAACTAGCAGAAAAAGGTGCAATATCTAGCTCACAAAAAGTTACTGTTAAATCTACAAAAAAAAGTAGTAGTAACACCCCATGAGCAGGGCCTATATCCAAGCCGTTTAGAGGAAGTACAGCATCTGCAATCGAAAGATTACGCTAGCAGTGTGGAATTCTGTCGGTATTGTATCGTGCGTACTGTTTAAGGATGGAGCAACATTCACCTACTAAGGTATCAATACTCACGACCGGCATGTATGGTAAGACGAAAATCTCCTTGAGACTGGCAATTTTCAACATAAGTTTTCGGTAACCGTGTGGTGTCTGGTGTGGGATCCTTGATAGTTACTTAATTGGCCGTTTTATTTTTGAGACTGGCTTCACAGAATTACTTCTAGAGTAAACATCTATGATCTAAACATCAGAAAGCAAATATACTATCAGCACTATGGAGCTCCTGTAGACTTCTCTTGTAAGATCAGGTAACATCTGGACAAAAGTCTTCTAGGGCATTTGATTGGTCGCGTATATCTTTATCGTATTGTCTGTATTTGTTATTAGGCAATAACTTGAAAACAAGTGAAAATTGGGGTTCCTCCCGACTCGCCCTGTATAAACTAATGGCGTGTATGGTGAGCTGAACATCCAGGTACTTCCATTTCGTGGATAGTACAACAATAGCCTCGTTGAGGCAGATAATTTAGATTGTCGGCAGTGGCCTACCGAGAAGGATGCATATCCTGCAGTTCGCCACCTCGAGTTGCGAGACGCCAAATCTCTTCGGTCACCGATTGTCTTGAAAACAACAGAAATAGCGTTCGTGGGTTTTGGCGCACGCCCCTAGAAGCAGGGTGGCAGTAGGGAGGTATAACTTCCTGTTATGCCTGTATTAAACCAATTTCCGATGGATAGGATTACAAGATTGACATGATTTGCTTCTTTGTTATCTATAATACAAATATCCACCGGGATGCCTACATGGTCGCGTATATTTGAAGTGCCCAAGGACGACCAGCACCAGGTGGTTTCTTTGAGAAAGCGGTCTGCTTCATGATAGGTTCAACGTCACTGGGTGACTTGCACTAGGTAGCTAGCACCCCAGGTTGAAGATTAAATGTTTCCAACTGCCAACGCTAAGGGGCGGTGTATTCCTGCTCAGGTCAGCTTCGGCAAACAGACCAGGTGTCTACATCATGATATGGGAGGCTCATATCCAGTAATTATTGATCCAGTACGGTAAGTACAAAGTAGTACCTTCCCTCATCATCTAGGTCTCTAGTTGGATTGAGCATTTAGTTCACGTGTGTACATTACGTTACATATGCGGATATAAATACGGTCGTACTCATTTCGGCACATTATCACGCAGGGTCCGATAAAAATACTCTTTCTTTTTTAATGACTAGGGCTTCTTATTGTTTGAGTTCCGTATTTTGGGAGTGTCGCAGCCTGAAGCTTTTATACCGCGGGCAATCCTGCCATAGCCCGCTGTAACTTCTTGTTTTTATCTACAGTACAAAAATACACCAGGAAAGGTTACCAAAGTGGTAGGAGCAAGTAATCATAACATGTTTAATTTGTAATGTCTGATTGGTTCAGGTGAAAGCGGATCATGTTAATATGTGAAATGTTAAAAAATTCATAAGAAAAATAGGCAACAAATAAGTAAGATACATATGTAGGTGCAGGAAAAGGAGGAGAAAAAAAGTAGACCCAAAATTAGTTACTAGTTGCTCCAAAACATTTCAAGATAAAAGTGAATGTTGTTTCACAATTCACCTTAAGCTAGCCACACTGGACCTGAAGATGTTAGTATACCTAAATCATCTCGGAATTCCAAAGATTGAACCACAAATACAGGTAGCTGTAAAATCTGCACCCAAATAAAACATTCTGTTAAATATGAATTTGATAAGTTCCCATTGGCATAACATGATGCTTCAATAAGTGATGATGGCTTCTTCTTTATAAAATTCATAGTCGACAATCATAACGTATCCCACCTTTTACTATAGGTATTGCATCTGCACAGTTCCTCAAAAGTTGTGTAAGTTTCCAAAATTAAATTTCTATGAAAATGGAATCATTTAACACTTCTGCATTTCCTCTTATCGACGAAATATAAATTTTAAGACAGAAACAAAGACAAATGCCATTTAGGTTTTCGTTTTAAGGCATGAAACAAAATGTTATTATCTAAAAACTACGACAACTTTTCTGTCGTCTTTTTGTTGAATGGTGTTTGTGTTTTGTGTCAATCATTTTCCTATATATAGCGGTAGAAGTTTTATGTTTTAAAACATACAACCTTTAAAACAAAATTACCCTATGCAATTGTGAACAGTGTGGAAATGTGGTTTATTTGAGCATTACAAGAAAATGAAGTATTTGTTCTTTAAATCTGTTTTGACCCGAGGCGTCCGAACATCTGCATTTCTCCATTATTATTTTGGAATTTAGTTAAACCAAAAGCTTTGCAAAAGTAAACATATATTTGCATATGGGTGTTTGCTGATCAATGTTATGTTCGAGTATTATTGAAGAAATTATTGATGGGTATTTTATTAAAACATATGAGATACATTTTTGTTAAGTGGAGTATAAATATCATTAACTCTTATACGGAGACAGTTGTACTGTATTGAAAGGTATATTCAAACCAGTGTGCAAAAATTGTGTTGTAGTTGGAAGAAATTTGAATGCGATCTTGCGAACGTCAGTTATAAATAAATGAGTATAATGCCGAAATACCGTATAATGATTTGTATAGGTATATAAAATAAGTTAAATGAGGAAATTGCACTAGCAGTCGTGGTAATAGAATTACCAATATTTGTCAAGCCATATGCAGAGACAAACAACTTATTTTGTCTGATAGTCGATACCAACACTGGCGAATAACTATATCCCGTTTCCGCGCTGAAATGTTTTACTAAAATCCCGCAACCAACATTTCCAAAAACAGAGAGCATGCTTGCGTAGCCCATCAGCCACAAATCACGTATCGGGATTGGACTAAACGAAATTATGGTCGTAATAAAAATCCAGCTTTTGCAACTACAGCACTTTTAACTCCCTTACACTGATAAAACTCCATCTGGGCTTTGGCAAATCCCACCGGAATCGGTTAGGTGCAGCTCGGCTACAAGCGCCACGAGTCGCAATAATTTCCGCGCGGTTAGCTATTAATTTATTTGCACCGCCGCACATGTTTTGGGGGCTTGTCTGTCACCGACCAGGCGGAAGTTGCCCGGATTTACCTTGCACACGACCGGAACACCATTCCAAAACCCCACAGTCAGGAAAGTTGCGAACTCATGTTTTAAATTTTTTTCTGGGACCTCGCCAAGAAAAAAATCGTTGCAAAACAGACTATTTTGAAAATAACCGGTTGTTGTTTTACATAATTCAATTCGTTGCATGTAAAACGTTTTTCCTTGAATTAGACGTGCGGCATAACAAGTGGCAAGGAAAGATGCTGCTGGTGGGTAAGTAGTTATCTATGCACTATTTCTTTTTTCTACATTTTCGACATTACTATTGTTTATAGTTTGAATTCGCGTGTTACGAAAAGTAGGTAACTACAAACTAAAAATGTTAATAATTACAATCAGAAGTGGTTAACGTACGTATTAGACCAAAAAATAAAACAATTTCAGGAGCGAAGGGAATTTCTATGGATGTATGAAAATGCATTACAATAAGATCCTCTTGAACGGCTTGAACGGTCTTTTTATTAATCCAGTAAAAGCTTAAGATACCGAAAAAATTTGGGACACTGGTGGCACGCTTTAGTACCCTTCAAGACTACTCAAGAAAACGATGCACATTGCTACATGCATTGGAGTTACTTTGGACTACATTGAACAAAACAACCTCAATTTGTTGCCTTTGTTATCAAGATTTTGCGATCTATTACCTACCGAACACTTTTGCGACATATTCTAAAGGCAACTTGATGGTCTGCTTAAGTCGACCACGATGCGGATTGCATACAGCACCGTGGAGGTTCACTCATTATTATTTTTATTGGCTTCTCGCTGTACGACTCTCTTCTGTTCATTAATGGATTACTTGATCCGCTCTGACCCTGCGATGAGCTTCGCCATATTGGGGCTCATCAGGTAGGGGTACAGAGCAAATTGACCACAACAGACCGTCGCCTTTAACCGCTACGAGCGGACTGGTGTATACGAGAGCTAAATGGATAATGGGCACACCTACCTGATGAGTCCCAGTAGGGCGAAACCAGTCGTAGGCTCAGAGTGGATTGACCAGGGCAGATGATTTATTTTACATATACCTTCATGTTTTAAGCTTGAAATATCCATATTAATAATTAACAATAATTATTTTTACATACTTACATTAATAGTGCTTATAGTTATAATAACAAAACTACTCCACATTTAACAATGCAGATTAAGCTATTTTGTTGAAGTAATATTGTATTATGTTGGTATTAAAATTAATTAGATGTATTGCTACAACGAAAACTTCCTGATGAACTTAAACTATGCTATATTGTAAGTTATAAAACTGATGCAATTATAAACGGCAAAGATAGAACGGGCTTCCTTATCGACAATATATCTGTCGTGAAAAACATTAGGCACAAGGCGTTTAGCTCTTTTGTGAATCACAGAAATTTTATAAAGAACAGTAAACAAATAGATAAAAGAGGAACACCAAAAACATTATTACCTTGTAGCAAACTATTCTTAAGCAACAGCAGATCTTTTGCTAGGGAGAGCATTGGCGACAGAAGAGATGTTGAGGCTAATATAAGATTATATGAAGCTGTGAGTAGGGCTGTTGGTACATTATTTGTTAATAAATAACTGACTACCTGTCGTTTTATATACTTACAATATTACGAACTCATACACAGCTTAAGCGATAAAAGAGATCACTAACCTGCATAACCAAAATACTGTGTAACTTGATACATCGCTATTAACTTCCTCTGAACGATGGACTGTATTAGGTTTAATGGTACGCCGCCCCAATCTCGACCGCATTTAGGCCTAGGGTGAGGAAGTAAATAGCCCACTAACAAAAATCATCGCCGCGCGTAATCACTTGATATATTACAACTTTCTGGCCAGCTAACCGCGGGGAGGCGAGTTTGTCGATAAAAAGAATTTCGAGAGCAACATTAAAAATAGCATAATTCAAAATTGGAATTCCGGTCGGCGATCCTCGGCAAATGGTTATTTCCGATTTAAAATGCGGCCGCAACGGAAATGCTTTTATGCCAGTGATTCACCCCACGTCATCACCGAGGAGGAAATGGAATGGTTGGCGAAGATGAAAACAATGCGGATTTTCTTATTTATCGCTCTCGGGCTGATGAAGCGCACTTCCGTTGTGAATATGGTCACTCTTCCGATTTGCTTAGTTGGCTATTGCACTAAATATTAAACATTTGTAGTCTATTTTTTCTTTTTTTTTCTCATAGTGTATTACTAAGATTTATAAAGCGAGTCGTCTTTTATCGTTCATTAACTTAACGTTCAGTGTTTTTCCTTTCCTACATGCGTAATATTTTAAAATCGTCCACTGAGTTTTCTCTCTCGTAATTGATTCTATTTCTTTCTTGTGTTATTTTGTTCTAAAATAAAAAGTTAGTTCTCTTAAATTTCACGAGGATCTGATGGAACAGCAGATGTTTGCAACATGCAACACTTCTTCATAAACTTATCTTGAAATTTGAATACCAGCGAGGTAATGAAGATCACCTAATCGTAATTCGGACATAACCATTACAACTGGAGAACTTCAAATTCTAGTAGATTCAACACTTAGATAGCTATCCATAATAATAATAATTAGATAAGGGTAGTCAATTCAAGTGCCTCCTCACACAACTAAAAACGCCACAACCGACATTGTGATAATGTTTTAATATTGTCTGTAAGGCGGGTTAGAAACGTATTTATTCAAACCGCTGGCTGCATCCATTACTCTGAGTAGTTAGTTGCAACGTTACAACTACTGTCACGGAGGCCCTGCGATCTTAAATTGAAATGCCTATAACACCGTCTACCATTCCAAAGCCGACTACCTATTTACCTATTATCTATTAGTAACACCGTCACAAGTAAAAAGCTACCAAAATCCAATCTTGTTGAAATCAGGTATTGAAGGTTGATATTCTTCGCCGATATTCATCGGTAAATAAAATGTACTATGTCCGTATCACACAGTTTCACACAGGGTACATATATGATGTTTTATTTGTATTTATGCAATACAAATCTACAATGTGTTGCCGATTTATACCAGCCCACACATTTAGTTTCAAGGCTCGAGGATTCAGGATCCAGTGATGATTTTCACTGGACCAGTAGCTGCAGTTATGTCAGCTGTAAACACGAATCCACTAGACCTAAACTGCACTGATGAGCTGTAATGACAGCGAAATAGTACTATCTGCAGTTGGTTGAGGTGTAGACAGCACAGCATAGACATGCATTTTTACGAATCCATTTAGACAAAAAATTGTTTCGTCAAAACATAAAAAATGTTTGGCAACCTTGTTTGCTTTATTGGTCATGTCCATCATTATCGCATAAACTGCATTCTTGTATCAGGATGATCATGTAGCTTATGGAGAAGGAGTACTTTGTAGCGTTTGTATTTGTAATTATTTAATTTTTGAACAACCGGCAATTGATTAATAGTAACGCAAGCTGCGTGGTAGACGTAGATGACTTATTCATAATATTTTGTAATGTGTTTTCATCATTTCGTTGAACTGGAAGTGGAGTATTGCCTAAAACTAAAAGAAGTAGCAGCAGACTACGGCTGCTTGTGGAAGAAACCACTGAAAATGTAAAGTTACAATTACTGCGAGAATTACAATGTGCATGACGCCATGCCATCTAGTTTGAATACGGCATCATCCACTCGTCTCTGTGGAGAACTAATMTGAACGGCAGCCCACTGTGCTGTGGGCGTTTAAAAAACCGGCAGATGTTCTCAACGACGATTTCTGCAAATAGTGCAGTTCTCAAGTATAATAATAACAAAATTACGTCTATGCCATGTCGCCTGCGTCAAAACAATCTGTACACAGTTGTTTCGGCTTATAAAGCCTCCTCAACACAGCTGTAGTCCCAACTGATGACACTTGTCTATGTCAACGGAGTGTATTTTTTTAATCGGAACTAGCAATGGACTATAGCCTATACTATACTTGCAGCTTTATAAGCTTTTTATTATCATTTCTTACAATGAGTAGCTTCACTTAGATACATCAAAGGTCTTTTGTTTACTTATCTTATTCCAATTCCAGTAGTCTGCATACTTGGCGTGTAGTCTTTTCACTGCTTCAACCTTTGTGGAATTATTTCCTGGACATACTCTTACACAACCGTTATTCGAACGATCGTAGCTACTTAAGAGCGAGCAAGGCCATTCAAGAACGTTTCACTGAAGATCACTATCTAGCTACTTGTCAGTCTCCAATCATCCTGCAATATGTATTCCCATAACATACACGTTTGCGCAAGCTATAACAAGCTACTTAAACTCCGGTAACGGAAGATAAAGACCTGTTCAATAAATATTAATACCACCGGGTAAGGTTCGAAGAACAATGTCAAAGTGACATCGGTAGCAGCGGAGAGACCACCCGTACATAGAAGTCGCCCGGATAAGTTGTTAAAAAAGCGCCGTAAATATKTCCATTACAATTACAACTCGAAATTACTAAACCTGGTTTATCGGCTACGTGACGGTTTTTCTCATCCAGTCGGCCTGTTTTGCGACGATGTGCAGATGCTCCGCGATCTTGTTTTCTACATTTAATTGCCGACGACTTATTAATAATTGGCGGGTCATTGTGATTTAGTGCGTGTCGAGAATTTGTCTAGTGTCGGGTTTCATACGTAAACAAAACGTGCATGATTTTGCCACTATATACGACGAGTGGTTGCAGAGCGATGGGCATTGGAAACGTACTGCTATAAATGCTGAACACGTTGGACGCTATGGAAGGGTCGGACGGATGCGTTTTTAACGAGTGTAATGTATGGTACACACAAATGGTAGTCAGCTAAATTTTCCATGATAATTTAGATTAAACAGGAATTTCGACAAAAAGTGGAAGAATGAAAATTAGTGGAACGGGTAGGGAATAACTTTGGATACAAAAGTGTAGTTTTCCAGGAAATCGAACAACAGTCCTTTCATACCGAGAATACTACAGGGCACTGAAAATTCAAGGCATAAAGTTCTCTATAAAAAAACAGTGGCTGTATTCTTTCGTTTCCAGCTAGTCATTCTCCAGACAAGTCTAAAGTTTGCATTGAAAAATAATGCAATTCGCAAAAAAGCGGCAAGCGCACTCTTAACTGTATAAAACGTTAAGTTATATAAATTGAAATTTAAAATTAAAAAAATATGAAACAATGTTTTTCTCTTCGGTTTTCCAATTCTATTTCCATGACATTCTCGAAACGTCGATTTTAGACATATCCACAGCGATACGGTTGCGGCAATGTACCACACTTTAGAGTTCTTACGTCTTCTATTGAATGTTCTATGACCTTAAAACGTCGACTGTCGACATATCCACCGCGAGACAGTTACGGCAATGTTCCACATTTAGGGGTATCTTTCATCTGCCGGTGAATTTTCCAGAATGCTTCATGACATTCTTGGAATGTCGGTTTTTATCATCCCCACAGCGAGACGCTTATGACAATATGCCAGATTTATTGGCAGTTCTTTTGACTGCTGATGAATTATCCAGAATGTTATGTGATGAGATGATGAGATTTCCTTGTCTTCTATTGAATCTTCCAGAATATTATCTGACATTCTCGATACGTAGAACATTCCACTTCTCCACAGAGATGAATTTTCCAGAATGTTCTGACCTTGAAATGTCATTTTTCGATTTTTCCAACGCGCGACGGTTTCAGCAATATCTATTAAAAAGAAGCAGAAGCAGTTTTAATCCTTCAAGTTGAATTGAACACTTTATCTTGTGTGCTCCCTGCACTTGAGCTATAATGTTGTTTGTAATAAGTGCAAGCAAGTAAATTCTTAATCTTGAGATTATTATAACGATACCCACATGATTTATGTGGCCAACGTCATACCCTTTGTATACAAAAACAAACGTGATTTATTTTTTGATATGCGCCAAAAATACAGTATTCTCCTTTCTGCTGCTCTAGACCAAGTACGATTTACCCACCTGTGCGAAAAAGACACCAATCCAAGGATCACTGTTTACTTGATTTCAGTAACACACGTGTATTATTTATGCGAGGTTCTAATGTAATGGAGCAATTAATCATAATCGACAGCTCCGAATTGCATTTACATTAACTTAAATTGGTCACAGCACATTCTGACAACTACAAACGCTAATAGTAATGGAGCACTAAAGTTCGTGATTACAACGTGCAAAGCACGTACGTGTTTTTGTAATTACCTGGAATACAACTGGTTTTACATCGCGGGTGCAATGAAATTTGTCACGCATTTGCACTTCCGGGGAGGAGCGCCGCCATGTTCCGTCCAGCTGATAACGGATCAGTTCACGCCCGATGAACTTACTTGTATGTCAGAGAATTTCACCTTTTACTCCGTAGATAATTTTATAGTTATAAGTGCTTCTTTTTCTGTTTTTATTGAGCGAAAAGAAAACGTAGGGCGAAAAATAACAATACTTTGCAATATGAGTTAAAGTTATTTATTCAATGTTATTTTTTGTTTAACCGCAATGTAACTTGAAGTACAAAAATCCCCTAATTATTTTTTCAAATTAAGCTAAGTGGGACGAACTAATTACTAGATAAATTATCAGGTTAAATGTTAGAGAAAAGGTAACTTGATCCCTGAATGGTGTGATGCAGTGGTATACAATTACAATAACTAGAATTGCGTTGTGCTCTATCATCATGAAAAATCAAACTATTTATAATGTCCTCACTATCTCCTGCGCGAAAATGGCTCATAATAGTGATAATTTATTTTGTATACTCATTATTTTCGCGGTTATTTAGATATATAGTTACCTGCTGTTGATGCACATCGTGATAAAGATACAAGTACGATGACATATAGTTTTCTGCTTCTTTTTGTCCAAAATTAATTTCGACTTGGCTGTTTTGTTAACCGATATACCTGATAAGTCTAGATACGATGTTTCTCATTCAAGTATATTTAAAAGAAAATACTGATGTGTATAATGACTGAGCGTCTAACGTGATTTTCGATAATGCCTTCTTCAGGAAACCTAAAACAAATACACACTAGCGAAAGAAATATAGCAAACTGATAAAAACTGAAAACTAAAATAAAATATCTTGTAATATGCCATACATAAGTTTCAAAACCTTGATTATAATTGTTTTCCTGAATATCATATATAAAGTGGTAAAATATTATACTAGTATATCTATATTGAATTACTAAATTTATTAAATAAACGAGCTTTTGTACAAAACGGATTAAATGTAACAGTATTCGACTGGAACGGTCAGCTATAACTTATGCATTCAACTTACTGTATTGATTTCCTGTACTTCCTTTCTCTTCGAATTGTCTGTTTTATCCAGGAATAGATATAAGTTATTACATCGGTAGCAAACCGGTAGAAAGAAAAAATAAAACTCCAATATGACGCGTATAGAAGTGAGAAATTTAGTCATATTTTCTCGAAAACAAATGAAGATGGAAATTTTCAGGTAATAGTTCTGTATAGAATATTTAACTGTTAGTATTAACAGCTTATTAAGGTAGAAAATATGCCTACATACTACACTTGAATAAATCGAGTACAAAGTTCATTATAAAAAAAGTAACTGTTGTATGTTTTAACGCCTTAAAATAAATAATTAATGTTTCTAGGTAGAACGGATTACGTATGAGCTTTTACGTCACATACCTACCCTCGCCGCGAGGGGCCGTTTTCTAGTCTTTGTTTGGAGAGCAAACTTTATAATGGAATAATTTAAAATCTATTTGAATATTTTCCGTTTTGTTTACGCCAGTATGTGACCAAATATGGGATCAATATGAGTGCATCTAATAGAAAATTAAAATTTCGTGAATAGGTGGACCAAAATATACCCTAATAATATAATGATTAGAAGGGTTGATACTGTTCAAATCAAGGGAGTAAGTATTATCGCTATTATCCTTTAAACAAAGAGGTACAGGTTTATTATAAGCGAGATCCCTATCCCTACTGTCAAAAACAATTTCAGTACCTTAATAAGAATTTCTATATAGTGCTTCTATAAAAGTTTGTCTCTCTGTGATTATATACGTAATCGTAACTAATGCTTCATGGGGTAGAACTTTGGATTGTGGAGAATTTCTCTTTAATCTAATTTATATTTTAGTCAATGTGATTTCATTAATATTTAATTTTACCAGTATTCAGTGAAATATCCGAAATTTCGTATGATTGCAGTGTACTATTTGAAACTGATGCTGTGCTAAATATACACTTTACTTTATTATTTTTATTTGCCACGACTTACAGTATTTATACTGCAAAATTGAATAGCTAGCAGAGGCTACGATGATTCCGACCAATTATTTGTACGCCAACATTTCAGAAAATTACTATGCATAAGCCGGAAAACTGTACGCGCGAAACTTTTAAAACTCGTAGCTCCGAGCTAATGTAGCTACTTTTTAATATAAATTATGAAGCTTCGGGGTTCTTTAAGGAGTAAACATTGCCCAACTTAATTCAGCAAGCTTTATTTTGTCCCCGCAACCGAAGACTAATGGCAATACTTTACAAGGCGACGTCGCAAAAAATCATCGAGCACCCGTGAAATTAAGAAGTTTCCCCGGATTAAGTTGAAGAATAAAAGTGTCAACCGGTTTTTAGCGAGTCAAACTTGCCCATTTTCTGATCTTTGTACATAATGGATCGAACCCCGACGGCGGGGTTTTGAGCGAAATTAAATATTTCAACCGTTACATTGAGACGCAAGGGGTTGCTTTAAAGGCGGGAGAATGAAATAAAAAAGAGCAGGCCTTGATTTTTACTGAACATAGACCCTTAGAGGTATTTGTGGCGTTCTCGTATATCTCGCTTTAACAAAGTACCTACTTCTAAAACAAATTTCATTTATTTTATAATCAGTAGGATAGATTTGTTTTCTTTCCGCATTTATAGCAAATATGTGGCACTTTGTTTAAGCATATTAAGAAATACGGTAAGCAGTCTCACTAACGCGTGATAAAATAAGGATATACGGATATTTGGTGTTTAATTTCTCTACATTCCTTTATGTTTACATTTAATGCAGAAACATAATATATAGTTTACACTAAAGTATACAATTATAGACTTTTGGTAACAAAAATTCTTCCGTAATCGTCTTACATTGTGCTATGTACGGTTGATTTTTGACATAAGAAGTTAAAATTTAATTTAAGATAAATTGCACCAGTGGGTATATGTGTATTAATCGTGATGCACTTACCTATTGTGCGAGCTAGAAAGAGAGGGTTTGTTTACTTAAATGCAGGTCATTGTGGCAATATTCAACACTTTATTAGGTAGCAACGTTTTTATGCCTTAAGGACGGTTGTATCCATAAAGACCTTGGTCTTAACTATCCACTCAGCGACTAGGCTGAAGTTGTCCTCAGCAATACCAGTAACAATTTCTGCATGACGTCTTAACTGTGCTGTGATGATGATATTACGGTGTGCAGTTTTATCAATCAAAGTTTCATATTAGCCAACTTTTCGACCATTCTTTAGTCCTTCATCAGAGCCTGAAATATTTTATTAACGATCTCATGTTTGTTATAAATGAGTTCCACCAACAGTGCCGACCGTCGTAGTGAATGCACGCTACCGATCTGTTCTCTGAATGTTTTTTTTTAAATTTTTATTTGTATGAAAAGTAAGCCACAAAACTATTTACCTAGTGAATATTGCACAGTAAACAGGTGGTTGATGTGATCGTGACTGTGTTAGTCCAGTATACCTAGGCAGATAACACAAAAGAAAATGTTTGAAACGGTGCATGCAGGAAATTACACAATTGTGGTACCAAAAATTCCGTGCGACGGAAACTGATTTCTGTAAGAACACTGACTCACCAAGTATACCAGGAAAATACTACCCAACAATACAAAACATAAGTTCAGAAGTAGTTTGGTAGAAACTGTTTAAAAACTACGACCAAAGTACTATTTAATGGATAGGGTCAACATAATCCAGACACTCCTAAACAACCTCGAACATGATGGAGGGGAGAAGAAATCATAGCGGTAATATCAGAAACTCTATAAAAGAAATTAGTAGTCTAGATTTTTAACGGACGAAAGCACTGAAGGGGCAGATATACTGAGGAGTTAAAAATATTATCCACAGAAAATCGAGATAGCCGTAAAGAATCTCCGATAGAAGAAAAACTGGTGCACACAAGCAAGCAATATCCCTTATAGCACCATCACCCCACCCAGAACTCCAGCAAGCAAACGGAATAAACACATACGAAATCATCAGAATAAGCGTCAACACCATCACACAAAAGCAACCTAAGCAAGACACAGGAATCATAATTGCCACTTGCAAAAGACAAGAAACATCAAACACTAAAACACATAACGGGTTGCGTGCACCCTGCATACTTCTCCATTCCAATGCTGAGCTACCTGTAGTAACATGGGAGCCCACTAGCAACAAACGTGTTACCCCTCCAACCCAGCATAGACGGCTAGCCTGACAGTATACCTGTTTGCAGCAGAAATGCCAACCGTACGCTTGTTCAATCCATCAATAAATGATCTCATTTTTCTAATAAAATGAATACCGTTGGGTCAGCATGTCAATTGGTAAGAACGCTTACAAACGTTATGTTCGATGTCGTTTTCAACCGTTTATTTTCATTTGACATATTCAGTTCACTTGCAACCTGGAATGCTAATAACCAATTTACCAACAGTGTTAATTTTTGTATGAATAAAAAACATTAATATAATATTTCGTCCCTGATGAAGAACTCATATAATTCCGAAAGCTTTGCTAATATTTATAATACATCAAGGTGAACCTTGCAATATTATTATAGGCTTATACCAATAAGAACGTATGTTTGGTAGCTGCTAAAGTTAGTTGCCTTTCTTGGGTCTGTTGTGTTTGCGTTTTACGTAGTAGAACGCTATTAGCCAAACAAATATTGCTGCATCGTAATAGTGTCATCTTGTGGTGAAGAACGCTATCTAGTTTTAAAACTTTGCCGCGAATGCATTAAAGTATTGCTACTCTTCCAAAAGAGATCGTCGTCCTAGACCGTTTCATTTTCAAAATCCACGATTAGAACGGTAATGCGTGATGTAAAATGCTACCTTTCATGCTTCTACCAAACAGTAATAACAAGTGATTAGAAATTGCAGTTTTGTTATTGTATACTCTCACATGCTGCTCTGTTCTTCTGGTCTGGAATAACATAATCCCATGATCCCAGCGAACCAGTTCCCGTTTCTGGAATACAAGAACCTATCAGAGGTGTTAGTGATGAGGACTGCAACGATTAATTATGCATTCTGAAAAAAATCCAGCAACAACCACAGTCCAGGACTGATCATTTTTGTATAATGCTGCATTGCCGACGCTGAAGATGGTCCGTGTGGGATCGAAAAGTACGTTCGGTGTTTAATTTAACTGAATAAAACATGAAGTGTTTTATTGATGTTAATTTGTGTATTGTATGTATTTTGTTGTTTTTGTTTGTTTTGTTGTTGTTTAATATTTATAAAATGCTTTCGCTACGTATAAAACAAATTGTTATGATGCAGATAGTGAACTATCTTTTACTTCTCCCTTTATGGACTGCGATAATAATTCCCTGAATCCTTCATTTGTTTAATAACAATACCTGTACATGATGTGCTACTAAAGGAAATCAACCAATGAATCCTAACCTTAGCACTGCTCAAAGCGTATGTAACCAGATTTATTTGAGTTTGCTTGGTTTCTGTGAAGACAACAATGTAGTTTTCAAATTCTATTATAGGACTAGACAAAACCCACAAAAAAAGTATGAACAATTTTTACCTCCATCCTTCCAGTTTTAGCATTTATTTATTATTATTGTATTTATAAATAAAAATCTGAAATTACGATAGCGCTTCACCAAAAAATGTTTATCATATTTAAAATCGTAGAGTGATATGATCATCGTCATCCTCCATATTTTCTACAAACAGCAGGAATACGAGCAAAAAATAAAATTTCAGCAGTAACTGTAACACTGATTTTCATATTATTGATTCACAGTTAATTATTTTATTTATTAAGTTTTTATATAAATCAGTGGTGGAGTATAGATAATCAGCGTTATATAGAATTGGATGCTGATGCGATCAGTCGATACGATACGAGATGTTAGTCGAGAACTGGACTGGCGTGTCCTTATACGGGAACTTACAAATTGTAGCATTTTCCTAATTAGCTGCTTTGCCATGCGTCTCAGAGAGCAGGACGACAATCTTGCCGGTTTACCACCCAGTCGCTTGTTGAGCAAAAACCAACAAAATATAATTAAATATCTGATTCGAATAATAATGCTGGGGCTTTTAATATGAAATATCCCATCAAACAATGCCCTTATTTTCGGTCGGTCGGATAAAAACCTGTCAATTTCTGTTGAATGCATTACTGTACGTTTTGAATTATTTAAAATTAACAAGGTACTAGGTAAGTGCATTCTGTTTGATGGGAGTTTATTATTTTCTGCACAACCGACACGGCTGTTTTATTTGTTACGTAATATGCGCATTTAATCCATTTATTTAGAATTTGTTCCGAGGTGAATTGTGAAACGGCAAAATTAAATATGAAACGCTTTAATTCCCTGAATCGCGGGATTACTGACAGCCTGTTTAATTAGCTATATCATTCCAGTTTTATTTCGCAATTTCCATCGAGTATAACGAGAAATGAAAAAGCACTCAATTTTTAATTGGATTTGGTTAATTCGCGAGAATTTTAATGGATATTTTACATTACCCATCGTCGTCTCTGGAACAGCCTAACTTTTACAACTCAAACAAATCTTTATCAGTTTCTTCATGCCGGGAATAAAAATTACTAAGTGGGTTTAAAATTTTAATACCCCTGTCAGATTTCATTACTTCGATTAATTAAGGAACGAAATCTTTCTATTCCCGTTGTCGTCCGTCGTTCGGCTTTACAGCGAATACTAAATGAGAAACGGCGGCATTATTTCTTTTGGCTATCGTAGTGCTTTGTTGCCTACGTGTTTTAATTTCGACGCTTATGCTTTGTATACATGTGACACGTGTCTCGTAATAAAGTAATGATTGCCCTTCCAATATTCATATATCGCTGACGACACGTGACTCACTTAAACACCCCCCAGCATTCTAAACTAAATGGGATAATAGAAACGCGCTGCTCTTTTCACTCGCAACCCAGCAAGCTCACGAATACTAAACGTTACGTATTAACTGAGTAGGAATTAGTGATATTTAAGTTCCATGTAACGAAGCGTTATTTGTTGTGCTCCTCTCAACTTTTAGTCTTCCAGAGAAATAGTAAATTAAAATTATGTKAAAGTTTGAAAGTTTTACTCTGTGGATCAGAGGAATCAAAATTAGGAGACAAAAGAAAAATAAGTTCATTCCTATCAATTGGTATGAAATAGGTTTTCTAATAAAGAACCAGGACGTAGGTATAAGTGACAAAAAAAATGCTAGTAAAGGAGTGTCTCTTTAGTCGGCTGCCTCTTTCAAATGTGACACACTAATCTTTGTTCTTAGTAGAAAACATAATATGCTGGATAAAAATATCTGTATCACTAATAAGCGTTTAGAGTTCATACTCCTCTGGTAATACAGTAACGTTGAATCGGGAAATTATTGTATGGTAGTTTTATGCACATAAACTACTGAACAAAAGTAAAGCAACACATTGACAATTATGTATTATTGTCGATCCCGCATAGAACATGAAAGTGGATGCTTATAAAACGTTATGTATCAAAAGTATGTAAGTATAGCAGCACAGACGAAATAAGGCAAGCGGTAGTGGTAGAGCAGATAAGCATTAAGGTCCGGCATACCTCTAATAAGATAGTGTTTTGGTCATTGGCACTAGCGTGCTGGTGGTGATTAAATTACGTTATTATGTCAAAAAGTGAAATGAAAAGTTTTGCGGAGTCAAGCGAAGAAAACAGTGCATCGTGTTTACAAGTATTTAAAAATGAAAAGTACACTTCAGGAACTTTACAAAGTGTTAAACAAAAGAATTCAGATGCAATAGGAGTCTCGGGGAGAACTACCGAGAGAATTTTTAGTTAAGGCAAAGTGCATCAGGATATGTCATAATTTTAGTCTTCAAGAAGGAAGAAGAAGCTAAGGAAAAAGTTTGACGAAAACGAAACGGAAGGAAAACAAGAAACTACATCCACAAGACCAGGCTGATTAAAAAAATGAGCCGAAATGACAATTTCAAATCAACTCCAAGAATGGAGCTGCATAGCTAGTTTGCCTCCTGCACTCTGGACAATACTAAATGAATTAGCATAATTGGTGACAGATTTGACAAGTAAACTGCTGCCCCACGTCACAGATACAATTTCTAGAACTATATACTTTATTATTCTTACTGTTATTATTACTCTGCATTTGTGCTTTATTATCCAGCTCAATTATGACCGACAGCGCGTCATGCGCAGCCATAGAGTGGCTAAGACAGGCAAACGTATACAAATTTTGAATTGACCTGCTTAGTCGTCTGATCATAACTCCATACTTGTTAATTAAGAAAAGAATGAAGATAAAATTAAAATAGAACTATTAATAACAAACAAGCGTTGGTCCATATAATCACAGAAGTTTGGAACAATATTTCGGAAAATAAAATGCAAAGATTAATCTTCTCAAAGCCAAGAAAATATACTACAGTAACAGCAAATAATATATGCGCCATAAATTTATGCAAATTTCAACTAATCCTCATCCATATCGGTTTTATAGTGAATTTCAAATATATTCATCGATAAATCAAGTTGCTGAGTTTATCTGTTGCTTTATTTTTTATTTGAGAATTTTATATTTGATCAAATATCTTAAAAAAATTAAATGCAACCATATAGACTTTTTTGTTAGTTGATATAACTCCTTAATTAAGCAACATGGATTTAAAAACCAGAAGTCGACATCTTTTTTCGTTTCTTAGTTATTGTAAAAAAAACCGCCCTTGGCTTCGGCTAATTTTTTCCTTGAAATAAAGTTAGGTTATTTTAAAAACGTCAAAAGTTTGCCGATACATAACGACTTATTGAATTAGGTTAGATCGGGATTTGCCAGCAACGGCGACCATTTTGAGGGTCATTAATATTTTTTTATTATTTTTATTAACCTAACCGTTAGCTAGTTTATATTTTTTATACTAGACATTCCAGAGAAAAATCGTAATTTCTGAGTAAACGATTTTTTAAATAACCTAATTTTACTCCCAGGAAAAAAGTTGCCAAACCAAAGGATGGGTTCGCAGTTTTTATACTACATATAACCTAAGAGCCAAAAAAGTTATCGTCATCCGTATTTTAAATGTATCTTGCTTGATTAATGAGCTAATAAAAGGTTTATACGGTTGCAATTGATTCTTTTAAGATATTTGATCAAAATATAAAATTTTCTTAAATAACGCCTTCTGTTGTCAAACAGTTGCACTAAGTTATTTATTATTATACTGAAAACCATAAAATTCACTTTAAAACTAACCATCATTCGTTGAATTCGCTCACACCATACTTGAGTTCTACCTGCTGTTGTCAAAGCAACTAAAAAATGTTCAAACGAAATTTGTCATGAAATAAACTTAGATTATGAGTTTATTTTAGACCAACATTGTACCTACCTTTTGCAACTTTTTGTAGAAAGAAACGATCCTTCGATATGTCATATTAAATGCGCTAGCTAGCGGCAAAGTTATATAGTTAACAATATTTTAAATGAAATCTGCGTGGTCACATTTGTTAAAAAAATACCCCAAGATTCCAGCAAGATTAATTTACAAGAGCACATCCACTGTAACTGATCGCCCTGTATAACAGATAAAGTATCAATGATCCTCAAAACGTCCGCCGTTCCTGCAAATTACCCTAATTAACCTATTTTATGAGTAACGTCAGAACTTTTTTAATATACGCTAATTTTATTTCAAGGAAAAAAATAGCCGATGCCAAGGATCGATTCACAGTTTTTTTACTATGACCATGAAACGAAAAGATATCGACCTCTGGTTTTAAAATTAATCTTGCTTAATTAAGGAGCTATAGAGACTGCCAAAATAGTCTATAGGGTTGAATTTGATTTCTTTAAGATATTTGATCAAAATATAATTTTCTTAAATAACGTCTTCTATTGTCAAACAGTCGTAATAAATATATAATTATATTGAAAACCATAAAATTTACTTTAAAAGTACCCATCATTCGTTGAATTTGCTAAACCGTGTGCCAGTTTGAAGATTTGAAACTAGAAAAAAATGTTGAAATAAAATTTGTTAAGAAGTAAAAATAGATTAGGTATAAAATCTATTTTATACCAACATTGTATTGCAATTTTTCGGAGAAGGAATGGATTTTTTGATATGCCATATTAAATGAGCCACCTAGCGGCATTGTTACATACATTACTTTAAATGAAATCTCTGTGGTCATATTTGTTTTAAAAAATGTTACCGCAGGACTCTAGCACGTTTAGTTTCCAAGATACAGCCGCTGTCCAGCCTTAACTGATCACCCTGTATACGCTCTAAACAGATATGCTTTTGAGAAAAAGAAAACCCACATTTTTGCATTAAGATTTGCCCGGTAGCTCCAATTTCTTCTACATTTAATATTTAAAGAAAAGTGTTAACAACTATTTAATGGATGTTGTTAAAAAAGCCATCAAATCGGTTATGACTTTGACATAACAATTTTACCTGCGTGCATGGTCGAAATTGGGCGCTGTCAATTACTCGCTCCATTTAATAAAAAAACCTTACCAGAATGAAAAGATGTAGTCTCGATGCGAAACAGACTTTGGATAACGAAAAACGGCTCCTTGGGAAGCTTACGTACAGCAGCAAATATTTTGAAGCGTTCAGCAATAAATCAAATCCTTTCTCTGTCTTCTTCCGTTAACAAATCATCAGCGACTCGATGACTTTTTTAATTGAACACCTGTTACTTTTACCAGAAACCTTCAAATTATTTTTAAAAATTGACGAAATGTATTCTTACTGTGGTCTTATAGAAACAAACACTAAATTTGCCACTTACTGACAGTGTAAGGTTAGTGTGTACTGTGCGAATTTGTTATGTTGCCGCAATTTCCACTTTACAATGACGTTTTGCGTCGACACATTCCTAGTGTTTACACTTTGAGCGTGGGATCACCGTGATGCACTCAATCTGTGCATCGCTGTGACAAGTGCACATAACAATGAGGCGAATCGCTCCCGGTGAAATTCTCACACTTGCACATTTCAAGTGAGGGTGTGAAAAGCTGCATCTGCAACGCAGGGGCGGTTTCATCACTTAAGCTCGCGTGTACTGTCGGTGGGAACGTGAGAGACCAGGGGTTGCTTTCTAAAATGTTTACAGGCGCATTAGGCCGATTGCCCTAAATGGCTTCTTATCGAACTTTAAAAAAATTGACGTCGTTATTTTTAGTGGGAGCAACTCCTGGTGTGCTCGCGTTTATAACACGACTACACAGTACTAATTGGCATGGCAGGAAATATACAAGTTTTTATCATTCACGAACATCTGTAAAAGCACGTTATAGTTTATTTTTATCTAGAAAAGGGATGTTACAGGTTTTGTGGAAACGCGTAACTTGAATACAAAGTGAACGAGCGGGAATGCAATAAATGATTATATGTGTATTTGCTGAATATATTCAGAATTGTGTCATGTACGTTTTCTCATAGCTTTTTAATACAATTTAATTGGAATCGACAGCAACGAAAAATCAAATGATTTTTATTACAAATAGTTTAGGGAACTATATTTCTTATGTTAAAAATATTTTATATCGACTTTTGATATAAATTGTATGTAGATACAAATTTCGAAAGTAGAATTTGAAAAACAACAGGATTGTAATTACATGTAGGTATATCGTACTAGAATTGTTGCTTGTTGTAAAATTGGAGATGGTGCGGGTTTACTCATAGTTTATCTGTCTTTTTGAACTTGCAAATTCATGGCAACTCTAACTATTAATTTTACGTAATTGATGTTTAGTGGGATTACAGGCATATATATATGTATTGAAAAGTATTGCCAGCTTTGACCGGGATTTGAACCCGGGGCCTTTTGAAGTGTGTTGCCAACACTCTTTCAATACGTATATATGCCTGTTATCCCAATAAATATCACTTATGTACATTTAAAACACATTCAGGTCATTATAATCTTTAATATAACTATTAACCTTTCTATAATTGACTATGAATAGCAGTTTCCATTTTTTTATACCGATCTTCATCATAATATGCAAACTGTTGTCAGTGAGCGACCAATTATGTTCTCGCAGAAAGGTACAGGACGGTAGCATGTACCCGGTGGTAGAAAAACTTCCGTTAGAATGCAAACTTTATATCCATGATCCGCCACCTAAAACTCCCCAGGCACGCATTTTCTTTGCCTTTTTAGGTACAACCTCAAGTTCTTTCAAACAGTGGACCACCTGTACACAAATCCGCCACTGAAGGCAAGCGTTTTCTGATAACATAGTTTCTAATCAATATCTTTGCAGTTAAGATCAAACGTATTGACTGACAGAAATAAGAACACCCAGTAATAACTGTTTTATTTAAATAAATTCTGATATATATGTTAATTTTTATTAAGGTAAAAATCGATCTTCTTTTGGGCATTATCGCAGTCCTCATTGCTTTATTGGATTTATAATATATTTTTTTATTTAACAAAATTTTGTGGGTGAATGCAGTGCATTTCTTGTTTGATTTGTTATTATGCCTAGAACGAGAGGACAAGCAACAGACACACAACAGAAAACTTGCGTGATGTAGATCACAAGCATAATCGAACGATTCTATTGTCTTTTGTAAAGAATTTAGATTCTTTCTGAGTACGAATGGTGATCAAGAAGTGTGAGACGGCGACATGGTGAAAGACAAGATCCTGAATTKTGGAGGGAAAAGCACGTCCACGGCACATATCCAGGAAGTAGTGGAGCAATAACTCTTAATCCATATCTTCGAGGCAATGCACGACTACATGCACCCAAAGTTATTACTATTTTATCAGAACAATATGCAGAAGCTTCTGTTATTAACAAAAATAAATCTCTGCAAACACAGTTGACTGGCTATCATTTTTAATTCTAAATATATAAATTAATCTCATTTAGTAATGAAATATGTTTATGAAACGTATTCAAATAAGACAAATAAGAACAAAACCCGCGATTTATTTCCGCCTGCGTGAACATTACATGCATCGCTGCATTTTACCATCTCCCTTATCCGAAAAAATACAATATTAGGTCACAGAACAAGTGGTATTACAACTGTCAACGCAACGTTCCATGGAGTGACAACGTCACCACAATCTTTTTCAGGGGAGGATAACATGTTATCTGGCCGCGTTGTCACGTCTCGCTTCTTGACTGATTTAATCTTTATGTGCTTTATTTTAATTTTACGCTTGAATGACGCAAGTGCATCGGGAAAGTGTGATATTACATCACTGCGGTGGTGGAAATGGGACGTTCAGCTACTTTTTGAGAGGAAGTGCATTATGTTTATGTTAAATAATTATTTGAGTAAATTTAATACCTACATTGGAATTAACTGTTTTGTGTCAATTAAATTATAGAACTTTAACATTCCGATTTTGAATGCTCCGTATTTTGTTTTTGAATTTTTGCATTACTCATTACATAGTAAGGTCAACGTTAGCCATGCTTTGGGACTGAATTATTAAAGAAAGGACGAACATCTAGAAAGAGCTATAGTACTCAGCCTCATGAGGAGCAACAAACGTCTAACAGGAGTCACTACGCCATGGACGATAAAGTGACGAGTTTTTATCTACGTCAGTTTATATACCGCTATTAATACATTTTTAAACTATAGATAACGATTTTATGAATTGTTCAAATTGTCCATTCTTTTTGCCACACCCTGTGTAATGTACAAGGAGCGTCTTCAAAACTTTGGCAATGTTGGATGAATTGCTCGGTCCACTTGTGCCCAGGTTCAAATACCTGCGGATATTTCTCTTGGAGTACCCATTTTAGCTTTTAACAACTAGAAAATTAGTTTATTATATGTAGTGCTTCAGCTCTTAAATGTTTTCTGAAAACAGCTCCTCTACTCCACTTTCAGTTTCTTGAATGAAACTTATGAATAAAGAAACAACGTCAAATTTAATATTGCCAGCATTAACAACCAGATTAGATAGCTGCGAATAATCCCTAATAACATTTTACAAATAACTCCCGTCAAAATGTTGCTGTTCTCCTGGTTTTAAGTACATAATCAAGACACTTGCGGGAACTCCTAAAAGCAAAATTTCAAAAAGCTGCAGTATACAATTCTTCCATTTAGTTTTGGCAAAGTGATGAGGTCTTCATGTTTTTTCATTTTAATTAAAATTGGMTGATAWGTATATGCCAAATGCAAGACGATTATTTGSAGAACTAGAAGATAMTCGCTGTTACTAAAGAGATTATCAATCAATCATATAAAATGGTATCGCAGTGGCAATTTTCGGTAAGTAAAGAAGAAGTTAAGATTTGTTTACTTGAAACCTGATCTATAATTTTTTTCTGTATAGATCGGAAAACGAATAATTAGAGAGCAACATGATATTTACGTAATTTTAGTACCCCTCTTAGACACCAAAAACTGCTAGTATTTCTCATTTACAGTCACTAGTAAAATTGTGTTTTATCCTCTTCTTTTAATTACTTAGTTAACACTGAGCTGTCTATCGACAAGAAAGTTCGGGTGCCAGCCAAAAGCTGTTGGCAAGCTAGTTCCCATCATCAATCAATTTAACACCATAGATTAATCACAGTCAGATTTTAAAAACATTAGGTTCGGATAACAGTCATCTCCCTTCGATTATATACCATAACTTTACGACTAAATCACTCTGCGCCCGGTCGTAAGAGCGATTTTTTTGTTCTCGCGGTGCAGAACCACGGATTATGCAGTGTTGCCACATTTTACGGTAACTATAGGAGCATTTCAGGTGAAGCAATCACCCAAAAACATATAGTTTTTTAAATTCATTTTTATTTTGATGTGTTGTATTACATCTGCAAGGCCTTATAAAGAAGCACACAATACATTTTTCGTATAAAGTGTGGTTTCCTAGCAAACAGCTCGAGATTTTCAGGGAGGTGAAGTATGGTGTAGTTCGAACGCTACTACTTGGTTAAGAAGATTAAAAAAAAACTGCACCCGCTGATAATGGACACAAATTTTAAATTTTCAAAAATTTGAACAATTTTGAATTATTTCCAAAATAGCTCAAAAATAATTTAATATGTTTGGATTATATCTACCGAATTTCTTTCCATTGGAGCTTGCGTTGGTTTAGGATTTAGTGGACATAACAATGCTAAGTGACTTTGATAAAGCATCCAGATTAGTCGCTGTTCTGTATGTAAACATTCATTAAAGATTGTCACACTAATTTTAAATAACTATACATTAATTCTATAAAATGTTGGAAACAAAAAAATTAATTACACATTAGGCTTATTAACAGCTAGTAACATCCGTTACTAATTACATTACATTTAAACATATCGTAAAACATAGATAGGTTGGTATAGAGTTGTGTGGCGTGGAAAGAGAATTTGTTTATAATATATTTTTGACTACTATTGCGATAAGTGGGTTATTTAAGGGCATGAGATTCGTATTTAGCAGAAGTTTTGAATTTTATTTCATGTAAGCAACGTCTAAAGGATTCAAGTTGGCGCATGTTGACGGTTTAATGTACTTGACGTTGCGTCGGCGATATTACATTTGTGACCTATGTTTCAGTACTATGTAATGCTAGTGCAGACTTTTTCTCCATTTCTATTCTTTACGTGGTACACATGTTCTTTGAATCTAATATTTGCATTACGTTTTGTTTAGCCAATTTCATAAATTCTGTATTTGTTTAATTGTCTTCTTTATCCAGGGTGTTGCCTAATAAGTTCCTTAATGTGCAGTTGTCACTAAAAGCAATATTTATATTAAAGTTAGAATATAAATTTTGAAATTTATGTTCTGTTGAAGAATGATATGTATTTTTTTTTTTGGATTGTGGTTTATTTTTCAGGACTAAGATGCGTGCGTCCTTAGCGCAATCTGAAATTGCACTTGCTGAGCATGATTATTATTTAGGCGTTTCTTTAATGGAACCACCTACGTATACGTTCTCTTGAAAAAAATTATAAAAAACATTAAAATTAATTAACTTACGCGTTTTTGTATGAAGAAAAATTCAAACTTAGAATCTGAGTGCATAATCAGAGAGGGCAGTCAATTTCCTATAAAATTCGCTTATTTTTTCTAAATCTCCTTAAACCAAGTACATAATTACGTTCGAATTATACCGTACTTCACTTCCTTTCAATTCTTCACGAAGTCGTTGCTAGATAAGCACGCTTCACACAAAATTTTACTGTGTGTCTGTGATTAAACCTTACAACATATAAAATAAATTTGAAAAATCTTTTTTTTTTGTCGTCTGCTTCATTCTTATAGCGTTGCGTGGGTAAATTTTTGTCTTGCCATTTTTTGCGTTATATAGTGCAACGTTAGTGCATTACAAAAATTGTATTTTTCGCAATTTTCGATAACCTTAACGTAACTGGTCTTTGCAGTCGTTATACCGGGTTTTGTAACTAAGTATATTACTAATGCTATTGATTATTAGTACCATTCTCTTCTACGAGGTCTTTGCTAGTTTGTCATGAACATGACTTTACTTACTTAAAGGGTATAATAATAAACCGGAGAGGTTTACGAGTTGGTTTGTCATTGTAAAAACCAGTAGTTCTGCAAATTCTTGCCATCTCCGACAACGTCGAGATGTTCATCCGCCGCTGAAGCGCTGCTTCGAGGGGCACGACAAATGGAATCGCCACGCGACTGAAAGTAAACGAGCCGCCCCCCGAGTCGCCCCCAAAAAGCCGCAGACTAACGCCGACGGCTCTATTCATTACCGTCACGTGCCGCCCGACGTTGTTATTGTTTGTTATGCCACGGTCCGTGTTATATTGCAAGTCTAAGCCCATGCACTTGCCCATTTTATATCCCTAAAAGCGGCGGCCGTTCGGGGGCAACTCGCGATCCAGCTGCGTCACTATTGACGGATTTCGCGAAAACGTTAAACTACACGTACCTAGATGAGTAGTTGATTGTGATGCTGTGATGTTCTGTTAATGTTATCTACCTATAGGCCAAATTTGAAAATTTGTCCCTTAGATGTACTTTTACTCCTGGAATGGCTTCCGTATCCAGTATCATCGAAACACCATAAAATTTCATATTCACTGGACTTTATTTGTGCCTGATATACCCAAAATATCTTGTAAGCTCTTAGAACTACTCTTTGCGAAGCACTGAATAAAGATTATGAATACTTAAAGATGCTTAAAGTGCGCGATACGGGTGTCAATTTGTTCGATTCCAATCGGTAAGGTAACGCATGCGCTAATCTGCCCAATCGACAATACCGGTTGTCCGTGTCAGTTATTCCGATCGTTGTATTGTGACTTGATTCTGCGTACTTAAACATCTGTCGCTATTAAATTGTTATAGGTACTAGTTTCTCTTGCATTTCTCATTTTCGTACCTATGTCGACGAAACTGTCATGAAGCGAACACATCTTTGTTGAAACATATTAGGAGCATACCATCTCTTGAAAATAGGTAAAAGAGCACATAGCAAGATTTCTAATGACTGATTCTGTAGATACGATTGCCAACCCTATCCAGTCTACATCTATAAGACTGCCGTGTTTTACGTAGTATAAACGCGATCAACGCAGAAAATTCTTAAGAAACGAAAATTTCATTGATAAAGTGAGAATGATTCGATAATAATAATAATAATAATAATAATAATAATAATAATAATAATAATACTTAATAATAATAATAATAATCAGAATGTCGTTACTCGAATTTCACACGAATTAATGCTTTTGTGTTGGGACACCTAAAACAAAAAATATTATTTATTCAACTAGAAGATTTGAACTGCAGCACCGGCTTTTAAAGAACGCGCTTCTACCAATCCGGAAACATTCCATAATGTACGACAAATGTTCGTAAGAAGTATATTTTATATTTAATCAGTGCAATAATTACTAATTCATAGGTCTTTCTCACTTGCTGGCTCAATAGGAGTAAGAAGAAAAGAACATTAGTCACAATTTGGGCAGATTAGCGCACATGCGCACAAGTCACTTTCATCAAGGTAACTACTGTTTTTGTCATTTGTTGTGAATAATGAAAATTTAAAGCGTTTTCAAATTAAAACATCCATCACTTTAGAATAATTTCAATTTTGTAAATGCGAGCAGGTATGAAAATGTCCAAAATAAAATTTTCAATTTCTATGTAAAACATTGGAACTGGTAGCACGGTATAATTCCAGTTTTGAAAACTGCTTGTAAATTATCACAGATGGTGTACAAATACTTGGTGGCTTTCAAAAACAGTAGTTACGTGAAATTTAAAAAATACAGAAACAGTATCACATTGATGCAATTTTTTGAACGTGTGAAGGCATAAAAAGTTACAGAAGACATAGCTAGTGTAAACGTAAATACATTTAAAAGCATTAGCTTGTTAATAATAGTGACTAACAAATTCATCGTCGGTTTAAGGCACCTTCAGTTATTTTTATTTCTAAGCCACAAGTTGCAAAGCATTGGTTATTTATTTTTTATTCATAGAAAACAAAACTTTATTTCTATTGAAAAGGACAACTGGCATTCGTATTTGTTATATTAAATATGAAATGATGCTCGTTAATTATCTTGATTACTAAGATTTATACAATTCCAAGCAGCTATAATAATTTGTTAAAACTTTTGTCAAAAATTCATGTAAAAAAAGGTGTTTAATTGAGTTAAAAAAATTTATATTATATGTATATTATATTATATAAACTCAAGAAGGAAATTCTATGAAATCCCCTAAACTCCACCAAACAAAATATCTTATGTACCTGAAATGCAGTGGTAGGATAAAATCCAATATAAATTTAATCTGAAATTAAGGACTTGTGGCTTGCTTTACTTGAAGTTATATTTATATGAAGTTTAACGGCGTAGCTTCTCAATTTTACCATATATTTTGAACAAGTTACGTACTCATTCGTTCATTTCCAGTTGTTAGGTTAAGTGGATAATTAAATTTCGGAAAGTAAGAGCAAGTCTGTATGCCAGTAGCCCGGAGCGCCATATTAATGAGCCACTCTTCGGCGTGCCCCTCCGGAGCGCCGTTCCGCACATAAGATGTTCCCATTGTAGTTACATTGTGTTGCAACATCGGCACTGTTCTCCATTTTTTGTGCTACAGTCGCTACACGAAGCGCAGCATTGTGGCCCCGGGTGCACTTGTTTATCAATACAGGTTCGGTACATGTCTGGTCGTTAATGCAAATTGCCGCCGGTCCTTATAACTTTTACTCCCGATTTTTTGTGAGTAGAGCGTGCAGACTCTGAAAAGGTGATGCGTAGAATTTTAGAAGAAGCCATTTGAATTTACGTTATAATATCTATTTCTGTCGGGCAACTCTTCTCCCTATTAAGAATACCGCAATATATTTCACAATATTTAGATACCAATAAATTTATTCATAAGTATTCATGCAACAAGCTGTTTGAAGATAAACAACTTGTTTTCACGCTTGCGAATAGCACGCTATGTGTTTCAAGTTTATGTAATCCGATAAATTTATATCCCCATCCCTGACAATCCTGCCAGTTCTAGCGGACAGTAGTTGAGTGGTCATATTCATAGCCCTTCTTGCTTTAACTAATTGGATTTGTGAAAATTTAGTGACACAATAGTTCAGCTCGTGTTTTTTGTTGTTAACCTTGTTTGTAAATGGATTTTGAATTGACGTTCTCAAATTGTCAATATTTTCCTGTAAAGATGCACTAACAATACATATGTCGTTAAGATAGACATATTTTTCTTCCAGAGTTCTCTTAGAACGTTGTCGCATGTGTGCGTATAAAGCCAAAAGGCATGCGAAGGAACTCGTAGTCGTAATGCCCGAATGCAATAGATAATGCAGTTTTTGCAATATCGCTATTATTCATCTCTATATGTTAAAGTTCAGTAGCTAGGTTCTAACAATGGCATAATTTATCTAGAATATCATTATTATTCGGAGGAGACGATATTAACCATCGACGGTCCAGATGTCGATAACCAATGACGATTAAAGGTTTTTTTTTACATTTGTCAATGTGAAAAATTTTCCTCTGTCTTGCTCTGCAATTTAATAATTTTTGTCCTATTATTCGTATAACAGCGCTAACAAAAAGTATTTTCGTTTTCAGAGTAGCTCCTTCGTGGCTGTTGATACAATAACTTGTCGCTATACAAGCTATTCTCAAGGTAATTGTTTGTTGCTTGCACATTGGTGTTTTCATCAGAAATAGCTCTAAAACTGAAATGGTCTAAACTGTTATGCGGCAATATGATTTTCATTTTCCATAATGTTACCGGTTTGATTCCTCGACGTCCATTGAAGTTAAACCTGTTCTTCTTAACTGCGATGTCTTTTTTATAGGGGCTGGGCGAAGAAACGTGACATTGTGTCCAGCAGTACCAGTATGCAAACTGAATAACGCATAGAGTCGGAGAGGGCTGCTATGGTATCACTATCGCATCGTAATCGTAAAGTGTTGGTTCAGATATCTGCACCACACGTTCATCGTTTGTTCATGTGAAAATCCAATATCAAAGCTAATTCACAACCATTGAAACAATGTCCATAGAATGACATGCACTGCATCATTTTAAGCTGAATAGCACGTTAGGACACCAGGTCTAAAGAAAACTAACTCACACTGGCTATCATCCACATGCTCAGAAGCAAGGATACTGTTTTATATTTCCTTAATTGGTTGCATGGATTAAAAAACCTTGAGCTGGTTAAACACTTTAATAGAACTTAAATGCACGTACTCAACGACATACAGACGAAAATGACAACTGACAGTAAGAACTGACGCCCCTGCCACCTCTACGTCTGGCACTACAACAGGACACGCATCAAAAGGGTTAGCAAGCTTCGGAAATAATTGCCAACGCCTTCTGGGGTATGACAAATGAGGGTCTACAACACAGGACGTCTATACCATGCACTCGTGGTAGTGCATCGACCAAACGAAAAGACACTTTTACATGAGGATCAAGGAATAGATTAGCAACTTTATACACCTATAGTAGAACCAATAAACAGCAGCAAAACACTAAATGGAAAGCGTCTGAATCATCAGCTTTTAGGAGACATGGAGGCTGTAACGAGAAACATAACTGTGGCCCATACTCTACAACAGCGTTTCTCAATCTGGGGTCGCGACCCCCAGGAGGGTCGCCTTCATGAACAAGGAGGTCGCGTATTGTCAAAAAATTAGACCAGTAGACAAATAATCCGTTTATTGAAAATAAAGTATGAATTATTTTTTAAATCCCACTGAAGTTTAACAAAATTAAATAGATATTAATTTACCGGATAATAGCAACCTAATCCCAACAAAATAAATTAATAGTTAATTACATTAAGGGAGTCGCAAAGTGCATTTCATAATTTTTTCGCTATTTAGCGGGTTGCGACATCAAAAAGGTTGAGAAACGATGCTCTACAGGAAACTAATACATTGTTGCAAATATGGTATCGAATAACATCTGTCGGCGAGCGTACAGTTACAGGCAACGCTTTTAGGACGCTGCAATCTGCTAGTGCAGTAACCTAGTGATTGAATAGATGGTTTGGGATTCGGGAATGATTGTTGGGCGCACAGTAGTTTGGCATTTTGTCAGATATGTCTAGTGGGATTGCGTAGGCGGCAAGCTACCATATCAAAGCATAGCCTGGCGCATAGCCGAAGAAGTCCAATTTCAAAAGCGGTGAAACAAGCGAACAATGAGAGCCAAGTGTTATAATGTGTTCTAGAGTAGCAAAGTGTAGTACCTTGAATGTTATTGAATATCAGTGTATTTAACTAGTTGTTATACTTTATTGTACTTTTTTATTGTCTGAGTAATGAAAGTTAAGTCATAAATCCGCTTTATTACAAACCCGTACACGTCACAGCTGGCGTCAAGAGGTTTATTATGTGGTGTTTTGTAACGGGTAAGACAGTGTTTCGTCAACAGGGTCGAACGAGTAAGGATATTCCAAAATATGACAGTAACAACAAGAATGCGAAAATAGAACAGAATAGAAATTAGGAAACAACAGAATGCAGCACTGAAAAAAACTTGGGAAAAAGTTGGAATAGAAATCGAAGTTATAACAGCTGAGAAAGAAATGAAAACAGGTCAGAAGGAAATGAAAAAAGCAAAGAAGAAATGAAAACCTTAAGTCTAAGTCAGAAGGAAATTAAAAAGAAAAAAAAATGCTGTACACCAGCAACTGAAAACTGAAATAGATGGAGTTAAAACGAATCGGAGTATGGTCGGACCAATGTTGAACAAAAGTTTCAGAATGCAACTTTGGCTGAGAAAATGGGTCTGGAGGGACTGAACGCCCATTGATAGATGAAACATCAAGGTCGTCCACCGCTGTATGATGGTCATAACGTGCCATGGACTTCCATCTGTCGGTGAGTGCAGGCCACGCTTCACCGACAAGCAGCGAAAACCCTTCCACCTAGATATAATGCGTAGTGTGCGTGAGAACAGCTGTATGACGGCTATTAGACTTCGGTGGCTGTCTCGCAGTTAAACGACTCTATCGCGTAGATTGTGTTGAACTACAAAAATTCCGTTTATAAAGCGCTCCAAGTTGAGCTTAATTTTAAAAAAGGAATAGAGGAATAGTATGGAAATGTTTTGTTTCTAATTGCAGAAGAGGTTACGATAATAATAAGCATTTTACAGAAAAGGAATAGTATGGAAATGTTTTGTTCCTAATTGCAGAAGAGGTTACGATAATAATAAGCATTTTACAGAAAATAACATCATTAAAGAATGTGTATACCTAAGTATCAAAGAATCAGGCACATATGTGTATAATAAGCATTTTTCATTATTCCAGCTTTTCTTCGGTGACCTTTAATTTGTTTATTACTAACTCTGTTACTTTGCATTATTTCCGTTTAGCCAAGATAAATTTTATCCAAATGCATTTTTACTGGATTTTGTATAACAGCCTTAAAAATTTATTTTAGATAAAACCATTGCTTCCAAATACTTATCAAAAGCTACAGTGGTTAAGCATGAACCGGAGTTAGCAAAAAAATACATAGAAAATAAAAATTGATCGTACCGGGACTTCTGTCTGTTTGAATAATATTACAGAAGTCAGGTCAGGTCAGATCGGGTTAGACAGTATCAAAAACAGCAAGAAGTGAACCAAAAGAAGTGTACCTACTGATGCTGAAAAAAGAAAGCAATCAAGACTTCCTGCCTATTAATTAAGTAGCTAGAAAATGCAATCTTATTACCTGGTAGCGATCTGCAACATTCTCAAACATCGTATGTCAATTATTGACGAAAAGAATGTGTATTTAATAATCTTCCCTATTTGCCCGATCTAACCGCGCAGACCTAGCTCCGTCTCACTTAGCGCCCAGGCGTTAGCGTTAGTGTAAGTGGACATTCAGCGGCACGTTAAACCCAGCGCGTGATTAACCACCGTGGTGCACATACAGATATAGCGTTGTCTGAACGGTTATAGGCAACGCTTGCAAGACGCTCTAATCTGCTATGTAGTGATCTAATGATCGAATAGACGGCGTAATGTCGATCGTTCAACAGTCTTCATTGATTGCCATATATACCTATATAATACTAAGTGGTTGAATGTAGACCATAATAATCTAGGGAAACAATAGTCTTCTTAATATAACAAAATGTGAAGCTCCCCAACACAGAGAATTTCTTAGTGATAATAGTCTTGAGTAAATTTGCTAATTCAACTAGTTTGGTGTTAGTTTTTATACATTTCTTTCAAATTAAGATAACTGCCAAATAGAGGGTGTAACTTCTCATAAATTTGTCAACTAAACTCATTTTATGGCAACTGCAGGTGCAACGTCTGCTAAAAGTGTTTTATAAAATTATTCGCTCAGTTAAATTCCTCATTGAGAAACGCAATCATTTAGCAGAGCACCAGCATCATTTCAAATTTACATTATCCCGCTCGCCTTTACAAAAGGTACCCGGAGCAGAACTCGTTATCTGGTCGACGTATTCTCAATATTTATTTCCGGCAAACCATTAGCGAAGTCCTGCAGGCTGCAATTAGTTACATATACCGGTACCTTATGTTTTACTGGGCGTAATCATGAATTGCAAGTGGATTAATTGTATCTCATTTACTGTCTCAGAATAAATGCATCATGACGACTAAATGGAAATCGAAAGAACAAGAAACTGCTGCAACCCCGTTTGGAGCGCAATCGATAATAACCTACCACGTCGTAAATAACTGTCCTGGTAAGGAGTGTCAGAAGCATGTTACCGTGTAAAATTACAAGTATGAACATCAGCCACTTCTGTTATTGGCACACAGGCGTAACAGTAGTGGTTGAGTCATACATCTTGACAATTTCCTCGTAGTGACTATATATATCGACATTTTTTGTTGCATGTATTTGTTTGACACATTATTTATAGTGGTTAATATATAGCTTTAATTTTAAACTTCTTTTACAAACTCTCATAGCTTTAAAAATACTCGAATTTTTGTTTGGCAGAAGTGTTTTATGTATTCATTTGGCAAAGATGCACTAAATGTTTGCTACTGGTTACTATCGTACGTTTATATTCATATAATAATAAGTACCTGTATCTACCAGATTCATTTCATCATGGTGTTCCAGCACCGTTTCACATCCGAGAAACAACGTACATAAAACGTATTTTTATAATCATGCTTTCACGAGTATTTATTTTATTTTACTCTTTTTGACTGTTTTTACTTCAATGAAATATGTGAACTTCAAAACTGAAATGAATCAATAACTAGTGATTTAGCTGAGAGTTTAACACTGCGACTTTTTTCGTGGGGTTTCTCGTATGGGGCTATATTATCGGTTAGTGAACAAGTGATAAATATAAAATCTAAGCGAAAAGTGTAATTTCACCGAAGATAGAAGTCATGTCAATGCCAAAGTAAATTATGTTCATTAAACAAGGATTTCTTGCAGGAATTATTAAATAGTTATACGACAAGGATCAAGCGACACGTCCGGAAAAGGCAGACATCGTCTCATCTTCAAAATGAGTTATTTCTAGAGGATTTATATTTAATTGATGTACATATACCTACATTTTTTAGAGGAGGGCTGTTATTCAGAGAGTGGGACTATAGTTACTTATGGCAATGGAAGTGATAATTAAACGTTGAAAATAGACGTAGCTAGTATTCGCAAGTACAATTTACTAAAGTGTGATAAGATTAATTGCAAAATTAGGTGAATACAGAGATCGAGGGCTATTAGTATATTTACAGGTAAGTTGCTTAATACGGGACACTTAAGGTAGAAAAAGGTAATGGAAAAGACTTGTCCTTGTTCCAGATAATGTCTTTAATATCACTTCATTGTACAGAACACGTAACTTGTACAAAACTCCATAGCCTTTACCAAAAAGACTTTTCTTCTAGAACAAAGGAATTTTAACCACACTGTGTATCTATAATGGCATTCACGGTGCGGCTAAAATGGTATGTGGTTTTACGCCAAATATTTATAAGCAAAGACCTCAGTTGAATTCAAAAAGATCTTCAGCTCCTTTGCTTACTTCAGAGACCCATCTTTGGCAGGACCAGTACTGGATCGATCGTTTTACTACCTTACTGTTACAAAGTTTGTATCACATAAAAAAAAGGATTTCCTATACTGTTATAGTTTCCTCTTTGGGCTTGGTAAATTTTTTAGCAGTGAGATTTAAGTCCGTTTTGGCTTTTGTTATATATTCCTTATTTATCCAGTATTATATGGAATAGAGCTCTCTTTCGGTGCTTTGGTTTTTTTGCTTTACGGAGTGTCTGTGGCAGGTTTCATCAAACAGGACGAACTAAATACCTCTAAACTAGCATTTAGTTCATCTTTGTAAGTAGTAGTGGCTAGTACAGCTGCTTTACTTTTTTGGCCTGAGATGTATGCTTCTCGTATGTATGACAGGGTGTGAGAAGTACTTCATCGTAAGAAGTGAAATCGCGAATGGGAACGGATTGATCTTGGCCGAGACAGTGTATGAAAAGATTATGTTCAAGGTAGTGATGTTTGTTGCCTGATTGAAATTGCTTATATTTCAGCACTTATTTTTTAGTTTCAGATTTGTTTTCTGTGGTACGACATATCGTCAGTATCAAGTAGTTTTCCAATTTGGTAAATGTGTTCCTAAGCGGTATGGCTTATTTTGCAGATATGTTTCAACCTCTCGACTATAGTGCCACCAGCGGTGGCGTAGACGCTATATCCAATGTGAGCGATGCCTGTAATGCGGATGTAGGCACAATTTCGCCACCCCATGATTCTTGTTTTTTTTCTGTAACAGCTAGTTTTGGGTGTGGGTTTTATGGCCATCCTTAATAAACAAATGGAGATTTTGCCTCGCATTAATTATTAATTAAAAATTTCTCCTTCGTCCCAATGTGCATCGGCGGAATGTAGCTCCCCGTAACACTCATGCATATCACAGTAGTTCATTGAAGGACCCTGCAGCCAAACCCGTTTCATTGATGTTAAAAACTCTTGAGGCTGGTTAGTGGTTACGAGTTTTTGTCTTTCAAAGGTTCCACCAAAAAATAAAAAAGCTGTTTACTGCGAGTTTATTAAGACCTCTAGCACGAGCTACAAAGGTTAGTATTAGTCTCCTAAGAGAAATTTATGATGATTTATATCCTTCAAAAATCGCAACCAAGCCCAATCAGCCAGTTTTTTTTTAACTGATGTGGATGAGTATACAGCATAGTATATACCTTGAAATTTATTTGCATAATACTTGTCAGTTGTCAGCCTCCATGTCATTGCTTGCCAGTTGTTTGTTATGTTGATGCCAAATGCGTCATTCAAGATAAGCTAAAATGCGACATCTCAGTTGTTACTATCTGCAACTTTTGTTATTTCATCTATCTATTATACAACGTATACCAAATATATTATTATAATTAAATTAATGTTAGAAATTTTTTTAATGTAAAAGGTGACTTAGAAGCTTTATTTGAAAAACATTTTCATTATCTTTTCACTTCCAGTTATACCGGAAGTTGACTCTAAGGTATTATATACATACAATTAAAGTAGGATGCCATAACCAAGAGAAATGTAACTTTTTGATAAAAAAGTCATTCAGTCACATTTTTTAAAATTTTATTGACAACATTGAATGATAAAAAATCTGGAAAATTAAATTAATAATAACCACCGTAAAGCTTCATAAATACATAGAAAGCATACAGAAATTAACTATAACAAATGCTCAATATGCCGCCTGTTTTCATCCACACACATTTCCACTCTTACGCACTTCTTCTGTAATAGCTCTTTCGATTTAATTTACTGAAGTGTTAGCTATTACATCTTCTATCTGACGTTGAAGTTCTTTAGAATTCACCAGTACTGTTTACTTTTAAAATTCACTGGTTCACTCCTTGTAAATTTAGCTTCGTCAGTCCGAATAATTTTGTTTAAGAAAGGGGCTCTTTGAACATTTTTTCTAGCATTGCCCCGCAAAACGCTTTTTATGCTCACAATCGCCGCATTTGATGGGCGTTGTATTTAACAAATACTTATACAATTTTTACAGTCTAATTATATTTAAAACAACGGAGCCTTTTGCAAAACTGCCACGGACAACGAAAAAATTGTGGAAATTATTCGGCAATGAAAAATACTTTTTAGTTTTTTTTTGTTACTTTTATTTTGTTTAGGTTTTACATATATTTATGATATGACGTTAGTTTTTCTGTATTATATATTTTATGTACTGTATTGAGGATTTCTGGGGATGTACTTTGGAATTTTTAAGAATTCCATGCAATACTTTTTTTAAACTTTGTAAGGATTTCTTCAAACTTGAAGGTTTCAAGTTATGTTCCTATACAGGATTACTAGGGATTTATGTATCAAAAAAGGATTTCTGGTGTAAACTATGTTTTCTGCAGTTTACCCCGCGAGTGTTGTACTTTTAACTGACACTCCATGTATGGTATAGGTAGTGGAGATTGCTGAAGAAGAGGTTTTGAAAGAAGATGAAGAAAGCTGCATCATATGATTTAGACCATGATAGGTAATGGAAAAGTTCTTGCAAATCTGCCTTTCCTACCTTCATTAACTATTAATCATCGTACATTAGAATTTGTAAAACTGAATGCCTAACAATTTCAATTCAAGAGTATTAGACTCCTATGTTGTCTTCGGCATTTCTTGAAACCGTTCAATACGAGCATAGTTTTAGGAGAACGTTACAACTCACGTTGGAACACAGCAGGAAGCGAAGTGCCGCCACTGGGTGGCACAAGTATTCCTGCACTTCTTGCGGGGTCGTACGGCCCCAAGTCGCGCCCCGGGGCTCCTTTGCTCCTAATGTGCTTTCCATGTCGCCCCGCTACCTCAACACGTGTCCAACCACGTCTCAGCCCTCAGATGTGGCGTGTATTATCGATGTATTGCCATGTACTACCACGAATTCTCGTGTGAGGTTTTACTTCAACCAACGACGGAGTATTTTACACGCGCCTTCGCTTTTTGCACACGTTCGGCATATATGAAAGTTACATGCGGACGTTCGAGCTTAGGCCCGGCTTAAGTGGAAAAGTTCATCGAGAGCTCCTCCTGGAGCTTTTAGGGTGGAAACTGCTCATTCTGGAGTGCGCTGCTTTCTGCGTGTTTTCTTGCGTTTCATACATACACCCTTTTGTTGCTACAATGTTTTTGTTGGGGAGAGTTAGACTGGGTTTATAAAAAATGGAGGCTGCGTCTTACAGAGTCAGGGACTGTTCAGATATTACGTTGTTGGTATGTAGAAAGACGGTGTTTTGCAGAATTTTTATTAATTCATTTATCGCGCGCAAATTGCATTACGATAAAGAAGATCTTACGATCATTTTAGGTGGTTATTTATAAATTTTATTAAAACAAGGTAAAATAAATGAATGACATTGTGGTATATATCTTCCGGCTCARGGCAATTTCCAATCTTTAAGATCGGCGTCTTATACACCAATAAAAGGGGGAAATGATCAACATACAGATGAAGACAAGCTTTTTACTATCACTAATATATGTATTTGAAAAGTACCGAGTTAAACCGTTAACAGAAAATTGGATATATTTAAAAGAAGCTTTTGAGTCGCTTGTGTATAACAGATTTTACTTCTTGAGTATTCTTTATTTGTATGAGCAGGGTGTCCCATTTTCGTTGTAATTGTAGGGTATGTCGGTATAACTATTAATGCTAGAAGGTTGGGGTTTCGACATTGCTGTATTACTTTTTTTGTTGTGWGTTGAGCTGTACCATCGCCATTTCTGTATCATCTTTTGTTTTAAAGCCATAGCCAACTATATTGAAAAATGTAACATTTCTTCAGTTCTCAATATCTCGATTGACTATGTCGACTCAAAAAAAACTGTAGACATTTTTTATAGATATTTTTGCTCTGAATCCAGTGGCGTACGTAGAATTCTTTGGGGGGTCACATTTTAGAGATATAGCACAAACCTGCATTTTTTTTAAATGTAAACTATAGTTCGCTTTGCTATCGTTGATAAGAACTATTTTTTCTGATTAAGAAAATGTATACATTGTTAGGTTTATCTTTACTAATTTTGGTATTATTCCAATTTTTGTAATAATTTAATGAGATTTTACGTTTTTCGTAAAATGGATGTAAATAGTTGATGATAAACAATGCATAGGTACATATCTCCAAGTAAACAATAATTTTCCTTAGTTACATGGCCTCCTAGATTATCGATAAAAAATGCATGAGCGCTCTTACGAGTCTTATATATGTATTCAAATATGCATATATTATTTTTAAAGAATTACAAATTTTACTTAATAATATAAAATATATCGTGTTTTTTCTGATTCCATAGCCTCCTGGATGTAAACGTAAAATATTATTAAATTAAAAAAAATTGAATAATTCCAAAATTAGTAAAAATAAACCTAACAACGTATACATTTTTAATCAGGAAAAATAGGCCTTCTCAGCCATAGCAAAGCCAACTATGGTTTGTGTTATATCTCAAAAATGTGACCTCCTAAAAAATATGGGTTACGCCACTGGATTCAAAATAAAAATATCTATAAAAAATATCTTTACAGTTTTTTGTATCTACATACCCAAGCGATAAATTGAGAGCCGGATAAATGTTACATTTTCCAAAAGTTGGTTATGGCTTTAAAACAAAAGACGATACAAAAATAGCGACGGTACAGCTGAACTCAGCACAAAAAAGTAATACACAGTAATGACGAAACCGCAACCCTTTAGCATTAATAGTTACCGATGTGGGACATCCTGTACATACTTTGTTGTAAACTGCTAGTGGTTGTGGTTTTATATTTATTTTTGCCACTTAGCCATGTCGATGACACTACCATTTTCTATTTCTAGGTTTTGTACCTTATTTATCTTTATGCCTTGTAATGTCCTTTGCAGAATGCATTCTGTATGAAAATTTGTTAAAATTCTTTTTAATATGCTGGTGCTTTCACATGTATGCAATATGTTCTATATAGTCTTCATTCACTTGTCTATGTATATGTCCACACACAGTTGATTTTGAATCTACATTTATTTTGCGTTTGCATCTTTAACAGAATGTATTCTTGTCTAATCCTATTGAGCTTGCCATCTCGTAATGCCGGTAGTTATATTTTAATCTAAAGGCATCGTGCCTGTAGTTAAATACTTGGTTTTCTTAACTTACTTATTTTAGGCTGAAATCTTGAAATAAACTTGATATCAATAGCTTTATGGTTAGATAGTACAGATTCTACAACCGTAATGCTATATAGAAAATATGTAATCTCTTACTGTATTTGACAATGTTGGTGTTTGTTAGTATATTGTGTGTTTCAAGTTGAAGCTTTTTAGATCGTATGGTGTCAATACATTGTATTTTTTGGCTTACCTAATTTGATATTAAGGTCTCCTATGTCATCAGCGCTGCATTATGAATACAATATGGACAATAATAACCAACTATTACAAAATCAATATTTACTAATTGTTACATCAAGTGGAAAAAACAAAAATACAGTAGGGTGAGTTATAACAATGTAAGGAAAATATTGAGAAGGTAATAAGTGTGTTTTTAGTGTAAAAATAATGTAAAGTGTTACAAAAATAACTTGCCCAGGATTAAAAATTCCTGATATCTATTTTTTCTATAACCCATTCCCTCAGACTTAGCAGTCGGAGGTCAGAGAATTATTTTTTCCAACCTATTTTGTTCAGTATAGGGTCAGTGGATCTCTCGATTGTGAGTGCACATTAAATACCAGCTACCGTTCAAGGGATGAATATTCATGGTATTTCGTGACCTGCCTCTCCTATAAACGGCTTAGTGTCAATCAAACTGCTAAGGCCGGAACCAGGTAGACTACTTCCCCGCGTCATACTCCTCCAACGGGCTTATATACGCTCCGAAGATTACAAGTGTCATAGGGTTTTTTAACGATAATGCCACACGTTGTTAGGCGGGGGATTACTGGGTATGAATGTGAATGCCCTTGGCTAGCAAACAGTTTAATGGCCAGCTTAATTTAAACAAATTCCGAAGAAGTTTATTGAATGATGATATTCAATGAACCAACTTGTCGGTGCCTCTAATAGTTTACTAATCTATTAAGATCGAGATTATACTACTTCTGCCATGCATAAATGTTTTTTATTTTCAAATATATTTGCTAAAGTAACGGTACTATTTTCTTCTGTTTTAGGACCACGCAATTATGTCATCTTAAACCACAAGTGCTGGAAGGATTCGCTCTCAAGCCCTGAATCTTAATGTGGATAGCTCTGGGTTCGTATACCTATTTGTATTTTAAATTCTATTACGTACTACATCAAGTTGTTTGCCTCCGAAAATGTGATGTACTCGTACTTCGTAAACATACTGGGTGTTTCATAAGCATACCGACTAACTTTCTAGGTATATGTGTAGCGTATAAAAACGATAATTTACAGCGAATAAAGTTGGATCAAAAATCGTTTCGTTTTGAAGATATAGGGCATATTTCATTTACTATTTTTTATGTTGTTTAGGTATTTCAAAAACTGTTTAGGATACGGACATGAAATTTGGGACACGCTATGGCTGGAGAAATAAATACACCAGTGGCAGCCGTGCGGCTGAAAAAATGGTAAGCCACTAACTTTTTTTATACCAATATTTTTTAAATACGTAATTCTTAACAAAAAAAGTATTACTATTGTGTTGCTCAAGTAGCCATTTTCAAGGTAAAAACTAATTTCTCATTCCTGTGTCTACCAAAAAACCGGTATGGATAGGTTACCAAGTGCAATTTTTTTTCGAATCTTTATTAGAAATGAATCTAGTTTTTTTTAGTAGAGGGAGATGATGCGAAGACAAACAATTTTGTGTAATAAAATATGCCCGCAAATTATCGGTTTTGACTGGTGATAAAAAATGTACTAATCCAATGTATTATGTAAATGCAGATTAATTAATATGATTAGAAAACACATGATAAATATTGTATAACAAATTTTCAAAACTTCAGCCACTCCCCAGATACAAGCTTTGCACCGTCAAATCAGGCATTGACGAAACCCATGAAAGATTTTAGGAGTAGTTCTACGTGAGTATATGCTGCCCGCATCCTTGCGAGAAGCTCTTCTTGATTACAAATTGGTCTGTTACAAACAAAGATTTTATATATCCCAATAAAAAATCAAGTAGATTAGGGTTTGGTGAATAAGGAGGGCATTAGGAAACCGAAACCTCTGTTGAAATCCATTGTTTCGGAAATATCTGATGTAAACACTGACACACATATAAACCAAGGCGGGGAGGGGCTCCATCGTGTTTCTTCTAATGTCTAAAGGGATATCATTTAATAATTCAGGAAGAACATTACGCAATAAGTTAAGATAGTTGTGGGCGCTTAAACGAGCGGGAAGCATATAAATTAATATGCGCTCACCAGTGTATGGAACGTTGTTGCCGGAAACTTTTCTAAACCACTGCATGAAGATTTACATCATGCCAGATGTGAGTGTTGTTGCTGGTAAACTATTTAGCCATCACGTGTGAAATATGCCTCATCGCAGAATACTACTCTTTTTCCAAAGTGCGGTTCCGTAAAATTCTGAATCAAAAATCATTAGCAAAATGGCAACCAAGATTTACAGCTCGTAAGTTATTTATATAGTAGGGGTATAAGAATACCTTGAATTAATTATACAGGAAGGCGTTTAAGCGATTCCTTTGGGCATATTAAAAGGGAATTGTTCAGTTATTTTTGTAAAAAATACTGCAAAAAATGAATTGATCACTTATCGATAGTCGGAAAGCTTTTTACCTCCGTAAGCGGATGCGCGCAATAATACTCTCAATATGGTTTTCAATTACTTTAACGCTGTAAATACACCAGATGATAGGCTGCAATACTCACGGCGGGGACGGTGTTTATACCGAACATATTATTACGCATCGCAAAATAATGTGTTGTGTCAAATTAATACGACATTATTTTCTCTAGTTAACATAATGATGCTCACGATACGTGAGCACATCAAACTGTATAAACTGGAATATAATGGTTGTTAAAAAATGTTTAACGCAAATACGTGACTTAAATATAAAGATATATGTAAGGTGTTATTAACTTAAGTACTTCTGTATAAGAAAAACATATCCGTGAAATTCTTTTTAAATAATACGGATTATCATAATGGATACTTAAAGGCACATTTTTTAGACGAGTGACGTCCGGTCATATGTTGCCGTATTCGATCAATTAGGATGATTATTTAAATGTAATAACGTAGCATGAGCTTGTCTCTTGTCAGTGTAAATTAGCATGCTTTAATGCATTGTATAAGTATGGCCAAAAGGGATAACACTTTTATTTAGATAAATAGGTGTTGCTTGTATCTTTGAAGCTAACTTTTTAGGTCAGTATAAATTCAAAGCAAACAAGAGATATAATTAAATAAAGATATTCAAGTAATTAAAGGTACAATAAGAAATTATACTACGACAACTATGTATATGTTGCGGTATAAAATATGAGCAGTTGTAAAACTTAAAAAGGTCTACGAATAAAAACGATTTCTCCGCAGAAAAGCATGACACGGCAGATAATTTAATATAGATACGGAGTAAGATCATTTTGGGAAATTTTGGCAAAAAGTAATTCCAGCGCAACCCACCAGAGAAAGATCCGTAAGTACCTATTTAATATCATACCTTAGGCAGTATATGTGCTTCTTAGTCTCAACCCAAATTTGACACACACCCTTATACTGAGCATAAAAAATCACAATTAACCACATCCATGAAGCAAAATCGATTTTTTGCACCTTTTGGTGCATGCCTGTCGTACTAGTAGTCCAAATTTAACATGTACCAATATACACCAAAAATAACGTTCAACGACTCCCATGAAGAAAAATCAATTTTTGCACCATTAGGTACCATTGTACATGTCCGCCTCAGTCTCAATCCAAATGATCAAAAATAATAACATTCAACACCTATGAAGCAAATTTTTTGCGTCCTAAGGTGGGTACCATGGTGTGTGTCTGTCATAGTCTTAATCGAAATTTGACGTGTACCATCATACTTCCTTCACAAATAGCATTCCACGACAAGAAAATAGAATTTTTGCACTTTTCGGTACGATGGTGAAGTAACCAGGCATGCCATCTTCAAATTTCTGTATTTTATTCATATTGCCTCTCAAAATGTTTAGTTTATATTTCGTATCGCTTTTGGGAATGGGGCATATTTGCGACGTTCGAGGGGGTAGGTTCTTAAGTGGACGAGAAACAGATGCGCTTCAGTTTCAGTGTGTTCCTTCAACTCTTCACAGGTTAGTACTGTTTCAATTTTTAATTTTTATTGTATGTGTTCCTTTTTCAATCACATTATGTATTTAGTTTTAAACAAGCACCATTGTCATTAAATAATTCAGTTGTTTAACTGAACAGTTCTTTTAATTAATTAATTAATTAGGATACATGCTKTATTTGGAGTCAACGGTAACATTGCCAGCTATGCTGCTGTTGTAGTCTTTTTTTTAACTATTTATGTCAATTTCTTAACTGTGTTCTCGCATTCTTTGATTCGCTGTATCCATGCAGCAATAGTTATACGTGATGCTTGAAAGTGTGATGTTAGAGCCTTGATGCATGAACTAATATTTTCTCCCGTGCTGGGCAAACATCTGGTAAAAGAAAAACCAAGATTTTTGCACCAAACCATTCAACTATATAGCTTAGTTGCCTCCCGCATGGGACCTCAGTACCTGCTGACCATAGTCGGCTATGCTAACAAAAATCTCTTCAGTTTTGAATCTTGAGTGTGAAGGTGATATCGAACACAGATCTAGAATTGGCAGTTCATTTATTGTTTTAAATAACAATTTTCAGCATCATTGCTACAATTTTTTAACCCTCCAAATTTGATCTTGTTTAGTAATAAATTAGTTGTTTTGGGATTGTTTCGTATTATTTATGATTACATCAAATCTCCAATATTTACGAGAGTAACCAATGCATTGAAGGCAAGTTTAATTAAAATAACACAACGTAGGTAAGTACTAGAAGATCACATTTTAATCTAAATCTCTACGAACCTGGGTATGTTATATTACAATGGTAGCTGTCCGCCATGGCCTTAATCAAAAATTGACATGCGGCATCTTACTCAGCATGAAAAACGGGCATTTTGATCTTAGGGCTGGTACCCTAGTAACGCTAGGTCAAAAAAGCTACTTGGACACGCTTGCAGACTATAAGCTACCATTTAGAGAAAACCCGAGGCCCGAGGTTAATCTGATGCTTAGTAGCTGAGATCTCACTTTCCAAGAACAGACGAACTAACCCCAAATCGAGCATTGCAGGGCAGCTGGAGCAACATTGCCATTTTTGAAAATATAAAAATTTTCGACAAGTTCCTTTAGCCATCAAGTCGTCAAGATTTACTCCACAGTTCTTCTACGCCCTTATCCGTTTCCATCTTTGCAAGAGTTTTTAAAGTAGTTCATTTACATACATAATTTTTCAGGCTATATCATTTATAAAGCACTGTAACTCAAAACGATATATCCAAAATTCCATTATCATACGGAAAGCTATTTCAGGCATAAGGTAAGCCACATGTTAGTATTCTTTCTCCTACACGGTGGTGGCATTCCACTGACTGTTATGTCGTTTTTGGGTAAATACTTAGGGTGCTGGACCACTTATTCTGCGTGTTTGATTTGATATATTGAAAGGTCTTTGTAAGTATGTTGATTCTGACCCTCTACTTTATCCATAGATGTACAGAAAAGTTGGACTTTTTTTATTTAATTTATTGGTTGACCGCCCCGCACTTTATATACTGATATTTATCCTAGCCTATTTAACTGAGCATAAAAAGATTGTGGATTCCTAAATATCATTTTATCGTCCTTATTGGTTTTGTAGATATTTAGCAAAATCCGTTTTTAGAGATTGGCTTTTATTGTCGCTTAGAAAACATTTTTCGTATCACGTATTATAAAGTGTGCCCACACGATATGTGATACCACTTATTACAAATCTGGAATAAACTGTTAGTAATCCATCCACTCATTATTTACTTACAGCTCTCTGACGCTGCAGTGATTTCGTAAAAAGGCGTTTTAATAAACCGATTAATAAGATATACACTGCGAGGCGAAATGCTAAATACCACGGCTAATTTGAAAGCGGTTCGGAATATAATTGGTTAAATTGCTAAACTTGGCTGCAAGCTGTAAACGAGTCTCGACATTAAGAATGCGAATGTTAGTTGTATGACATGTGTATGTGTCAGAACAGGTGTATTGAGCACACCTGTCTTTTGCTCTCTCATAGGTGGAGCTCATTAGCGACCGGTTATTCGCATTCAGCTTTTAAAAATGAGATGGGCAATAATTGTTAACCCACAATTTTGTGTCCAAAAATAGTTCTCAGTGTAACGGAACAAAACCCATAATTATAACAGTCGGTTTATGGTAATAAGTAGCAATGTGTTAGTTTGTTTGGTAAAGGTAATGTTATAATAACAAAATGAAGAAAAACACAAATCTTTGTATTTTAAAAACCATGAAGTTGGTTAAACTACTGCAAAGTTGTATATTTTTATGCTGAATAATGATGAAATTGCAGATTGGGCCTAACGTTTTTCATTTCATGCAAAGCGTTCACAACACTAGAAGTGGAAAGTATTAAGGAAAAGTAGAAGCTAAGCATTTTAGCGTTCTGGGTCTATAAGTAGGTTTTCTCGAAATAATTATTCTTTATTGTAATAATTTTTAACAACAATTTAGACAATTATGGCACTAACAATTGTTAACGAAAGTCTGTTTTGGAAGATTGACCTTGAAGATAGAATGTTAGTATCGTTTCGAAGATGCTCTTGTTATTGACTTTCTGTACCCCTGTCCATCGCCAACAACTTCATTTGTACATTTTTCATTAAGATGATTGAAAAAGTTCAAGCTTTTGCTTTGATATAAGTATTTGGCATTTATACCCAAGAAGTTTTAATTTTGTCTATTATTACAACACACAAGCGATCCTTGGGGATTTTTCACATCATGCCTACCTAAATAATAAAAATTCGATGTAATAAGCATAAGCTAAGTGTAAACTCAGGTAACTTAAGGTCAAGCAATTTTAGTTTGATAGTGCGCCTCAAGTAGAAACTTGGCAAATTCTTATTTAGTAAGAACGTAAGTCTTCTTGTTGATATCCCACGTTGTTTTTCTTTAAGAAATCAATCAAGGCGTAAAATGTACGAATAGCAATTGCAACGTACTGAAAAGTCGTCGGCTTCAAGGTGGAGTATTAATATTGTTTCCTCGGGTTTTCTGGAGCTTTTAGCTCCATTTTCTGTTATCAAAATATGCCCCAAAGCCTTTTCGTCAAAACACAAACCATTTCTTCGTGCACCCCTTCTTGAAGTTGATATAAGTGATTTTATAACATCTGCATTATCTATTAGGAGTGGGTGAACGACCCACGTTCTAAACTTCTTCAATGGATGTTTCTGTTTGTGGAATTGCTTTGCTTCAATTCGAACACCCAGAGGTCATTTATCCAACCGTACTTCGAACACATGCCCTAACCGAACTAGAAAACTAGAAAAATGGCGGTAAATGCAATGCAAATATCTTACCTCTATTTTTTCTGTAAATAAACCTCATATGMTTCGTGTAAACGAACMATTATGAGTCGTCGCTTCATTCCTTCTCCMCAATAATTGTATTCGATCAGTAAATTTGCCTTACGGCTCTTAGTACCTCCCTAACATACTATTTCACTACCACCACAAAAATCTAATGAATACAGGTCTGGAGACCTTACTTAGAACACACTTTATCATCGTTTGATATGACTTACTTACTTGGAAACCGTTGTTGTATAAGTTTTCTGCAATCAATTGGGATTGTGTCGAGCTGCTCTTCTCGCTAAAACTCTAAGCTATTAAGGTAATCAATACTAATTTTATTAGCAGTGTAGCTTGCGTTTAAAAATGGAAATAACTATTGGCAGTTAAGGACGTTTAGTAAAAGTGTGGTTCAATAATGGAAACATCCAACAAATCAGCGGCGGCCACGGGTACATTCAAGGGCTTTCGGTAGACCACACTTGCTCATTGTGTCGGTTAAACAAGCCAAAATTGGTTCCATATGACATAGTAAAAAATATTTGATGAACTTTTTCTAGATGGCCTTGTACCTTCCTTCGTTCATTGTATCCAAGTTGACGAATTTGCATAGGGTGCGTTTCGCAATAGTAATAATGATTTTTCTTAAGTAAGCTTCGTGTAATATTCTAAATACATCGCAGTAGTTTGATTTACATTTATAATGACACTAGCAACAAAAAATCCAGCACTGGTATCTTGCATTTGAAAATATCTATTTAATTTAAGTAAAACAGATTCGAGTACCAAAATTATATTGAGCTTTCAAATGCTAAAATAAGCAAAAAGTTAGCATTTGCTTCCAAAGCACTATTTGCAAAAAGTATGTTATTGAAATCATAAAATGCATTCAGTATTAATAGACATAATGTCATCATTAAAAATTCAGCTAAACATTGAGGAGTAAGTAGTATCTGTCATTTAGTCATTAAGTCGTCACATTAAGAATTTTAGGAATTCATCTATCTCAAAAACGTTGACACTGTTTAACTTTCACTTAATATTGTTGTGAGGAGTATATTGGAACACAAACTCACTGTTTGATCAGGCTATCCTAGCTGTTACAGTCGGGAAACTGAAAGAATGGAAAAAAGTTTTTAAAACGTACGAAATATACCGTTTCGACCATATATCTTGATTTATCTGCATTTATGGTTATGCGTATGCTGGATAAATACCCACTTTCAACGTACGTTATTATCAAATAAGATGCTTCCCGTGGCCTTGGTATATAGAAGAAGATCGTATATGTGAAATATCAAATACCGAAATAAAAATGCTTTGAAACAAATGCTAGATGACAAATAAGGGTGTAATTTCTAACCAAATGTCTTGTACATTGTACATTTTAACTAAAAGCCAAAATGTTTAAATAATGAAAAGCACATACACAACCCCGTTTCACGCCCACTTTCTTACCATAGGCCTAAGTACAAAACTTTGTTTTTACTTACAATTATTACTTTGAAAATAACGGAAATTACATATTTGCATTCCCCTTTTCACATATACAAGGGTAAAATTTTGAAAAAAGTAAAAAAAAGTCTTGTTAATACTTACTCCAACATAAAAAAGTTATCCCTTATTTCACCCCCTCAGAGGTGGAATTAAAAATGAACGCTGAAATAATAACGTTTCATGCTTTTAACTTCAGTTAACTTAAAAAATGACAGAACTCCCATACAAACTTTCACCCCCCTTTCACCTCCTTAAGGGTGTGCTTAAAAAACGACGTAATACGTGTGTATTGGCTTCTAATCCAAAGCCTTTTATGTATTTTCTTTTTAAAAATTACGGACTTCCACACAATATTTAATCCCCTATTTCACCTCCTTAGGGGTAGAACTTTGAAAAATACTTCCTTGGGAGTTTACGCAATAAAAGTACTAAAGGAGCAAAGTTTACGTGTCTGGTTTCAATAGTTTACGCTCGGCGGACATTTAATATTATTAATAATAATAAACTTTATTGTCCAACGGAATCCAATTACAGGACAATGTTACAAAATTATAATACTGCATTGATCCTAACTTAATAACAGTAATAATAAAAAAAATAAATATATAAATCTCCTGAATGAGGATTTGCGATCTTGCAAACTATAATAATTGGCGATCGACGCATAACATTTGTTTTTGCCAGTGGAAGGTGGAAAGTAGCTCCATGCCTTGATGATACGCGTTGCACATAAAAGGGCATTTGTGATAGAAGTAATGGACAATCAGTTTTACTTTTTATTAGTTTTACAAGAAAGTTGAGACAATTGACGTCATACCATGTCGACACAGCAATTCATTTTGATCAGTACCTATATCGGGGTATATACCATCAAATTTAAAATAAAGGAACTTTAAAAATCGCCGTTGAACTCGATCTAGCTGAAGTGATTGACACACATAGACAGGGTACCAGACCAAGAAAGCATATTCAATCTTACTCAGGACATAAGCATAAAATAATTTTTTTAGAAGAGTAATATCAGAAAAATTTTACCAACACGCATGACAAATCCCAAGGATCCATAAGCAGAATTACAAACGGATTGAAGATAAGTGAGAAAGGATAACTCGGATTCGAAAGTTATACCAAGACCTTTATAAGTTATTTTCTTTTCAAGAACATCACCATTAACATAATATGAGGATTCAAGAGGCGCATGACTGCGTGTAAAAGAAACAATGCAACATTTGACGAAAAAAGATTTAAAATATTACATAACGTTCAAAACGGCATCAGGTTAGGATTACTGGAACAGCTACACATAAACAGAACACTTAACAACCCCCACAAAAATATCTGTAACGATCAAGTGGAATTCCCTAGTTTGTTTATCAACGCTGCCATAAATGTCACCCGCTCGTAGGTATAGAGGCTCGTGGGATCTGCATCTAACTTTAAGCAACAGTTTCGTTTTGTAAACTCTTTGAGAAAGGCCTAATAAGCCGAAACATGTAAGAGGTTAAACTCAATAAAATCTGAAACATTACCAAGTGTTATAATTATTATATTATTAATAAAATGTTTCATTTAGCGCCGTCAAACAAGTCAATTGAAGTTATTAAAAGTGCGGATGTAACGCGTCTGACGGTCTTATATAGACGAACTGTGCTAAAAGTGAGAAAGTGTCAGAACCACCTGTGGTTCCTAAAGGAGTGCAAGAGGTCAAATGTTTACCCCAAACATATGAAACTGGAATGCCATCACAAATCAAGAGAAGCCACGCTCGCAACACAAACAGCATATCGATCTTGGTTGAATAATGAAATCAAGCATTGGTATACCAGAAGACATTTTCTCAAATTACACCAAAAGCTCATGCATTTTCAGCTATTAGACAATCTGCACAACATAGAATTTGATTTCCTGGATCAGCAAATTAGAGAAGATACCCAAGTGATAGCTCATAAACAGTACCAGCAACAGTTGAAAAAATTAAATAACCTGAAATCACGTAAGTCTAATTTTGTTGTTTATAACAATGCTCCTGACAATTTCACTTATGAATTCTATCCAAGAGTAAAAAACTTAAGTGATATCAATTTCAACAAAGAAGAAACAGAGTTACTAAACAAAGGTTTAAAGTTTTGTCCAAATATTTCTAACGATAAAGATTTAAATCTGTTTATTGTAGATATAGAATTAGCTCTTAAAAAACAACATACGGAAGAGGATAAAGCCAATTGTGTCAAAATTTTTAAAAAACATAATCCAAAATCAAATAATTCAGATTTAAAAACAGTAAAGAGCATAAAACAAAAATTAGTTGAAAGCAATGCAGTACTATGCAAAGCGGATAAAGGCAACACAGTAACAATTTTTAATAAGTCAGAATACATACAAAAAATCTAAGACATTTTGAATCCGGAACAATTCACCTTGAATAAAAAAGACCCAACAAGCACATATCAAACAAAGATTACTCAGCTACTAAAACATTGCAATACAATATTCACTGAACAAGAAAAGTATCAATTAAAGAACAAAAATCCACAAGCACCAAAACTCTATGCTTTACCGAAATTGCATAAAGCAGACTTACCAATGAGACCGGTTGTGTCATACATTAACGCTCCCGCTTATAAAATTTGTAGAAAACTCAGTCACTTGATACCGGAATTAATTGATTTTAAATCATCCTTTGGAATAAAAAATTCGATAGATCTCGTCAAAAAACTACAATATATTACCCTCCAACCTAATACAAAATTACTTTCCTTTGATGTAAAAAACCTATTCACATCCATTCCAGTTGAGGAAGTCAAAAATCTTGTAATTGAACATATTAATTCAGTTAACTTAGATGAATCCCTCAGAGAAGAATTGGTCTTATTATTAAATGAATGCATTAATCAAAATTACTTTTGTTTTAATAATCAATATTACACGCAAGAAGATGGCTTACCAATGGGGTCTCCATTGTCACCACTGCTAGCTGAGATATACATGAATAATTTCGAAAAATTCATATTCAAATCAAATAGTAATCTAGTCAATTGCATTCAGTTTTGGGCACGTTATGTGGACGACATATTTTGTATTTGGACAGGTACAGACAGAAACTTGGATCAATTTTTGAATTACATAAACAGTATTCATGAAAAAATACAATTTACTATAGAAAAAGAAAACAACAACAGCATAAACTTTTTAGACCTTACCATAACAAAGAATTCAGGAAAACTAAATTTTAGCATTTATAGAAAACCAACCACTACCGATACATTAATTCATGCTGAATCTAAACAATCAGTAAGTATAAAATTGTCACCTTTTCATAGTTTAATTCACAGACTACTACAGGTTCCACTAAGTACAGCAGATTTTGAAAAGGAATCACACATTATTAAACAACTGGCAATAAGAAATGGGTACGAACCAAAAATGATTGAAAAGATGATCAGTATTAAGCAATCAAAACTAATAATGTCACAATTTTACCATTCGCAAAGCTCAAATGAAGTTAAAATATGGCAGTCAATAAATTACATAGGCAATGTTAGTGAAAAAATGTCAAGATATCTCTCCAATGACAATAGAAAGTTTATTTCCGTGAATAGAAGCAACTTAGGAGCATTGTTAGTAAACAATAAAGATAAGACGGACAACGGTAACAAAAGTGGTGTATACGAAATTAATTGTGAAGAATGTAATATTAGTTATATAGGTTGCACAGGTCGTAGTTTTAAGGAAAGAATTAAAGAACATAAGAAATCCATATTAAATAATAGGACCTTAACTGGCTTTTCAAAACATTGTGTAACTCTCAATCATACATTTGACGAAAAAAGATTTAAAATATTACATAACGTTCAAAACGGCATCAGGTTAGGATTACTGGAACAGCTACACATAAACAGAACACTTAACAACCCCCACAAAAATATCTGTAACGATCAAGTGGAATTCCCTAGTTTGTTTATCAACGCTGCCATAAATGTCACCCGCTCGTAGGTATAGAGGCTCGTGGGATCTGCATCTAACTTTAAGCAACAGTTTCGTTTTGTAAACTCTTTGAGAAAGGCCTAATAAGCCGAAACATGTAAGAGGTTAAACTCAATAAAATCTGAAACATTACCAAGTGTTATAATTATTATATTATTAATAAAATGTTTCATTTAGCGCCGTCAAACAAGTCAATTGAAGTTAATGCAACATTTGTTGACATTTAACTTTAAGTCAAATTTATCATACCATTCAACAATAGTATCTAAGTTTGTTTGAAGTAAATTGGTATCTTCTTGAGAAGAAATTGAATATTTTTATGTCACCAGCACAGACTGAACTGGAACTGGAACTGGACAAGATAGAGGAGCCAGTAAATCATTTATAAATAATATAAATAACAAAGGTCCAAGATTGGATCCTTGAGGAACACCAGAAATAACGGTAATTTCTGAGGAAAGCAAAGAATTGTATGAGACATAAAAAATTCTATCTCTTAGATACGACTATATTAGTAACACAGATTTGTAAGAGAAACCGAAATAACTTAATTTGTGTTGAAAGATATCATGCTGAATTTTATCAAAAGCCTTGGTGAAGATTACATCCACCTGACCTCTAGAATCTATGGTTTCAGAAATATATTGCGTGAACGCTACAAGGTTGGTGACAGTGGAACGACCAGAAACAAATCCATGCTGGTGAGGAGAAATATACTTCCTTACATTGCTATAAATTCTGGAATATAACACCTGTTCAAAGAGTTTGGCAAATTATTTAATATGTATAGAAGAAGAAGACGGATGATTGATTTTCCGTTATATCTGATGGCTACACTAAATAAATAATAAATAAAGCGCCTTTTGAAGACGAGCTGGGTGTATAAATTGTTCGCTTCATTATTAGAAAAAAAACGTTAAAATAAAATATACAGTGGCAATTTTTTACATAGTTACGTAACTAACAAAATGCCTTAGTTGATAGGTTTTACTCCATGGCTACTGCTCATATGTGGACTCTTCACGCAAAGAGCATGTTAAAATATTATAATGGCTCTAATTTGGGTATGCATTACACAATGGCCGCAAAAGGCACTTCCTGCCCTGTGCTAGGGCGGTTCAGTTTACATGTGTCGTACAACCCACTATATTCCGTATAATACTGTTGTAATTGCGTGCCTGTGAGCCGCTTGGTATCATGAAATATTACCTTTATTGCCTCCAGCTTCGCTTTTGATTGATATACAAGTCCTGTCGCACATTTTCGTCTGCTGGCCGCAGTTATTAAATATTATGTATGTTTACAATACAAAACACCTTTCCAACATTAAAAAGACATTAAGAGGAATTAAGGCAACACTTAAAATGCAAATTGTATTCATAATGGAGTCGAGTAGCATGCTAAGAGCAACGACATGTTTAAAATATTTGGCATGCAACACTTGTACCTAAGTTCTGATGTCGTAAAAGAAACAGTTTATTGGTTTAATTAATATCTCAAGCGGAACAGCTGCTGAAACGTGGAAATTCAAAACTAGGAAACTGACGTCTAGCAAGGCGTCTGCATAATGATGATTAATAATTTATAAAACAACATAATTGAGTGTGAAACCTTTTCGATCCATGCAGTATCGATAATTACGACTCATCCATTTTATACCTTGTCTGATCGAGCCGCGATACGCAGTTAACATATGTTTCCGGTATAAACACTTTATAGCTGGTGTAAGATGTTAAATTGATTTAGGCCTGTTAATTAAAATTTTGTGACGCAGCCGTGACACGTTCATTGAATCATTGAACTCGACGGCTACGTGCTTTTCTCCGGACTTTTAAGTACATGTATAAATTTACCATTAATGATATTATTATTTTTATTACGTTGTGCTTGTATCAAAAGGGCCCCTTTTCCTTCTCCGTTCAAAAGTTTTGTTTCTTGCAACTAGCTTTATTTTGTGAAATGGACCAGTACCTGAAAGAACCTATTTTGACAAGTATTCATTGTACACAACGTTATAAGTTACTATCACATGCGTTGTATTAAATCCCCAACGAACAAACCTCTTACTTAATTAACTAGTGGTGTTCTAAAACACAACGGATATAATAATTTTATGTCCAAATTCATTTATCAGTATATTCCTATATTCGTCGACTAACTTTTTATATTGAAAAATTGTATTAGTTAATAAACAGTGGTTAACATGTTCCTCAGAAAAAAGGAAGTTTAACCAGAAAAGCAAAACATGACTTTTTTATTTTTTCAAAATATTGGTTAAAAGGATAAACGGCGAACATATTTCTTTTCAGGTTTTTGTAATCTATCAAAATACCCAAGCAGTTTACCTCTTACCGTTTCTAAGATCCTAATGGTAAGCACCACATTTGTAACATTGTAATTAATCATTTTGCTAGTCAAGAGTCGCGAAAAGTGCCCGATATTTAAATGCAATTATGTTGTAAATAAATAATAATGTAAGTATATTACGAGTATACGAGTACCTATAATATGTGTTATGTCATTTGCAATGCATTCTAAATACAATATATACGTAATCTTGCTTTTTATTTTTTTATAACCCTGTCCCTTTTTCCATAGAGCCCTAACAGCACTTCTTACCCAAAGGCCCCCCCACATGATTTAATACGGCGCTACAGAAACACAAACTTTTGTATCAGTTATATAAAAAGATCTGCCATTGATGTTGGCGTTATTTTTGAAGTTAGTGCTTTAAATCTAGCATTAATCGTACTTTAATAAAGATTTTCGTTTCAGACAGTTATATACACTGCATTTATTGCCGCCAGTCGTATACCTCTAACACGCATGTAATATTACCATGGATCTATCAAGGATCCAATAATAATCAAAAACAAAGCACTGAGCAAGGAAAAAATTTCGGTGGTCATCTATCAGCAATAAACTGAGATGATGATAAAGCCACCTAACTGTCTTTATGGGAATTATTTTCTCAACTGAAAATTAATCTCTAATCGGTCATGTTGGTATGTATCTTTATCAGTAATTTAATTTAAGAGCAGACCCTACGGTGTTTTTTTTAAGGAAAGCTCGAGGTACAATAAAATGCATGGCTACATACGCCGTGGTCTTTCCACTATACCTAAACTGCGCTGGCGAGCTTTAACTAAGGCGAAATGAGCCTCGTCAGAAGTTGATTGCGGTAGAGGAAGCATAGCATAGACATGCATTTTAATAATACTGTAATAAACCCCCTAAGTAAATATATAACAGAGTAAGAAAAAGATTCCTGGTGGCTATATCTTTAATACACTCGTAAATTTGACGTGAACACGTTTATCTTGAATACCTGGTAGAGGCAATAGTTAACTTTTAACTAGAATAAGTATGACAAAGATTAATCATTCAAAGTAATTTTATTTCACCCTTTTTCACTGCGCTTTTACAGTGGGCTCCAACTTCCTTTAATGACAGACCGTATCAACATACGTCGCAGTTCGTCAAGCCACCACTGGATGACTCATTACCGATTGTCACAAAACGACCCCCAAAGTGCCGCGTAAGATGGGTCCACGTCAAAAGTGGAGTATAGCCAGTTTGAAAATAAAGAAAGCTCTAGGAACAACATATCCGGGCGGTAACGCTTGAAACAGTTTCAGCAAAAGATGTGTTGTACTTCTGAGTAACCTCCTAAGATCAAAACTGCTGCTTCGACATAATTAGCTGGTTAATCATCTTTCATATATTCAGGTTAGCTAATAACTATAAATAGTCTAAATATATTTTATTTGTATACAGGTAATCATTAGAAGCTCAATGGATACTATAACCGCGCATGTCTAACTGTTTCCCGATATTCGCAGCAAAACGGTATTTTTCATGTTTGTTATCGTTTACATGAACCGCAACCTTTAGCATCTAAAATTATTTAATATTAAGAATAAATGTACATAATATATTTTTTTAACACCCCAGAGCTGTATTATAGGTTCCTTATCGTTTTTCATCTATGGAAATAGCCTGCCGCAATATAGTGTTGTAAACAAATACTTTCTTATTCAGTAAAAATTAGGTTTAAAGCGTGTTCTTAGTATAAAAATTTCCTCGGAATGCAGAGAAGACCGTTAGTAACGCTGCTTCATTGGCGATCTTGTATTGTTGATTTTTTCTGCAACTTAAAACAATAGTGCGTGAATGATTTAATAATGGTTACAAGTAGTGAATTGGGTTGGAAGACCAATACATTTCTGGAAAAGTATTTTCAACTTTGACATGGAATAGAACCCGAGACCTCTTAATTGCAGTTCAAATGTGCTGTTCTGCATGACAGTCGAAAAGTTCCTGGTACAATTCCCGCTCAAAGTTGGCAATACTTTTTTAGAAATATGTTGGCCTGCTGGGTTTTGATCACCAATCCTATCATACCATACCTACATACATACATACATACATACCATCCTATCAATTACACAAAACTAATATGGTAACAAAAACATCCACTTTCTTTAAAATCTACTAACTTTGCTATGTAAAATGGACCACTCKTTGTAATCACACTTTTATACTCCGCACTGATGCGACAAATATTTATGTTACAAAGACCATTCCATATAAAAATTAGTTCAACTGCAGATTCTTACTTTGCCATGCAAATTTATATTTGAACTGATCTTAAGGCAACTCAGACTCAGTCACTGTGCGCTTTTATAAAAACCCCAAATATTATAACGTTGTTCTTTAGTGAAGAAGCCATTTTATTCCATAAACATAATTTCAGTGCAAAAATGTGCACCTATTCAGTAGCTAACAATATTGAATACTCCTAGCACCATAAAAGTCAATGTCGCGTAGACAAATGACCATGTTTTGCAACGCCGCAGCCTGCAGCGATACAATCACCGGCAAAAACGTGTTTTGCAAGGCAAATGTTTCGTTCCAAAATCAATATGGGCCTTCGATGGAATCGATGAACTTCAAAATTACTGCCCCGTAACAATAACCAACCCCCGGGCGCGGCTCGATCGGCTTCTGCACAGTCATTTGTCCGACACGGGTGCCAACAAATCCAACTGCTACGGCGTTATTCGGAGGCAGATCGAAGGACCAAATAAAAATGTTGGAGAACGTAGCGCCAGCGGCGGACTTTTTACACAGGATACCTTCAGGCAACATTTGATACGTTTGTCAAGACTGCACATAAATACGATGAGTTAGTAAGATATTAGAAGTACTGCATGGTAAAGACACCTTTAGTTCATTAGGAGAAGCGTGGTTACCAAAAATAAAAACACAATCCAAAGCTTTGTCCAAATCTGTAAGTGTAATTTTGACGTTTTGTATAACGCCATTCTTTAGTGCAACCGAAGCAGGTTTTTAGGAAAAACACATCTTGATCTAAAAGTTCTGCTTTGGTTTAACTTTAAAGGCAGACTTCAACCAATTCATGATTCTACCCACCTATCTATTTATTCATTTGAGTCGTTTACTGCCCAAATAAATCATATAACAAAAATGATAGGCCCAAAGATCGAACCTAGCGGCACACCGCAACAATGCAACAGTGTTAGGTATTTGATATTGATCCCAAGTTTTAAATTTTGAAGTAAGCACCTGTTAATACCATGCAATTTTACACGCTTGCAAATATCGTATAGTTAATGTCACCTAAAAAAGTAGTAACTGTAGTATGATTGGCGTTCTGGTATTAACTTATTGTGTTCTTGAAGTTGTTTAGAAGACATTAAAGAGATATAGGAGACGTTTTGTATATGTGCCATGATATTTAGTAGTCTGAATCTTACGTATACTCCGTGATCGTACTTACTGCTAAGTAGTATTTTAAAACAAACAAAAGAAATTTCAAGGGTTGCTGAAAAAAGTTAAAAACTGCCATAGTTCAGAAGTCAAGCAATTAATAAATATGTAAGTACTAAGAGTGATAAAGAACTCAAAAATATTATCCAAGCAACGTGTTTTAACTGCACTGCGCAAGACTAGATAATAGATTCGCTTGCATTTGATTTTGGCAACATGTAATATGTGAAACTGGTTTATTACTGGTGGGAATAATTTTAAATTATCTCCTAATAGACTCCTGATATGTGTGGTTGGTTCAGTTCAGTTTAATTAGTCGATTATTTTAGTCTTTTCTTGGCAACATTCACGAAGTAGAAATTGTACTTCCATATTAGTCTCTGTTGTAGAAGCGGCAAATTACTCTCAAAGCCTATGCTTACTTTCAATATTTTTTTTTGCAAATATTTACTTATTCTTTGTATTTGTACTTGGTTGTAAAAAGTTTATTTTAGAGTTGGATTAGAAATCTGTTCCTTCTGACCATTAAAAAACAATGGAGCTAACGCTATACAAAATAAAGGGATATTCACGCAAAACCTAGGAATGCAAAACGTGTTCCATATACTTCTAATTACGTACTCAGTGTATTCTCTTTCATGATAGAGAGTGTGCTGAAACAGGCAAAAGATACACCAACGGTTGTCTTAACTTGCGTTAAATTTGTAGTATAGCGGGAGTCGTAACAGGTTTTTGGTGACTTCTCGATATGGTAGTGTAGAGCTTTTGTGTAGAGAAAAAATGCATATACTTCGAAAATAACATTTTAAAAATATTCTTTGAGTTTTAATGTAGAATTTAACGGTATGCATAATGTGCTAGTGAAGACTATAAAAAAGTCAGTGAGTAGGTATGTATTAATAGTCGTAGATGAATATGGTTCCTTTATATTCCTCTCATACCTTTGTGATTATTATGCTTCACTGACTTATCTTTCATATTATGTAGTAGGCGTGAAGCTGTATTTTTATCCACCTTATCCTTTATCTAACGATAACGAAGAATTTGTAAAGAGGGATTAACAGTGTTAGGTTAGGGACGGTATCCTTTTTATGCGTGATATCTTCCAGTATATGGGTTAGTTCAAGTAGAAAAGTGTCAAGAGGTATCACGGGCCATTGATACTACCTTTATTCAAACAAGTAAAGTTTTGTGGAATATTGGTGGTGATTAACACTGATGATAGCGACAAAAATACTTTATTTAATATGAATGAACTTTATTCCGAGTAAAAATCATAAACATGAAGTACTAACAGCAATAAGAGGGCTATGCTACAAACTTATTGCGAAAAACGTTTTAGAGACATTTGTTGTTACAAATGGTTCTTTTTAGTGTCAAATCTGTTAGCGATATGAATCGTTTTTGAACGTTTTTGTAGATAGTAAGTACAACAACCTACTATTAGAGCCAATGAATATACAAACTGCCAGTCGTGCTAGTAGTGTCTTTTCCAGACGCATGCACCTTTGGTGTCATTATGCCTTTGGCAGTATAAAATGAAATGTGATAATCAATTATTCTGTATTTATTGTTCTCAAAAAAGTCTGGAGTAAGTCTATATTTTATGAAGCAAAGTTACATCCAAAGCAATTACGAGCTTTTTGTTTTTACATCTATTTAGAAATGATGCAACTTGAAAACAAAACTCTAGAATAAGTTTAGAATATTTATACTTAGTGGATTCTGCGGTTTCTTGGTTTCATAGTGTGAGACTTGTTACTTTTGTGTTACGACGTGTCGACTGTTTGTTTTAGCCTTTTTCATAGATTTTATTTTATTTACATACAGACATGATAGAAATAAGTGCAAATTTCGTAATTTATCACAAAAATTATTCCTGCTTAACATGACTGATATTATTTTTCTCTCTTCATTATGGTTTTCTTTAATATATTTTGTTTTTTTTCCACATTATTTGGTATGTCATTTATCTTTCAGTGGTCGTATGTCATTGTAAATGTGGGTGTCGTGCATCGCATCCAATTGTATCTGTTGTCAGTCATAATGATGTATATGTGGTGTTTTTATTGTTGTTTGTATATTGTTGCAGTATACAGTACTCGGGGTTTATGTTTTTTTTTAATCTGTATCATCTCTATTATTGTTCTCTTATATGTGTTTATATGTAGTTTGGTGTTTTTATGGTCAAATTTACGTTGTGTTTGTTTTTAATATTCATGTAGTGCCATTATATTGTTAGCTAGTTGGTGTTGATGTTACTGTTTTTTCGGGTATTAAGATAACTGTACAATTTATTGCTTGTTACAGGTATTATAATGAGTTGATTGAAAAGGGTATAGGGTCTCATAAAAAATGATTTACGCTAAAACAGAATATGGAATAAATGTAATAAATAATATCCCTATAATATTCAATTTTCTACTATTATGTCTGTACCAAAATATATTATTATACATTTTTTTTGCGAAACACAGTTTAAGGACCAATACAATCCTTCCCACAAAGAAGATAGGCATGTAACTCTTTTTTGTTTAGTCATTTCGTCTTTAACATTAACAAATTGTTGGCTGTTTACACAAAAAAGAATAATGATGATGATATGGTCAGTATGTTTAATTTATTTGCGGTTTCTGAGTATTTCGTGTGCTTCTATCTACGGAAAAAATTGTTATCGTAATTTTAATACACAGAAGAAAATAATCGAAAGTGAAGTGAAAAATATTTTTGGGACACAATCCATTCCTGCTAAGAATTGAAGAGGTACTTATTACGTAAATGTCGACAAAAAAACCAGTTAGCAGAAGATTTCTTTATAACGACCACGAGTAGTGGAGCCTGTTAAGGTGATACATCAGCTAGCCACTGAAACTTGATTATCATTCATGAGGGTATAGCTTGAAAATTTCCAAAAGATGCAAAAAGTATCCGTTGAAATAGTCTTACATACTCGTATATGACTAAATATTCTCGCGCTCCATAACGTAGCCTGAAATTTATATTTTCAAGAACACAGCACTTCCTTGGGAAAAATGAATTACATGTAACTGTGCACTTCGCCCATCTATTGCGAACATCAGTATTCCTCTTCCATTAATCGCAGCAATTGAAAAACTCACTAAGACATAAAATCACGTAAACGAACGCCACATAAACGACAAAAAAGAGGCAGACTGCTGCTGTTCAGGTATTGTTGTGTGCTCGAGGTCCCGGTGGAACTGCACACCCGCTGGTGTCCGCGTTTGACCGTCGATGCCGGACCGGTTAGGCCAGCGTGCCACGGCTCATCGGAGAATGTTAATCTTATTCGCGACGTTCTAAATCAGGCTCATCTATCCTTTTGACACCGGGTAAGGAATGCCCGTCGTCGCGCAGATAGTCCCGTCCAATTAGGCATTGATGAGATTCGGGTCCTAATGGGAAAATTCTGGAATATCATATGTTTTTGGAAGTATTGTTTGTTGACTGCGAGACCGGGTTTTTGTTTTCTAATTGAGAGTTATTATGCGGGGGTAACTAATCTGTAAGAGCCTAGAATTGATTTAATGTGTCATGTACCTCCTGGTCGTTCAAATTCAGAAAACTTAATGGTATATACCTAGATTAAAAAGCTTGCCCATGTTAGGCTATCTGCACGACAACCGGCTACAGACGTATCTGTTTCGCTATTATTACACCTTCTCAGTGTAGGTTAGGTTTAGTGCAGACGGTATGACATAGAACTGGTTTTGCTTATGTATCAAAGGATTGGTATCATGTTTGTAGAAAAATATATGACAATGCCGTCTGTCAGCAATGAACTGAACTAATTCCTAAAGGAAGTGACGTTTGTTCTGCCAAGTTGGCCTGCACCGGCATACGTTAACTAGCTTACATACGTAAACTTCACGTTATTGATCTCTTTTAATAAAATAGTGTCACGACGTGGATATGCAACGCCTGCGGATTAGACAACCAAATGACAACAAACAATGATCGCATGGTTGCCTAGTCGATCGATCGAATGTTCGCGAAACTTCGGGAAATTTCGGATTCAGGTATATGCAGACCGTATCATATTTCTTATTGTGCTAAATTGCGAAGTTTGCCGATTAAATTCCCCTAATTTAATAATTAATCAAAAAAGAGTAAACTTAGCCCTTTGGGAAGACTTAAAATTTGAAAATGTTTTATCAATAAATATACAATGTATTTGACCTACAGATTTAAATATTCTTAAGTTCCAAAAGATTAATTGTTAATGGGGTATGTATTAAATTACGCTTAATTTTGTTTTAATAAAAGAATATACAAAAGGCGGGTGTAGCTATATTTGATCTTCTCTTAGTTTAGCTTAAGTTGAACTTTTTGTTAATATATCTACTGAAATGAAAAACACGTGTTTTTTTTAATCTCATGTCAAACTTAGGTAATATTGCTTAGCTGATGCTTCGATTTCTAATTAAATTTCTTGTACTACATACTTCAGTACTTCTATAATTTCAATTGTGCAACAGAATATCATTTTAAATTTATTTACTATCCACATTCAGTCTTATTTTGACCTTTAGTTTGAAGCTTTTAGTAAAAGCCAGATGGCCAAACAAATTTAGACCTTTATAAGCACAAGATGGACGTTTTCTGTTTTAAAATACCTTTCTCCAGTCACTAGAAAACGTACTTACTGTAATTCTACAAATTGCATTTAATAATGATTTTCTAAATTACCTGTGTGATAAAAAAGTTGTATTTCAAATTTTTGGCAAAACCTAAGTGTGTTTAACTGTTTTCAATGTTTCGTTAGCATTAAACTTACATCCGTCTCTTGGTGCATAGATTGATCATTTCTGTTGGTTACGGATGTCGAGCAACCGATTCGGTAGCCTCCCTGTTTCTACGACTGTTTCTTACGGATTGCCGATAGATGGCGTTCCTTGGCGGGTGGATGATTCTTGAAGTAACTAAACGTTAGATTTCATATTTATTTCAAGTGATAGAATTTATTTTATTTATTTGATTTGTTTAACTGCCTCAAGCGGGCCTAAATTTAGTGTGATCGAGAGAGATAGAGGGAGAGAGAGAAAATTACACATTAAACTAATAGTTATATACTTACCTGTAGCAATGCCTTGTTTATTTTAACTGCATAAATAACATTACAACATTTTCAATATGAGAATAGCATCTATATCGTTTTAAATTAAAAAAAAACGATTAATTTTAAGCCAACTTTGCCATAAGACGCAATGCAAAAAGCTGCCACCTACTGGTAGAATTGCCTATTATGCTCAGGATGCATAATTCAGACATATGGTGATGCATACCCATCACCACAGTATGCGAAACGATAGGTACAAGATCTGTTCGACCTCGAAATTTATTCCTTGAAGTGACGCTACTACAAATAAGAAACTATTCTCTATTGTTGAACTGGTTAAGATGCTAGTACACATTTTAGATCTTTTATACCAAAGTTTACTCCAGAAAACACCATTCTACTGTATTTTTTTAATTGCATCCAGTTTTAGTATTATACATTACATTACATTAGCTAAAGCTAATACATCTTTACTGCTAGTAAAAAATTATTGAAAAAATTGCATAATCATGCGATATTAGAGTAGTAGCTCAAAAGTATCAGATATGCGGATGTATTTTGATAATTATCAAATCAATGAGACACCTACTGGGCGTATCGCGCGTCAGCTAAGTGCACCCCTGATATAATGGAATTATAGTTTATACACACCACAATAGAAAACTTTCTGAATGATTGAAGATAATGATCTGGATGTTTGTGCGAGTAAAACCCCCGGTGACAAAGGCGACAGTGCTGGAGCGGAGGATTAGCTGACTAATGTGATTTATTACAGAGATATTGAGAGGGCTGCGCATTAGAGCATACAGCCCCTCGCTAACTAATTAATACGTTCTTACTAACCTTTTAATCATAATTGGATAACTATCCCGGCTGCTACATTGCGAGATTATTTTAAAGTTATAATGTCTTGCTAATTGAGTTTGCTCGCTGTTGCTGGGGATTATATCTGATTCCAGGCTGCAGTGGCGGGTTTACTGTATGTACTGAAATATTAATTGTGTATCTCTAAAAGTATTTCACTTCAGTATTGCCACAAAGAACTTATTTTGATACATAATGATACACGGATCAAAATGTTTGTGATACAATACCTATATATTTATATTACATATACCCTGGTTTTATAAACTGATAAATTGATATAAAATATAAGTTATAATAAAATGTTTGTAACTACTTTGTAGGTATTATTATCTTTAAGTTAAATGCCTGAATGGGATATTCGGGAAGTAGGTACTTTATTTGCGTCAGTTACACTCTGGTGGACGCAGCTGTTACGTGTAGGAGCAAAATTTCTCTTTGAGTGCAAAATTAATTAAGGATAAAGAAATTTAGAAAATAAAATAAAAAGTTTGTTTCTTTATTTGTAAATCCGCTAAGTTTAACTTTTAAACTAGCTGAACACAAAGCATGGTCTGCCTCAGAGATTCAACAAGAACAAGAAAAAGGCTAGTATAGAACCACGAAATCCCCCTAATTGGATGTTTTCTACTAATCGCAGTAATCTGCGTAACCCTTACTATTAGCTTAATGTTCTCATGAGCTACTCAAATAACTTGTCATTAATACAAAAACCTGTTGTTTTACCTTACAAAATGATTGACAAAAGTCTAAAAATTCAAACGATTTTGGCGAATCGCAATCACTAGCTAAATGGTCGAGCTTTTGTTGACGACAAGATTCGTATCACGTGACCCGCCGGCTTGGCATAACAGAAGAGCTTAAGATCAATAACGTCACAGATAACGCGTCGCCTTCCGTGTCTGCTTGTTTATGTTTGTAACTGGTAGTTTTTTGATAATTCTTGTTCTAGTACGTAATCCGTATATATGTGTATGTACGTTCATGAATACGACACGATTTACAAAAGCCACGTCGAACAAGTTACCGCGCACTGAGGTTTCAATTCGTGGCTGAGTTTTTATGTAAAATTGTATTCACAGCAGAAAACACAGTTTAAGAAGCAGTTATTTAACTTCTTGCGGCATTAGTCTCCTTTGTTTTTCCTTTGATACAGTAACAAATTTCTTACTAGATTTTTTAGGCGTATTTTTGCACCTAGGTACAAAACGCCAGTTATTTTCAATTTTACGTCATTTTGTTGAGAATGATGCGATATTATTAAATATTACTTCTATCTAATACTCGGCATTCACTCAAATAATCTGCAGAATTTATTTTTGCTTATTGTTTGTTACAAGCAAAAACATAAAAATCTACGCAAGCAAATCAACAAATGCTTCAATATGTCAGCAGGCTTGCTAGATTTGTATGGATGATCATCTCTAACTAAAATACTCCAAAAAATGTCGCCAATTACCAGCATCGTTACCATACGCTATCTCCATAAAGTACTGATACATGTTTGTTTATATCGCATCTTGCATGCTGGGCATTTTGAAATACGGATATCGATGTATCTTTGTCCTATTAGGAAGCAAAACATCGGAAATTTAATTTAAATTTAAAATTTTAAAAATCAAAGTACCTTCAAAACGATATGCTTTCATCGCTGATTAGAAATCCAAACCAGAAACTGCAGTGGGCGACCAAAGTATATTTTGTTAATATAACCGAACGAAAGTCGCCCATTTGTCATTAATAACTGTCCAAGAATATATTTTATGATAAGTCGTCAAATTTAGCAACTACCGCCAGTGTAGTTCCAGCTGTTACAAATGATCGAAACTCTCACGTCAGAGATCACGCGACTTAATGAGCGCCGCTACAGTGCGTTATAATCGACCGATATTTTCTAGTTTGGTAATTCTTTATTTTTGAGTAACAGCTACGAAATAAAAAAAAGATTTTTTTATTTTAAAGTGTATTGCGTTGATTACATTTTAAACACTTTTGGAAAGTTGTAAAACAGTGAATTGCATTGATAATATCGATGGGCCAATAATCACAACACAAAAAGCTAAACGTTTGTTATTCATGTCTTTGGCAGGAAATGAAATTCTGGCTACGGTGGTATACTATTAGCGTCTTCTTCTTTCCTAGGACCAGGGCTTTTGGATAACAGCCACCTCCTAGTGGCATTTGGCTCTCCAAAAGTACATAAATAATTAACTGAGTAGGAACAACGAAGTTGTATTGATATGCCTTCAACTATATATAAACTACCACATACGGCCTTTTAATGTGAGTTTTATATGGCCACTCGGTAAATATTTCAGAGATACAAAGGTAGAGGCGTTGGTGAACGTTGCAATACTTAACCAACGTTTAACACATTCAAGAAAAAGTGTGCACATCCACAAAATGAGAAAATCATTGAAGATTGGATGCTTTGATCACCGGAAGCCACAATCAGACCCAGAGAGAATCATGTAAACATACAGTGTGAGCAAAATCACGATCCGTTACCCAAATTATAAATTTATTGCCGATAATATTATCGACATCACAACTACAAGCACCATTTAAACTACAGGCGAAATCTCGCAAATATATCAGACACTATTCCAAAACCAAATATAACTGTGTAGTTTTGTGCAGCTCCGACTTAGTCCTACTTCTACAGACGCGAGTATTTTGTGGTAATACCAAGACATATTTTTCCACTTATTCATTCTGATTAAAATGATTAGTCATAAGATAGAAGTAGGGGCAAAGGTAGGGAGAATATATTAATTAAAACTCTGCAAAATTAAATTTTCAAAGGAATTAATACTTTTATACTGGATATTTAAGTAGCAGTGGTTAAGGATAGATGGAGGCAGCCATAAAGATGGGAAGGAACAGAAAGTGAAAAGGAAAAAAAACACAAGGCAGCTACGATTTCAGTTCAGGAGAAGAAAGTGAAGAAACAGAAACTACTTGCATATTTTTACAAAAATAATGTGCATTTTTTTGTGAGAGAACGTTGCTTTTATTGTATTTGTGCAGTGATTATAATACTAGTTGCCTGTGTTTTCAACTTTTTCAAGAAGGACGCGAGCCCAGTGAAATAATAACACAAGTAATCTACATACGGGATACCTGCAACTTACTTGTAACTTGTTTTTTTTTCTCTGACTGAATTGTGAGTATACTCTTGAAATGGTTTTAAAAAAGAGTTAAATTAGTTAGTACCCAAAACTTTAACATCATTTTTGTCAGAAAGAGAATCAGTAGGAAGAAAACCTATCTGGATTTTATTAAAGACAGTTTTGATATCGCCAGAAGGAAAATTGAACATATTAAAATCCTATGCTGGTACAAGTATTGATTACTTGTTGACACAATTGGCTCACTGGCAAGATCACGTAACTACCACAACTTTGCGTTAATACTAAAATAATTAAACTAATAAAAATTAAAACAAATAAGAAGTTATACTAAACACTAAGTTTTTCAACATTATTGTGTTTGAACAGTAATGCAAAGCTTATTAGGAATAGTTTGTGCAATTTATATCGTTTGATATATCCGTTATAAACATCAGTACTTCTTGTTAGATTGTTGCTTTCTCCGATTACGCAGACGTTAGCGTCGCCTATTAGAAAATTCAGGGGTGTGAAGTGTTGTTCGCACCCAACGAGGTCCTTAGGATACTGGGAGAACTTAATAACTGAAGCAGCTGCAACTTGTAAATAGGTACAAGATTGATGTGCTGCTAATTACCAAGTTTAACGGCATCCATTGAAAGCATAACGCCTCATTTCCCCACGCAACGTCTCACGATAAAATATGATTACTAGTCCTATACTCACGTGTAAAAGTTGGTTTTTATTATTTTGTGAATATTACGTAACTTCACTACAAGCGAATAGAAGCGTTAGAAAAGAATTTTTGTAATTGAGGGTAGAAAGATCGTACAAATTAATCAATTAATTTAAATTGTTCTTTATAAGATGTATCTAAAGCATAGTTATATATTTTCAGTGTAGATATACCGGCGTTATAAGAAATTAGAAGTTAACCTAATAATACAATCGTCATTAGATTAAGATTGAGAAAGCTGACAAAGAAAACAAAAGACCAACTATAACTGTGAGTTAGTTACCCCAGCAAGCTTGCTTCCTGCCAAAGACTACACCAACTCATCACAAATTCTACATTAATTAATTAAATTCATTAAATGAATTGAAACAAACGCAAAACAATGGCGCCGAGTCAAGATGCACCTTGTGGTAGTTGTAAAAAAAACGTGAAAAACAACCAAAACTCTATCAAATGTAACGGGTTTTGTGGACTATGGTATCATGTTAAGTGTGCTGGCCTTAGTAATAAACAATTCCGAGCGTATTGCAAACCGGAAAATACAACAAATTTCGTTTGTTTGCATTGCAATGAGGATGGAGAAACTGAAGTAGGCAACAGTGGTGAAAACGCTGTCACGGCTGCCACTGCAAGCAAGGAACCAGCAGAAATAACCCTAACAGATATTTACAAACAACTGAAAAAAATGGAAAAAAACCACAAAGACGAAATTGAACAGCTTAAAGATTCCATTAATTTTATCAATGGTATGCTAGAAGACCAAATCAAGCAAAATAACAAGTTACAGGAACAGGTAAAAATGCATGAAAACAAGTGTAAAAAACTGGAAAATGAAATAATAAATTTGAACAATAGAATTGGGACATTGGAACAAAGGCAGCGATTAAACAATGTAGTAATAGCTGGAATACCGAAACAGCCATCTGAAACAGTTGAAGAAACAGTAGAGAAGGTGCTAAAGGCGGCGGAAGTTGATTTGAAGAAGGGTGACATAATGGAATTTTTAGGCTGCAAGAGCCCATTTCAATTTCTGTTCATCATTAATTATGCACTGGTATCCTATTTTCACTTTAGTATTCTTTGCTCTTTCTTGTGCAGCCCTTTCCATTATTTTCCTATGAATTTGTCTCGTAAAGTCAAGTTATCAGTGATATATTTTTTCCTGTCTTTCATTATCTTTAGCTTGTAAAGCCTAAAGAAGAAACTATTGTGTTTCAAAGCTTCGGCAAAACAGTATAAATTTCATTGCTCACTTGCTCAATTTCAGTATAATCACGACTATATAATGGACGGAATGAAAGAAGTCAATTCGTTCTAATAGACAAGTATAATCAGTTTTTTTATTACGATACAACTACATCACGTCTACACCTTCCAGTACTAGTTTAGTACTTAATAACATTGTCAGCACTGGGGAATATACCAGCATGTAAACACCTATTATCCGCCAATTTCAGGTATTAAATCATTCAAATGATTGCCTGTTTTCGGGCCACTTCCGCTATAGTTTGTTGGTGTTTGCCTGGCCACAGTTGATTACGGAGCGGTAGGTTTGATTGTGCTCCGGAATAATTGAACCTGTCTGTCGGTCATTCATCACGTCCACGAATGAAGTGCCCACAAAACATAATTTTATGGCAGTCGTATAAAAATTATAGGACTGTTATTATGTCGCAATTGATATTCGAATGTGTGGCATATAATTGCAGTTAAATATCTGGACACAAGGATATACATTTTATGTGTATGAGAGTGTTTGAATTGAAGAAGTTGCCACATTAAGCCTTCCAAGTAAGTGAGTAAGTCAGGGGAATCTTGTAATTGATTAGCCAGGGTGATACAAAAGTAATGGGAACCATATATATCTTAGTTCGAAACATTACGATTGAGCTAAACATATTTTAATCCAAAAGTTAATACTAACTACAGGGTGTTTAAGTTAGATTTTATTTCGATATTTCTTAACAACTTTTTAAATTGTTGATTTGGTATTTGTTTTTTTGTCAAGGAATTCAAATATTTTGACACTTGGTACTATTTCCATTTGGCGCCATCCACGGGACTTTGCGTGTCTTTACAATGTTCGAATTTTTTTGTCATCCTGTATCCACTGTTTTTACTAAATCTGTTGTTCTATCCTTTATTAGTAAAAAGTGCTTTCTTTGCAGGGGCCTCTTCAACCCTACCATTTTCAAGATATTTGAAATTTAGTAATTTAAAAATGAGCAATGTTTTAACTAGGCCTTGACTCAAAAGCAATATACTTAGAAACAAATTTAAGTGTATTGACGTACGAAAAAATAATTTAGAACATCTTTTGCCAAGAGCAGACTTCCTCTTCTATTATTTGTTGCATCGTATATATTTATGAAAGCAAAAATTAGCATATTTGTTTTTTGCATTCATTATTTTGAATCAAGGCCTGCTCAAAACATTACACATCTTTATATAGTGGAAATGCATTTGATTACTAAAACGCAAATATCACGAAAACTGCCGATTATATCCTCTGCAAAGCATCAATATCAAACACTTACATCATTAGATACATGTTTTTGTAAAAAGGATGTAATGTGCAAACATAATAACGATATTGGTTGCTACTACAACTGATATGTGTTTATTTTTGTTATAAAGTGTCTCCTCCCGATAGAGAAATGTTACCTGTAGCTAAGGCTAACAATAGGTACAGCTACTGAAATTGTTAATTATAGTTTATTTTACGGAATCTGGCCACTGCCATTTATATATTTCAGTTTTATTTTAACCCTCTGTTACATAATATCGTTACCTTTTTTATTTATTTATTTATTTAAAGAACAAATTTCAGTGCTTATCTTGTACGTTCAGAGGATGCTGGAGAGTTAAAGTGTACTTATTTGAGGAGATTGGAATTAGTAGCAGTGCAGAAGTTTCACTCAACAACAAATACTGCTTTTGTGTGATCTATACTATTTGTTTGAACTCTTAATTCGGAGACTTCATAAAGTTATTTGTAGGCAACAGACTAACATGATTATACAGCTCATTGTCCCCCATTTAGACGTATCACCCCCTCAGCGAATATAAAACAAGCCTGCACTTTTAAGTTTTTCTCGTTAATATGGTCCATATCTCTCCGTTAAGCTCGTAATCCCTAAGTACTACATATAAATGACGTGCGTATTGGAGAAACGGATTAGCTGTATACAGAGTGGCACCTTTGGGAGAACCTATCGCCTCCGACACTCATGCATAATCCTCAGGGACCTCACCCCTTGTTTTAAAAGATTTGTATGGCTATTTTGCAGCGAGCGACACGTCTTCTCAATTATTTTGACGTTCTCAGCAATACCAACTACAAATAGCCGTCTAACGTTGATAGGCCCTTAAAATTAAAACATCCAGCTGACTTCGGAAACGGCGACAGATGTTATAAATACTTTCGTGCGGTGTGATTGACGTATTATCCCGGAGGCCGTGCTCGTTCCACCCTGAGATCCCGGATACCCCCGTGATTCAATGTTGCGTCCGTCTGACTGCACCCTGTCAATCATTTTATGGATACGTGTGATGTCTCTTGGTAGCACTGCAGTTGTCGGGTCTCGCGTCAACGTTGACGTGATACCTCTATTCATAAAGCTTGTTATTGGTTTGTGCAGAGTGCGAAATATCTTATTATACTAGTTGTAAACAATCCGCACCTCGCCTGTTCAAAATAATGGCTTTATGGGAACACAAAAGACACATGCTTGAAGTATTAAACTGTTGAAAATTCAATTTAGTTTTTGTTATGGGGAGATGTGGAGATTACGGTGTTGAAAATGGTCCTTTGTAAATCAGAGGTAGCATCGAACTTAAATCACAGCAGAAATCTTCAGCATAGAGTGACTGTGTATAGCATTACTGGCAGGAAAGTACTAGTATTTATTAGCTCGAGGTTGTTGATTTCACTTAAGCGTCATGCACAAAAACCGTAATATTTTTGTAAGACAATGATTTTCCGCCTATTGTGCAATAATATTCCATGATGTAGTATAAGTACGCTATATGGCGTAAGTAAATAGAAATCATAATTATTTTCTTGCCGGTAGTATATATTTTCCAGTATTTTCATTGCACCATTCTTTTCTCATCTGTTTTGGTGTTGGGTGATATAGGATGTATTTCGAGGGTATTTATATGTGCCTATTTTGCTAGTTCTGCCTCAATTTTATTTCCACCTTATATAGTGCAGGTATAATAAAATCTCTTATAATCCACTACATTTAGTGAAAAATAATCTAAATCTTCAAGCCAATTCATACAAAAGCAAATGATGGTTTTTCAGGTAGATTCTGCTGTCCTAAATAGAGTCACAAAAGTCCCCGAATTTGGCAACGCTATAAAGGGCTAAAGTGCCATAAAACGAATTTTTTAAGATATCTCGGTTTTCATTATCTCTACACCAACCTATCAAAAAAAAAGTTATAGAAAAATATTGTTTCTGCAGCATTCTCCGGGTGTGACACTACACCTGCTCTGTTTAACAAAGGCAAGACAGCGGTTTTGAAAATAATAAACAAAAACAGGGCTTTGAAATTGTAATTGAACTTTTCTTATACAGTTACTTCAAAAGGGGATAAAATTTGTGTCGCAATCTATAACGCTTCCATTAAAGAAGTTTCCATCGATAAACCATCAGTATTTTTGCTTTACCTAAGCTGCGAGCAAAAGTAAACCAGTGAAATGGAATCCGTCATCACCTACTCATCACGCAGTTCATCAGTATCTACTTCGTGTTTATTTTCAAGTACAGAATCCTAAAGAGTGGAGGTGGACGTTGAAAGATATCTTTTTATGGCCAAAAGCAATATCCCAATTTCCTACATCTAAATGCCTTTTGATGATGATCTTCTGCAACTGTACGAAAAGTTGTAGGGCATTGTATGATTAATGGAGGTTGGGACTTTTAATGAATTTATAAAGGGAGAAAAAGGAAATCATTATTTTGAGAGCATATTTGTACGAGTTCGGGCTCGATAAATGCGGATTTCTAACGTAACTTCCTTTATTTAAACACTATTACCGAAATACACTAAATCTAAACACAAATAGTATACTGCACTTAAAACACTTCGAAACAGTTGGTTTGCTCTGTTCGCTCGGTTTTCGCTTGCTTCGTTCCTTTTTCGAACCAGATTTCCACGTGCTCTTTTCATTAGGCTATATATACTCCTTGGCGAACATTCGATCGATCGAACATGGTCGAAGTTTATAATATGACCTTAGGCAACCACGCGAACTACGTGCTTCGTCGGTCTGGTTGCCTAATCCACAGGCATTGCCACATCCATATGCTAACACGACCCCCTCTTTTCACTACTCTGTGGGGTCCTTCCCAAGATGACGACATCCTAGGCGAAAGTCCTTTCCTTCCACATTTTTTCCCTTAAACTGCATGTGAATGGTCTTTCTTCCTTCGGCACGATCATTGGCACTCTTTCATTTCCAATTTTCGCTCAGTCACGTTGTTGGAATCTTGAACACTTGAAGCTCAATTTCTCTACATCTTTTCTACAGTCCAACCATTAGAATCGTTCGCGTACTTTTGCCAAAGTTCATTGTTGCACATCCATATTGGTAGATTGACTTCGTTACTGGCATAATTGTACCTTAACTCGCAGTTGACTCACTTGAATTTGCACTTTGACTGTTGGTAATGTCAGAAGTTCCCATGCCTTCCGGTTCTTCACCTCTCCTAAAACTGCTCAAAGACTGCGAATCCGGGTCGCAAGACACTCCAGAAATTCAGAATCCACTTCATGAAACCAGTTGTCACGAAATACACTAAATCCATATTCATATAATTCAAAACACCACAATTATAACACTACTAGTTCAGTAAACCACTATTCAGAACACTATACTGCACTCGCTAGCACTTAAAAAACTTTGAAACCCCTCCTTCGCTCAGTTCGCTCGGTTCTCGCTTGCTTCGTTTCTTTCGAATTAGACTTTTTCGCGCTCTTTTCACCGTCGAACATTCCCGAAGCTTCACGCGAACTACACGCATCGTCGGTCTAGTTGCCCAATCTGCAGGCGTTGCCAGTTCCACATCGTAACGAAATATTTATGGGAGAGTCAAGGATTAGGCTTGAATGGAAAACTAAAAATAAGAACGGGACTAGCATTTAACCAACCTCAAGAGTAGTATGGAATAGAGTAGTTAAATTATCCTGCATCACATAAGTTCAAATTCAATGCAATATTCTCAAAAAACGATCGCATATACGAACAAAGATCCCTCTTTATAGAGAATATCTATCAAAAATTTCGTTTCAAAGCATGATTTTATCCCTATACCGCGTTACCAAATTTTATCCTATCACTTCCACTGCGGGGACTTCTAAAACCTAATTTAGGACCCAGAATCCACCTGGAATACCATCATTGCTATTGTATTAATTAATGTTCAGAAAAGTCCTAATTGCAATGAACTATAATTCGGTTGTTACAAGTTACAAACCCATAGGAAAAAACAGAATGAAGCTTAATATAATTAACACCATTGGCGCATTCCCATTTCTGTACGAGACAAGATTATTTGAATTACTGCGGTTTTCTCTTGCTTTCACTAAATTGTATGTCACGGATTAAATTATTTTATACCTTTTCAATTATAGTGGAAATTAAAGTGCAGCATAAGATGTACAAGAAGATCTTATCAAACAATACTAACGAATTTAACGTAATGAAAGATCTGTTATCACTATATGTGTATGTGTGTGTGATTTCTGTTTAGTTAATTTATAAATATTTTACGTGACGGCAATTGGAAGGGTGCGACCCCACTTGAGTGTTCTCAAAGCACATTCTAGCCCAGCTTCGGTTCTCCCCAGTGGGAAAAGGCTGATCAGTTTTATCAGCTGGGACATTTTATCCAGTTCGCGCCTTGATGACTTGTATAATACAGCTATTTGTTTGAATGCTGATGTTAGATAATTCAATTGCACTTCCGTTTTAAACAGATAAAGCACAAATGGTACATTACACGTACACGACAGCTTTTGGCTTCATTTTCGCAAAATAATAAAGAGAAAATTTAGTAAATAGTTGCGTATTTAGACTGACATTAGTGTGCAACTTAATTAATAACAGACTTATATTCAACTAGCTGTTGCTTGCAGCTTTTCTTGCCTAGGAGATCGCATATATTGATGCAAAGATGTTTGCACTGAATTGCCTGAAAGACGTATTTTATCATCAGCTACATGGTCGTAAAACAGAAATTAGATTAATATGGAGCCGGCACAACATATTCTGCCACAATACCATATCAAATACCTAAATAAAAACATTTTGAAGCAAATGTGTATAAATGTTGTGTGTATTTCAACTTTTAACTAAAAGCCTAAATGTTTGAATATAGCTTCAAAAACAATGAAAAGCTTTTACTCATTCCCTTTGCACCTCCTTAGGAAAGGCATTTCCAAGAACAGTGAAAGAGTATATAAACGTGCTACTTTCTCACCAAAAGCATGAATGTAAAACTTATTACTTATTTATTATCATTGCTTTGAAATTAACGTAAATTACCTACAAATTTTTATCCCCTTTTTCTAAACAATACGTAATTCATGTAAGTTACTTCGTAAACGATTATTCAATTTAAAAAAATATTCCTTGTTTCACCCCTCATAGGTGGCGTTTTTAAAAGGCTGAAACGCGTACTTACTGCTTTCTAATCAAATGCCCAAATAATAACGTTTCATGCTTTCAACTTCAAAAATTACAACATTGCCATACAAATTTCACCTCTCATTTCACCTCCTTACTGGTGGAAATGAAGAAAAAAAAACGATGAAACAAGCGTTTATTGTTTTGTAATCCACAGCCTAAATAATAACGTTTCACATTTTTAACTTCAAAAATAAGAGAATTCCAAAACAAACGTTCATCTGCTATTTCACTCCAGTAGGGGTCAAATTTCATGTGTCTAGCAATAGTTGACGCTCGGCAATGATGAATCAGTCAGTCAGTCAGTCAGTCAGTCAGTCAGGACATGTTATTTTATGAGGAGATTTTATTATTATCTTCAAAAGCTCTTAGCTATGGTATAGAAGAAATAATTTTTTTCCAAAAGGCAATCCTTAATCAGCATCAAATGGTTTATACCACTGGTGTGGTATGTCTTGGAGGTAGGTCGTTCCTGTTGTTGCCCAACAATACTGCATTAACCAAATATGCAGTTCTGAAATCGTAGGATAGGTATAAATGTCACAATTATAGTTAACGTTGGAAATTCTTGTCATAAAATGCTTGTTCTCTTACTGTGCAGGTTTTTCAAACAATAATTTGTACCTGTACCTGTAATAACTGTGGGCTTTAATAATTTACTTTTTTACAATTTTATATTATTATCATTGAAATTCATTAGAATACGCTATCTATCAAGAGGGATCTGAGATGCGACATTGCGTTGTATACGAATTTTACATGTCACAACATGTCATTTTCTTAGGGTTTTTAGTTTTTAAATGCAACAGAGAATCTTGCGTTTTCCAGTGTAGATTACTTGGTTATCTTGCAATTACGGTCGCTACTAATAATCATTGTATTAGCTGAATCTTATTTAGTCGCTGTCGCTCTTAATTCCAGTTTCGAAATGCACAAAGTTTTCTTAATTAAAGTCTTTTGTCATAGCAACAACGCGCACCACCTAAGCTTGCGCAGTGTCCTACGTCGTTCATTTACAATTCCCTCTTGTTCAAAATTTTATATAAGGAATTTATATGTAAAGTGAAACCCTGGTACACGCTGTAAAACTTTCTGCGTAGACTTGTGTTGCATAAACAGAGCTTCTTACGAGACGAAGTTTGCAACCCCAGCTGGCTTCCGCGTCATGTTTTGCCTGAGAACGCCGTATTCGAAGCTAGACTTATTTTTAAGTTGCAGAACTTCTGCAATTCCTGTACCAAGCCAGTCAGCATCAATATCCTAAAAAGGCGGCACGCAAATCTACGCTCTAACTTGACTACCTTTGCTGCAACGCTCTCTAAAGATCGCAAATGGAAGTACGGCTTGTATTAACAAGAAATGAATAGCCTTTGTTTGAAACTAAATTTGCTTAAGACGTAGATCTCGGAGGATTATAAAATATAGAGTTCATATTCGCTGGAGTTCTTCGGGTAAACTTTGGTTATGAATTTCAATAAGTTATATATCAGTATTTACAGAAAGGCAGCATTTAAATTAGGGTACGAGCTGTAAAGACAAATCCATTGCAGGAGTTAATTTCAGGTTATACCAAACGTATAAAGGACTCACAATAATTGGAAGTTAGACTGCCACTCATGTTGCGAGATTTGATACAGATTGCTTAAACGTTAAATCGATTGCAGTTAACCCCTCTATGCAAATCAATAAAGGTATAGCTTACTTTTATATGCCTACAGTATGTACTCTAGTACATATATATTTTGCTTCATATTTACTAAGTTTCTATTTAAATGGTAGGGAAGCAAGGTTGACTCTAAGCCCACTCATTATGGCAGCGCGCAGCGTGATGATCAGGTGCTGACGGAAAACGGCTATATGCAGATAGCATCGCATATAAAACAGATTTTTAACAGTTCACCGTAGTACTGTTGGAGATTGATGTCGGCGTTAGAACATTTGAACAAATATATATTGACCGATAATATTCAACAATAATATCTTCTATTTAATTAAACATTGACGTATATGCTAATTTGAGCAAAGTAAGTAAACCAGTAAGGAACGGAAGAAATTTGATAAGTAAAAATTTAGAAAAAAATATAATGTGAAGCTTCCAGGGTTGTGTGTTCACTTACTAATGCTTTTTGTCATCAACTCAATCAAATGATCGATTTTCTCCTGAAGTATTTCATTTTTGCCTACTTGTACACAATCACGAAGTGAGGCTAGAGTCTCTGGCAAAATGGAAAAAAGCAATATTATAGCCGTATTGTATCAGATGTGTTCGATGAATCAAAAATAGGTTATTGGACAACAACAACAACAACAACATTAACGTTGTTTTGTTTAAAGTTAAGCTCAAAGCAAGCATGGCTGCATGTAGTTGTGTAGGTTGCTGATGCAAAAGTGGATTAGGGGGGGGGGTCCTGAGATAGAGTAAACTTCCTGAATATAGCACTGGGCGACCATATTGCCTGTGAGGGGGTTGTCGTTTGGATCAACAATTTTATTGTTCAATGCATAATTGTTGTAGATTGAGCCTTCAAAGAATGTTACCTGTTGTAAAAATCAAGGCTACAGTTTAAAATTAGGAATTGCCGGGTGGAATTACATAGATAGGTAGTTTAGTGCTGTTGAATAAAGATCGATTTTTCAGACAAATCGATTTTTAACATTAAAACTCGATTTTCGGAGAGATATCGGTACACGGGTGTCTATTTGCAAACGTGAAAGGTAGCAAAGTACACGTCATGATCTGTTTTTACCAAACAATTTCACCTTAGGTGCAGATAACAAGTACAACAATATGACAACCGTCAGCTTCACAGGGTGTTGGACACTGTGTTAAGTGGACACCGTGTTACGTTTATTTCACTTTTTACAACCGTTCTTTAATCTATGAGATTTTTAAGAATTGCTTCTTTTGTTTTCTTATTTTGTTGGTGTATTGATTCAAACAATACAAATAGTATGTTTACCTATTAATCATACACACAATATTCAAACCAAAACACATATATTCCCTTCTACTACAAGTAGCTGGTAGTAAAATAGTTCTTTTACGTTATTTATCAAATGACTAGTGGGAAGTAGGTATTATCGGATATTGCTAGTTGGCAATTCGTTGGCTTCGAATTCATTTAACACGCCGGCCTTGTTTTTTTTGTAATCGATTTCTAATAATCGATATTTTAGCCAGCGACGATATTTTGCTTGAATCTAAATAAACTAATTCGATTTTCGATTTATGCATTAATCGAATTTTATATAGTTGCAACATCACTAAAAAGTAGTTAGTTCCCACCAAGCTCATGGCTATACAAGCGGTGTTGCCTAATTGTCCACTGCATAGCTGACGCAGCAGCTGCCATAATTTCACTGCATGTCGGCAGCGACGAATGTTGAGGAGTTCGCTCATTGTATGAAGGTTAGGTTGGTAAGGTGGTTTGATTTTGAAACCGTCGCCAATAAAAGGAGCATCAAATAATTTGCAGAAAATGAATATTAACACGATTTTGACACTATAGAGCTGGTGGTATCACATATTGCAGTGGAAATAAGCATCACCACATAAATAATCTTATCCAAAGTGAAGGGCCCATACATCGCATTCATAGAAATCTACACTACCCGAAACGTAAAATAATAATCAATCTAATGCTCAAAACACTAAAGCGCATTCAGCAGAAAAAAATCTGTTTTAAGGCCTTCTCCCTTGCGCCTAGAAACTGTAAAAGTATTCTTCCGGTGGCTGCGATTCCGCGCCAAGCTAGTTGCAGCTATGTGAATGCTACACACAATTTGTAGTGACGCTTGGAAGCAGCATTTCCTAATACATAAAACATTAATGTTGCATGTCTTATAAACGTCCAAATTAACTGAATTAACTGAAACCCAGATGTTTGGTAAATTTTTCAATTGATTTAAATCATGCTGGCTGCAAAAAAATAATAAAGATAGTTTTTGTCATAACTTGGAAACTTAAAATTAAAAACTGCCTTATTAACAGGAAGTCATCTGCTTAGTAGAAAGCATACCTAAAATCTCTGTTTTGCAAGCGCCCTCGTAGGAGTGAAGCGGTCCATTGGAACCAAAAGTTTAATAAGACAACGATCTAGTCGTCCTGAGGTCCTTTGCCTACACACATTTACGGCTGGGCTGTCCTTCCTTCCAGGCTTGACAACAACCCACTACCATGTTTAGGCTCATTTTGCAAACTCTCTATATTCGCCCAGTATGAAACCCGCTAAGTCGAACAAAAGCAGGCCTTCTCGCCCTAGACATGCTGACATATCACCTAAGCCTTAAGAAAGGCAGCTGCAGCCAGCCGCAATATAATTCTAGCTTATATTGTTAAAAATAAAATGTAACAAAATCGGATAACACAAAAATCGTGGAATGTATTGATAAAACCGACTTATTTTTGTCTTAGCAAAAGCAAACATGTGTACCAAATTTTACTCAAATAAAAGAAATATTGCTGAGTGTTCCTAWTTCTATGTCAGCCGCGGTATATCTACGTTTTATAGGTATTCAGCGTTCGTAAAGATAATACGAAGATACTATCTTTTTTTAAGAAGGTCGATGCATTACAAAATAAAGTGAAAAGAATACGTAAATCAGTGTTTAGAAGTACTTTATCATTTGGGTTAATTTTTTTGCGAAATTCAAAAATATATCAGCAGGTACTCTGCACAAAAATTGAAGGTTTTATTATAAAATGGGTTTAAATTTAATTATGAACACAGCTATACTACTATACTATAACTTTATGTGCGTACTACATATGCACTTCAAAACATGTGGACAGCATTAAAAGCAATAATTTAAGTATGCTGTCTATACGAGAGCATACCACAGTAAAATCAAGAAAACATACTATAAACCTTCTAATGTTTGGCATGTGACAAGATTCCATTGCTACTGGATCAGTACTATTTACCTCAAGTAAGTTCGTATTTCTGAACGTGATGTTGGGATGCACCCTGAGCCTAATGGCGTTTTATTATAACTACCAAATTGTCAAGGACATGATTAATACGTCTCTATTCATCAGTTGATCAGAATTTTAATATCACGCCTTCGTGACAAATACCCAAAACGATTCATTTTATTATTATCAGGGCAGTAAGTGGTGTAGGAGAGAGGAAGACGCTTGAATGCGACGAGAACGTATTGAAGGGGTGCTGACGTACAAGTAGACGTGGAGGCATTCTTGCGGGTGCGAGTAATAGGTAGCGGACGGCTTGGGGCGTCTTGGATGATTGATGACCATTGTCGACAACGTGTTCCGTAAGATGTGGAAGCTGAGCGGGTGGTATAACTAATAGCTACATTGGGTAGGTGATTTTTGAGCACTAAGCCACTAGATAAAAATAAAACAACGTTAATACGAAGGAACCTCCGAAATAAAACGTCTCCGAGAAGCCAGCTGCTATCAAAACTACAACGACGAGATACTTTGCTGAATGGAAATGAGGATCTCAAATATACTTCAAATAATTAAAGTGGATTACCTACCTTAATAATAAAGTGATGAAATATTTAATGTAGATGTACTGATCTTGAGACGCACATTTCTGGGCCCAAGGCAGTATGATTTAGAGAATTTTAAGTTCATAACGAATCTGGTGCTCTATAGCTCTTTAGAAATTTGGCAAACAAAAAAAAATCGAATTAGAATAAAGATATATCTCCTATATCAAGATTGGGATATTAAAGACCTAAATTTGGAATATTCAAGCTATAACTCAATTTCTGCCGGTCAAAGCAGTAAAACAAACTAATTTTGGATCCGCCAACTAAAAATTATATCCATAGCACTATAAAATTACCGTCTTTCCTTGATTTTGTGTACTCTAATAGAGAGGAAATAACAATCACTACCATTCAAATGTAAGTCTTCCAAACTTGGCAAAATAATTATTGCTATATTAATTTATCCACTATCCTACTTTCACGAACAGTAGCCGTTTGCACTGGCAATAAGATCGTCTTCGACTGTTGAAAATGGTCTTATCGTTACCGTTACTTATTGCTCCTTTGCAATAAAAAGATCTTCTGTCAGTAAGTATATACTTATTCCCACTTTCTTGACCATGCCGATTGATTTAACTGACTAATATGCAATCTAGCTACAAGACATGCTACTTTTAGGCATGGGCAATAAAGCGATTTATCGATTCGAATCAATTTTTTTCCGAATCGATTTATCGATTCAGAGAAAAAATCGAATTGAATCAAATCGAACGATTGAATCGAATAGAATCGAAACATTGAATCGAATCAAAACATCAAATTGAACTGAATCGCAGCATCGAATCGAGTGAAAACCTCTAATTGAATTAAAACTAAATGAAAGATCAAGTTAAATAAAAAAGGCGGGTGCAATGTAAATACCAATTTTAATCAATTTTCGTGCAAATCTCAATGACACGTATTATGAAAATCATTCAGCCGATTAGGTTCATTTCAAATCCATTCAGCAGACTCGATCCGATTCAAATCGATTAGAATCGATTCAAATCTTTCGAATCTATTCAAATCGATTTTTTCATTGAATCGAAAATCAATTCGCCACCATCTGAATCGCACAGGGCTAGCTACTACTATGAGGCGGCACCGTTGAATATCAGTGAAAATAATTTGGCAGCCCTTGATGAGGTCGAATTTATCCATTTATGATATCCTAAATCATAAACGAATTAATTTTAGTAATTTTGCAGGATTAACACCTGGTGACTTACTGCGGTTTAAAAGTTTTTCAAGCAGATTACAGATAACTAAAACTACTATCGGTATAGTCACTTATCACATCTTCCGTAAAATTAACTAGCCTGTTTCCAGTTAGGTCCTCAGTATCTTGAAAACTGAGTCAAATAGACCAATTAATCTGTAATTGCCACAATTCATTTTACTACTTTCTTTACGCAATGAAATCGCTACTTTCTTTCCATCTTTTGAGCCTCCTATTGTGCGCCCACATCTCTTTAATTAATTACTTCCCAACTTTTTCCTTCTTTATTTTCCATTTTTCATACATTTCATACATTCTGTTAAGTGTCTGGCTTTTCCCTTCTACTACCTCTGTCACTTTATTTTGTAAATTCATTAGTATATGTTTCTAGATTGGCCGTTTGTATGTCTATTTCTTCTTCATGGCGATCGAAACACATTGATTAAGGATCTTCTCAGAATGATTCCTTCCGAAAAGTTCTGATCTTGTTTCCTATTAACTTCCCTTTTCACTGCAAAAAAAACTATTCCTTGCGGTATGCTTTTGTGTACCTTTTTAGATATCTTGTAGAACTAGTAATTGTTGATCACAACAGCTAACTCGAATACAGATGATCTATATTCTATACACTAAAATACATTTTGTCCCAAATTTTTCAAGAACTTTGATTTCAGTTGCACACAAAATCATATAATATTCGTTGTAGGAAATGTAAGATAGTAGCTGGATAGGACTTTTTGACACATTTCGTAAAGTCATTAGCTCAGGCCCAATAATGCTGTGAAACTCCCATCCAGCGTAATGCACTACCCCGTAGACCGAACGCCCACTCGTAACCCGCTTAATTCGAACTACGTAGTCCAAACGCCCAACCCCCATGTCGATTACGATTCGTATCCACATTCATAGCCTACAATCCGAATGCTTTTTGGATGTAACTGCTACATCTGCAAGCAGCTACACGTGCGTTTAAGTAATAAAAGCGTTGAAACGAACATAACTCCGCCGCGAAAACATGTCACGCTATCTTTATCTGAAAAAGCTAAAACTTAAACGAGTTAGAGAAAGTCTGTCACTAGTCTATTGCGAAAATTTGAAATCGCTAAATCAATGGTGTGAGATACAAACAGGTACAGGTCATATATCTTTTGAAGAGTTTCAACCAGATGAAATTGTAACGCTCTTCTTGCCGCCCAACTATATGATACAACCTTTAGACGAAAACGTGATTTAGAATATTAAGACAAATTAGATTTTCTCTAATTGCTGCCAAATTTATGAAATGAAGATACCGATGTCTACCAATTGAAAGAGTCAAAGTCATCAAAGATGCAATATTTACCATGTCGCAATGCTGGGAAAACGTTTATAAAGCAACTGATAATAAAATATTGGAAAGCTCTGTGGGTTAATGCTATGGATGGTACAAATATATGACGACTTCGAGAACCACGTTCCACTCATCACGCAACATCAGATGTTATGAGATGAACAAAGTGTATAACAAATTCTCGATGGAAAAAAAAAGAGGAAGAATCGGAAGGCACAAAGTAAATTTGCGTATCGAATAGTGAGTTTGTTAAAAGTTTTGACAACTGCATCTAATTCGGACTGTTCGGTTTCCGAACAGTCAATTGTACGCAGACTACGAGAAAAAGCTCTACTAACTCAAATGAAAGTGGTAAAGTTTTGTTTTGTCTGGTTAGAGCTTAACTAAATGGGTAATATTTTTGCTGCATATTTCACACCGTTGAATTCAAGTATCAAATCCATCATACGTTTAAACGTGGCGGATATATCGCGCGTACAGATTCGGGCTTAGTATACGTACATATTATAACATGTATATACTTACATTTAACCACATGATTATTGTATTGTTTTGTGTGATTTTGACACAATTAATAAAGTTGCGTTTATTCAGTAATATCTACATATCTATATATTCATGTATGTAAATACTACATAAAATGCACTTTGTGTCTTCAAAACTTTAACACCAAAAATTGCATCAACTTCTAGGTTTCGATATGCAAATTTTAAACGTATTAGTTCTAATTTCGTTATTTTATATTAAATATTTGTTTTAAATATAATACTTACAACGCCCAAATTGTTCAAACAAATACAATTACGAGTGAGTAGATAATACGTAAATTTCGATTTAGAAAAAAAGGACGCATTTTATCCAGGCAGTGTGAAAACTGTCTATTTCTCCATTGCCTTCAGCTACCTCTTCAATTATGATAATAGTAGTAATTCCCGTTTTTCATCCCTTAAATGATGTTCCAGAGAATGCGTCATTTCCATTGGTGCAAATCCATTAGGCGGAACAAAAAAAGTTCCGGCTATCTCGGTCTGCTGCGGTAGAGTATAATTTTTATAATTAATCGTGGTCGTTAACATAGTCCATTGTTGTTTGAATGCAAGAAGTATTATAAATATGATAAATGAGTCGCTGGAGGTCGCTACTGTCGCATTAACCAGTTTTAAAATCTGTCCCCGACGTTTCTGGGCACATTAATATCATATGCGCGATTAGCTGTGAATGGAGCGAGCTCTTCCATCGGGAATAAAATATAGAGCTATACTATCCCTTGTACTGGGTTCGGTGCTCATGGTCGGCATCAATACTAATTTCCAACTGAATGCAACTGACAGAAGGCCCGATAGGCACGCCCAGTTGTAAAAATATTATATTAATGTGTTAATAATGGTCCTAAGAGAATAATAATGTGTGATTTTAAAAAGGGGTATCAGATAAGCAAGTATGATTGATGCACGGTTGTTTCCATTGTGCGGACTCCTTGATTAAGGGAACTATGAAAGATTACCTGTTCGAGACACCCTTTACCGACCTTGCCCCAGCTGTTATTAGCGGCTAATCAAAACTGGGAAAATTAAACCTAATAAAGGGGCACTCGCTAGGTGGATACACGAACTTACTTTCGAAATCAATTCTGCAGCGATTTTAATAGATACGTAGATAGTAACCTTACATACACAGTTGCATTAAGTGAGCTGACGAACCTTTTCTTCATTTACTGATGCTGAAGTCGTTTTTAGAATCGTTGTTTTCTGTAATATCCGCGTATGTATTTTTGCTTTGTAAATCAAGCCTTTTCTATAGAGACAAAAACAGATGAAAAGCCCAGACTTAACTGCCCAATACAAAAGAAATCAAATCACAAGTATGGATATGAGCAAGAAAGAACCACAATATGAGAGAAAATATTACTATATAAGGTTCGAGAAATTTAGGCTTTTGAAATAACTCTATCCAAAATTATTTAAAAATTGTAAAAGTCATACTTAGTAGAGTATCTTGAGGAAGTCGTAAGTGATCATCAATTCCATCCTGGCATAATATAACAACAACAGCTCTATTTGATTTATTTGGAAAAATAATAGAAGCAAAAAGTTCTCATATGATTTATCAAAGACCTTCGACTACATCCCCCACGAAAGACTACTAGATAAACTGAACTTCTCCGGCACCATTGATATAATAGAAAACTCTATATCAGGGGAAGTCAGCGAGCGCTGTAGAACAACGAACTACAAAATCAAATTAAAAATTGTCTCAGGGATCCATATTAGGCCAGGTGTCGTTTATCACCTATATGAACGACTTAAAAACAAATACTAGTACGCAGATGACATCATAAATTGTGTGAATGTCCGAAGTGATGAAGACATAAAAGCAACAGGAAAATTTGTAAAAAGTAAAAAACTTGGTTTTCTGGAAATGGGCTCAAGATCAAGGAAAAAGAGAAAGATTGAAATTCCTCTGGATTCCTATAAGCACTGGACTACCATGGAGACTACATATAGAAAAGATGAACCATAAAGAAAACAGCGATTTACACAATAAGAACAGTAAAAATTTAACACTTTTCTAGCAGTCCGAACCACATAGTTTGCTAGTTGTCACAGCTTTTTCCTCGCGAGCTGAAGCCACCACAATTATGAACGTGTAAATGTAAATTTAAAAAAATTAATTAGTTTTGTTTCACAACACGTCTTCATTTTCGGGATAAGAAATTACTACTTTGACAATTTTATTACCAACTTCGACAGCGTCACAAATGCACTTCGTGTTTTTCTTATGCCCTAAGTTAGCTATTACACATAGTGTGCAAACCAAAATATTTGAAACTGCAAGAAAATATTTAGGAATTTATTTATCTAAAGACAGAATAGTAAATCTTTAGTTTTCTTTTAGTGTTAGTACTGATACCTATTTTGTTTTAAAACGTAATTAATAGATACAAGCAACCCTTTCCTGTTCTGTTCTCTAACTGCCATAACCATCTACTCGAAACTTAGAAAATTAAACTTAATGAAGGCAATATTATTTTAAGCACGACGAATAATACGAAACCACAGCTCGAATGCTGACTGGTCGACGATCCCCCAGTTTCGGCAACTTCCGACTTCGTAAATATAGTAAAGTTCTTCTAAGTTGGCTAAACTTGCCTTGCTTGATTATTTATACAGCGGGAGCATCTGGCACCACGTTTTCAAACCGCTTATAATGAGAATTGCCCTCTGTTTCTCCGATTCCCAGTCGCCTCCTTCAAGGGTTTGTCGAATTTATACAAACTGTAAGCAGAATTCGCGCTTTCAAACTAATGTTACGGAATTCGGGTTCGAAAATTCTGGATTTCTGATTTAAAACACTTTATTTAACAGTTCAAAACACTAACAAGCACTATTCACAATTACTTTAACAATTAACAAACTTTACTCAACTATACGCTACTTTTAAAAACACTACAGTTGTACTTATATCACTTTACAATACTTAAATCTCACTTTCCGTCTCTTTCAAAACTCGCGCTCGTTCATAGACTGTCTAACTCTCTCTCACTTCCGTCTCTGGCCGCTTATATATCCGCAGACTCCCCACTTACTTGGCGTGTCTGGCACATTCGCGAAGGCTCTCGATTTCGAACCTTCCTAGACTTTACTAGAGCCTTTCGCATCGATTAATCTCGAACACTCTAGCACGTCGGGTTGCCTGCCCACAGGCGTTGAGCGGGCCGTGATACCACTGACTCTCCGTTGCACTACCCCCTCCTTAAAGACTGATCGTCCCGATCAGTTCCAGTCCTCAACATTTCCGTGGTACTCACTTAAACGATTCAAGTGTACCACCTTCATCTTCGATCTTGGGCTGCGCTGGATTCTATAAACTACATCGTTAATCCTTTTCACTATACGGTAGGGTCCTTCCCAGGATGGCGATAACTTAGGTGAAAGCCCCTTCTTCCTTTGTGGATTGTAGAGCCACACTAGGTCTCCTTCGTTGAACTGTCTGGGATTGGCTCTGACATCGTACCGAGCTTTCATGCGATCGCTCGCAATGTTCATTCTCTGTCTCACCAGCTGGTGTGTTATCAATAGCGACTCCCGAAGATTTTCGACGTAACTAGTTGCTCCCTCTTCATTGGATGTTCCCGCAGAGCCAAACACCAAATCGCAAGGCAACCTTAGTTCTCTTCCTAGAACTACTTTCGCCGGTGTCTGCCCCGTAGTCTCGTGGATGGCCGCTCTATATGCCATCAAAAACAGAGGAAGATGCTTATCCCAGTCCGTCTGGTGTCGCTCCACAACCTTGGAGAGAAACTGTTCCATTGTCCGGTTAAATCGCTCGACCATTCCATCTGATTGCGGGTGAAGCGGCGTTGTTCTGGTTTTAGTAATACCCAGCAAGTGACAGAGTTCTTGAAACACCCTGGACTCGAAGTTTCTTCCTTGGTCAGAATGCAGTTCCAGTGGCACTCCAAATCTGCATACCAAATTATCGACGAGAACTTGAGCCACTGTTGAAGCCTCCTGGTTGGGTATAGCATAGGCTTCTGGCCACTTGCTGAAGTAGTCCATAGCAACGAGGATGTACTTGTTGTTGCTGGTGGTCGTAGGAAATGGTCCGGCGACATCAATCGCAATCCTTTCGAATGGTGCTCCAACATTGTACTGCTTCATCCTTCCCTTCAGGCGTGTTGTCGGTCCTTTGGTAGCAGCGCAGGTTGAGCATTTCCTGCACCACTTTTCCACATCTTCTCGGCAGTGTACCCAGTAGAAACGCTCACGAACTTTGCCCAAGGTTTTGTTCACTCCCAGGTGGGCGCCCGATGATCCTCCATGTACCTCTTCCAAAACCTTAGGTACATACTCCTTGGGTACTACCAACTGCATGGTAACATTCCTCCCATCGGCGCTCTCCCACGCTCTCTTCAACAGGCCATTTTCTACTCGCAGGGATTCCCACTGAACCCACATCGCTTTTAGGGTCGGACTTTCTGGAGACACCTCTTCCCATCCAGGTCGTTGTCTGTTTTCTTCTTTCCATTTCAGGAGGGGACCCACGTCGCTGTCTTCCTGCTGAGCCGTTCTGACTTTCTCGGCAGTCCACTCCTCGCTTCATGCTTATCCCGAGGACGTGGCCAATCGCGGATTGCCTTGATCTTGTCATCACTGGTCTGAATCCCATCCGCAGAAACCGTATGGCCAAGGAATTCCACTTTCTTCTGGAAAAGTGCACACTTCTTCGGGTTCAGCTTCAGGTTGGCTGCTCTAAACCGGTCGAATACTTCTTGTAGGTTCTTTAAATGCTCTTCAAAATCACGGCCCATAACCATAACGTCGTCCAGGTAGACCAGGCAGGTTTTCCAAGTGAGTCCACGTAATACCAGTTCCATTAGTCTCTCAAATGTAGCCGGAGCGTTGCAGAGGCCAAATGGCATTACCGTGAACTGGTAAAGACCGCAACTGGTGGTGAAAGCAGTCTTCTCTTTGTCTTCTGGATGGATCCCAACCTGCCAGTATCCACTTTTCAAATCCAGTGTTGAAAACCATGTAGATCCGGAAAGAGTGGTCAATGTGTCGTCGATTCTGGGTAGGGGATAACTGTCCTTCTTCGTTATGTCATTCAGCTTTCGGTAGTCAACACAGAATCGGAGCGATCCATCCTTCTTGGTGACGAGAACCACTGGTGAAGACCATGGACTGTTGGACTCCTCGATTACACCTTGCTCCATCATTTCTTTCACCATCTTCTCAACCTGTTCTTGTCTTGCCAGTGGTAGTCTCCTAGGTGCCTGTCGAATAGGTTGAGCATCTCCGGTATTGATCCTGTGCTGGACGATGTCTGTTCTCCCCATTGGTGTGTCCGGTTCGGCAAACACATGTTGATAGCATCGTAGAAATTCTCGGGCTCTTCGTGCTTCCTCCTTGGTAAGATGTTTCAAATCGATGTTGAGCTGTGCCGGCGTTCTTGGCGTCTTCTGCGTGTCTTCCATATCCTCACAGGTGTTTATCCTCGTTACGGGAGTACATGTTGCCAAAAGATCTCCTTTTCTTATTGTCGTTCCCACAGGAGCGATGTTTGCAATCCTCACCGGCACCGTCTTGGAGGTCTTGATAAGCGTTCTTGCAACCAACAAGTGTTTGTGTGAGTCTTCAGTCGGTTCTACTAATCCAACGCAGCTCCCAAGATCGTTCCCCATCGCAGCGTTGATGATCTGCTCGCTGCTTCCTCTTATTCGGACGGTTTCACTAGCATATAGTCTCACGCACCTTGCTTCGCCTCCAGGTGTTTCTAGCACGAAGCTCTCGTTTCCGATTTTCAGAATCCGCTCTTCTGGATCATATGCAAGTCCGTACTTCCCTATCAGGTCCATCCCCATGATGAAATCGTCGTCAATGTCCGCCACCAATACCCTGTGACGTATACGAAGCTGCCCTAGTTCCACTTCAACCTCAGCTTCAGCTATCGCCGGCGACGTTTCACCTGTCACTGTTCGCAGAAGAACCTTCTCCATCAGGGGTCTCACTGTCGGTGCGCTGTTCTTCTTTATGATGGAAACCATAGCTCCAGTATCCACGGTCACTTGCGTCTTCTTTCCATTCACGGTTGTCATCATTGTGAGGCTATCCACGTTGTTGTGTCGTAGCAGGTTGACGGAAACAATCTTGGGGGCTTTGTCTTCTCGGGCAGTCGGTGTGCGCCCCGTAACACCGACTGTTTTTAGTTTTCCTGCTGCTGGCTTCTTCTTGACGCTGCAGGAAGTGACACCCTGCAGTCTCTCTTGAAGTGCCCGGTCTTTCCGCAGCGGTAGCAGGTCTGACATCCGGCGGATTTATTCGCAGCTAGGAATTCTTTCAACTCCCGCATGATTGCTTTCAGTGAATCGGTCTCCTCTTCGACCTGTGTTCCACGTACCTTACACTGGCCCCAGTTGGCAGCTGAAGCCTTGTAAGCCGCCTCGATCTCCAAAGCTTTCCCTAGGGCTTCTCTCGTAGTGGTGTAAGTGGCTAGCAGCAAAGCGTTCCTCACAGTGTCATCTCTTACACCTTCGATGAAACTTCGCGTAGCCAGTTCCTCTAACAACTCAGCTGGGGCTGTCGGATATGCCATGTGCATAAGCTTTCTCACGTCCGCTTCAAAATCTTGTAGGCTTTCACCGACCTTCTGCTTACGCGTCTTCAATTGCGTTCGGAACAGCTGTTGAAGGTGCTGTTCTCCAAAATGCAATTCCAGTGCTGCAGTAAGCTTCTGGTAATCACCCTTCTCTGCTTCGGGCAGCGTACGAAGTAAATCAAGAGCCGGTCCACGTAGAGCTACCACCAAAGCCATAACCTTTTCTTCATTACTCCAGTTATTTGCCTTTCCTGCCATTTCAAACTGCAGCTTGTAAGTCTCAAATGATGTGTGACCATCATAAGTCGGTGGTTTTATCTTGTTATTTCCAATAACTGGCGAAGACGTCATACCGTGGGTTTTCATTCTTTCCAGGTCTCTTTTTACTGTCAAAATTTCCTTTCCAAATTCTCCTTTCATGTGTAGAACTTTTTCTTCGAATTTATTGCAAAGTTTTTCCTCTACTTTGTTGACCTTTTCTTCGACAAGCTCCACTTTCTCTTCGACTGCATTCTGTGTAACTTTAAGCTCTTCTGTTACACTGTCGATCCGTTCTTCAATTTTATTTTGGCTTGTTCTGATTTCCTCTATTTCGGTTTTAAGTTGTTCTTGCACAGCCATTATTATTTTCTTCTTAATTTCTTCCTGTCCGATTTTGAATTCTGTCTTCATTTCTTCTTGTCCGGTTTTCATGTCCTCTTGACAGGCTTTTATCTGCTCTGTCATGTTTTCTTGCATTTTCTGCATCATTTGCATTAACTGTTCTAGTTGTGCTTCCATATTGGCCGATTGTCTTCTTGTTACTGGCATAAACTAGAATTTTCTAAAACTTCTCCAAACACTGTCTATCCGGTCCGTAGAACACTCCAGAAATCCAAATTCCGCTTTCTGACACCAATTGTTACGGAATTCGGGTTCGAAAATTCTGGATTTCTGATTTAAAACACTTTATTTAACAGTTCAAAACACTAACAAGCACTATTCACAATTACTTTAACAATTAACAAACTTTACTCAACTATACGCTACTTTTAAAAACACTACAGTTGTACTTATATCACTTTACAATACTTAAATCTCACTTTCCGTCTCTTTCAAAACTCGCGCTCGTTCATAGACTGTCTAACTCYCTCTCMCTTCCGTCTCTGGCCGCTTATATATCCGCAGACTCCCCACTTACTTGGCGTGTCTGGCACATTCGCGAAGGCTCTCGATTTCGAACCTTCCTAGACTTTACTAGAGCCTTTCGCATCGATTAATCTCGAACACTCTAGCACGTCGGGTTGCCTGCCCACAGGCGTTGAGCGGGCCGTGATACCACTGACTCTCCGTTGCACTAATGAACAAAATTCACTCTCGATATACGCATCGAGGCAACTCTTCCAATACAGCAGTAATACTATGTCGTTTAAGGACTGACGTTATCATGCATAGCAATACATAATGTAGTAGCAATCACATATTCTTGGACGTCTTACTCTTCAGGTAGAAGCACACTCCCCTTTTTTTCATTATAATAGCCACATTTGTTAAAACAAATCAGGCACAACTGGGAGCAGCGAAAATAATTTGACTTCGTTATCAATGCTTAATATGAAAAACATTTTTCTAACCATGGACGTGTTAAAAGAATAGGTATGTGTTTTCTTGGCAATAATTTGAGAGTAATATGAAAATTCTAAAGAATGTGTGTTGTACCCCCATAAAAAAATAAAAGCCGTTATGAAAAGATGATTAACTAAATTTAATCCCTACCTTGAACGAATTTTATCTATTTTCACTTTTTCACTTCCATTGTGTTGTATTGGAATAATTTCATCATTTTAAAGTAAAACCTATCCCTAAAGAAATTAAGATACGTTCTCCCCTCCCATTTGTTTTACCAATATATGTTTCCTTCGAATTTCATTACATGATTGTATTGAACTTATAATTAATTTTTTACCATTTGCCGTTGACAGTTTGTCGTTTATAACACCATATTTAAAATGCTAACTTTTCTTACTTTCTATTGATTTTGCTGCATTTTAGTAATAAGGGTTTTCCAGTAAGACATACTGCTTGAAAAGTTAATACTACACTTAAGCATATATGTTTTTCAGCAATGGGCAATTAATCTTGCAGCAGTAGGTAATCCAACAGTGTGCAGAAATTATTTGTATTTGGCATCAAAATCAGTAGAAGCAGACAATTTACAGTGGATCAAAGGAAACCTTCATGAGTTACACTTTGGTAGGGTTTTTGGGCTCAGGGTGTACCTGACTTGACCTGACCTGACCTGACCTGACCTGGCCTTACTTTTTTTTTAAGTCCATGGTCTCGTGCTACTGTTACTGGTGAACGGTATAGGAAGAGATAAAAATAGATGTAAATTATGTCTTCTTTCATTCCACTTGCATATACATCGTAAGGCAATCGCCTTATTGCAAGAAAGGTTTTCTGGCTGCGTTATTTCAATGTTAACTGGCTACCCTAGTTTTTCAATCTGACACTCTTGACTAATTTTCTGTGAAGTTAGTAGAAATCTCTAGTTTTCAAAAATAAGCCCCAAAAAATTCAAGACATATTATTCAAAGGATCATTGAAAATATACCGCATGATATGTGTCAATAGTGGTGTGAAAATGGGTTTCCAGAAGCTTCTTTTGTCTAGTTAGACGAAGCCAATGACGACAATTATTAAACAACATTATTTTCAAAACATGTAAAAAATGCAAAAGACAGCTCTTCAAAATAATTTAAAGATTAGTGGATTATTACATGTTGTCTTTATGTTTCATATAAAGTTATGACAAGCTCTTATATGGCATCAGTAATTAAGAAGAATTTCTTTTACATGTATTATCATTTTGTTAAATATGCCCCCACCGCTTTATTCAAATTTTTAGATGATTTTTATTTTTATCACAAACATAATAATAATAATACTGAAAAACTAGTAATTAGATCTTTTGTGAGCCCTTTAGTGTATTCGACAACCTTGGTAAAATGCATAGAATTTAAAAAATTTACTGATTTTTCTACAAATACGATTTTGAATTGTTCCTGACTTATCGTCAACAGAACATGTATAGCATCGGCAGACCATTTTAGCGATTGCCATCGCCAATTACAAATATGCGTCGGATAGCTATGGAGCCGCTTACCAAAAAAAGGCAATGGTCAATATGAAAAACGTGTACTAATGTAAATTTTTTGGCTGTTCGAACTTAGTCACGAGGCTACATAGGATGCATGCTAATCTCATGCTTGAGGGAACTTTCGTTCATTTCAGGTTGCACTAATAGCTAGTTGTCCAAGAAGGCTGGATGATGTAAAATGAAAATTAATTTGTACTGATATACAGGGTGATTCTCTAAGGGTACGGAGCGGATGTATCTTGAAAACTGCTGATGCTATCGGCTTGAGGAAAATTTTCTATGAATAAAAACGTTCCACAGCAATAAATATATTTTGAAGTTCCTCAGATTGTCAATAAGTGCTGATAAAATATAGGGGGGAAATAGAATTTTTAGAATCTCTGTATAATTACCTAAAAGTTTCACTACAACATTTTTTCTCTGGTTGCCATGGTAACGACACTACAAAGCAAAATGGTCTAGAAACTTCCAGAAGCTCTATTTTTCAAACGCCTCAACCAAATTTAACGAACTATGACTCATTTTAGATGGATTTTAAATGTGATAAATATTAATGGTAAAATGTTAAAAATTGTTTTCTCTAAGAAAGATTGTCATATTTTCCTTCGATTACTCAAATAATTGAAATCAAACGGTATATTTTTTCCACTTCGTATTGTAGGCTATTATCTAAGAAAGAGAGTAGTGAAAAGCCGAGGCGAGTGTCACTTTTCATTTTGAAGTTATTACCAAAACAGTACACAGACACAGAATAAACAAGAAATCTCCATGATATTCGTAGAAAAACTAAATAGGACGACATACTTTTTTACCTTTGTTTTGGATATTATTTAAGAAAAAATTGGTATAAACCTGAGTTTGATAGCTGTTCTGCTTTGAAGTTATAGCCAAAATAGTACACACGACACAAACAAAATTACAAAAAAGTAACATTCTCCTCTATTTGAGGAACAACATTAAATAGAACAATATACAATTTTTTTTGACAAATTAACAACAAAAACTTACTCCACTTTAGGCTTTTACCAAAATTTGCACCTATATATGATAAACAAATTTTGTATTTATTCAGTTCTATTTGTAATAACGAGATGTCAAATACTTCAAAATATTTTTAGTGAATTTCCCTTGTAAATTTATATTTAAAATTCTTTTCCTCAAAGATATAGTGTAAAGAGTTTTCAAGCCAAAATCTCTCCATACTATTAATGAAACACCTGCAGGTCAATGAATTGATAGAAAAGAGAACTGAATTAAAGCAGTTGTATGTCCTCTAATGTTTTAGTAAATATTTGTATCGCTTAGTTCCACATTTGATCTTTACAAACCACTAGCCTATCTCGATTAAGTTAAATTTTTTTTTGTTGTACCGCTTTGCCATGACTCACTCGATGTTAGGTGTATGTATTTCACAGTACAATAATAAATACATAGTTAAATGTGTTGCAGACAGAAAAACAAGAGCGATCTGCAGAATTGTACTTTGGTACCTTTGATACCCCTGATGTTATGTGATACGTAAGTAACCATTCTTATATCGGTTTTTGTTTGCTTACCGTAAAAAGAACTTATGTTTTCTTTTTCAAGTCAGAGTAGTACAGTACCACCGGCCGCGTCATTTGAAAAAATATATATTTTACTTATCTGACTATAGTAAAAAAGAAGAAATAAAATAACAATCGGTTTCTAAATATTTTTCTAAAATAAAGTTTTCGGTATTTTTATTTAATTCTTAGGCTTTTGTACAGTAATTTGTTTCAGAGTTCAAAGCAGAAGCAAGTGAATTTAAGTGTATTTCCAAAAGGAGCACTTTATATTGACACTGATATAGGCATTTCATTATCAATTAGAAATTGAACGTCAGTGGGGTTACTGCAGTGACAAGTCTGACGCCCCTCGCATCAACCTCGCAAAGCAGTGGTACTGATCACTTTCTATTTGCAGTTCCCACGTCGGCATAGTAGGCACGCGCACGGCGTAAACATTATACGTCTATAAAATAAATCCGATTCATATGTTAATCCGTACACACCACTCACACATATATCGATATGTCATGCGCTTTCGCGAAACCGCATTTATTACTTCTGTGTAAACAATGCCATGCCCCGTTCAGTGGGGTCACCATAAACATCTAGTTGTTCTGCGCTTGATACGTATTATATGCCCCATGATTGATATTATTCTGGCATGATTTATGTACCTTGGGGATTAAGATTGTTTCCGATACGACTTTTGTGCTTGCAGCAGCTTGAATAGCCTGCACATCAAGAGTTCTGGGAGGGTGTTAGGGATTTGCACACTATCAGTTCCCTTGAAAGGAATGTTCGTCTTTATAGCACGTAGTGCCAGTATTGAATGCTAAAATAGTAAGGGACATCTCACTCGTTTGCTGTAAGTATAGGTTAAAAAAAAGATTATAGACACAATCAAGCCTCAAATTCCTAATAACACAGACATTTCTTCTTTGACTAGAGATTTTAGAAACCCAAAATAAGAACCGCGCGTTTTAGGCTTCATCAATGGCAATTCGCGGTTAATAAAACAAGTGAGGTCAGGGTAATCCACTTTATTAATATCGTTTATGACCCCTACTGGGTCTAATAAACGAAATAAAGCTCGATTTAGCTGTGCCGTATGCACCGTAGCAAAACTTAAGGCAGCTCAAAACATGAATGTAACTAATATTAATAAGCACGTGCAATGACAAATCCTTTTACATCGCTAAAAAAACTGTAACAAAACCACAAAACATATTTTTAATAAATCTAATGTTCACCAAAAATATGGAAAATGTGAAATCTGCATATGAGCTGAATTGAACTGACAGCAAAGCCAATTATGTTCCCATTAAAAGAAATACAAGTTTGTGTTATATCTCAAAAATGTGACTCCCTAAAAAATTTCTAATTACGCCACTGCATTGAAGTTAGAAATATCTACAAAAAATGTCTACGCAGTTTATTTGTATCTACACACGAGATATTGCATTAAATCCAGTCTTCCGCAACTGCGAACGGCAACCACTTTCTTTTGGTTTAAAAGCGAGCAGATACCCAAACGCAAAAAGGTTAGAACAGACCACCTCCGAAGGGATTCCACAATTTTTGGGGAGACTCTAGACGAAACCCAAGGTTGAATACCAAGCTCTGGAAAATCCATGATAGAGTCCCATCTGGGAAGAGGATGAGGCTCATCATGGAAATCGATGAGGAGTCCATGCAAGTGATTTCCACCAATGGCTGGGTGGCGTATGCCGGGTTGCACAGAGTCCAATTCTGGAACCTGGAATCTGGGCAGAAACCACCTGCCAGTAGCACCTTAGCAGCTCCAGGGTTGTAAGTGGAAGAGCCTCCTTTTCAGAATGGAAGGGAAGGACTTGCAACTTCTACAGCTTAACTGTGAATTGTCCAGTCTTTTAGAACGGCATCTGACTGTAATGCACACAGGTTTTGCTCTAATTCAAGAGCCTTGGGTTTACCAAGGCGCAGTGGGAGGTTTTAGCTGCAAAAACTTCTGTTTTTCAGGTGCTGTCGGATGAAAGACCGAGAACTTGCGTGCTCGTTGCCAAAAAGCTTTCGCGTGCGACCTTGTAGCGGTAATATGTCAATTAAGAGATGGATCAGATCTGCAGGACATTGTTGTGGCCGCGGCCTATCTACCTTACGACTCGCCTGCTCTGCCACCCTCACAAAAATCTGGTGAACTGGTTGAGTGGAGTAGAAACAGCAATCTGCCAGTTATTTTTGGGTGTGATGCTTATGCTCATCACATCGTATGGGGCAACAGCGACACGTACGAGACGGGACGGGCGATTTTAGAATATGTAGCTAGCTCCCTGCTCAAGATGATTAATGTTGGGTCAGAACCTACGTTTGTTACCAGTGTCAGAAGGGTGGTAATAGATATCTGCTGTACAGCCTGGGTAACATATTTTCATGATTGGAAGGTACTGAGGGAACCAAATTTGTCGGACCACAGGTACATTCCATTCAAACTAAACAGAATTGTGAAAGGATCAGAATGCACCTTCCGAAATCCGAGACAAACAGACTGAGACTCGTACCAGAAGGACTTGTCGGCTAAAATCTCGATATATCGACCTAGACCTCAAACTAGTAGAGAACTGGACCTGGCCGCAGAAAAGTTAACGGGGGCCATAGTCACTTGCTTTGAGGAAACTGCCCTTTAAAAAGTGTTGCACAAAAAAAATTGTGGTGGAACAGGGAATTAGAGTCGCTGCCAAGGGAAACGCGTAAAAGGTTCAACCGGGCTATGCGAATAATCGGAGCTTTCCGAATGGGAATCCTATAAGGAAACACAAAAAAGGTTTAAGCATCTCATTAAAAAAGAGGAAAAAAGGCGGTTGCAGGAAGATTGCACTAGTACAGAACAGCTTCCAACTGTCTCCAGAAAAGTTCTTGGGAAGAGCGGGGTGGGGGTTGACGCTACGCGACTGCCAGATGATTGCTATACAAAAACTGAAGGCGCTGCACTAGAGGTCTGCTACAACCTCACTTTCGCGGATTTGGACGAATATGTGGCCAAAGGAACTATGGTTGAGAAAGCCTGGGACATGGTCTCGGATGTTGATAGGCAATCAGTTCCTATAACACATTTAAGTCGGCGTGACCTGAGTTTAACCCGTGGTCGTTGATATAGCAACATCAATCAGAACACCGGATCATGACGTTGCTAGGCAACGACCGCAGATTAAACTCGGATAAAATTTGATCCACGTTTGTGTAAGCGTCCCTTACAAAACGTATCGACGGTTTGGGTCTAGGTGTAACTCTGGATTCCAAACTAGTTTGTAAGGAACGTGTTAACGAAATCAGTCGAAATACGTGTGTAACACTGGGTGTGTAGAGGTTTTTGGGGAAAACAGTTGGTGACTTAAAGCACATGTCGCGTACTGGTTGTACACAACTGTTATAAGACCCCTTGTCACATACGCAGCCCTAGTATGGTGGCGCTCCACTGCGAAACAGTATCAGGACAGCGTTAGGACAAATTCAATGCCTGGGCTGTCTTATGATAACCAGTGGTATGAGAACAACACCTGCTCTATCTATGGAGATGCTTCTGGGACTGGAACTTCGTAAGTTTAGAGTATGAATCACGGAGAACGGCCTTTAGATTGCAAGGGTTAGGTTTAGGTTAGGATTAACACGCCTATATGTTTTGATGTACCGTACAAAATCAAGGAGGAGTGGTTTCTGAATGGTGAAAACATGCATGTACCACAAGGATTCATCTGGTTCAGGGATGGGTCTAAAACACACACATGCACAGACGCGGGAGTAAGTGGTACATTTCCGAGGGTACAACTAAGCTTACTTCTGGGAGAGTACCCTACCGTATTCCAAACAGAAATTTATGCAATACTATCGTGTGCTAATGAGAACCTTAGTAGAGGGTACTCCGGATTGCATATCTACATTTGCTGCCATATCCAGGCGGCACTTGGGGCGCTTACCTTTTAGGGTACTCTCCGGCCTACTACTACTACATACTACTACTGGACTGGTCTGATCAAGTGAGGTGCGTTAAGATTAAATGGACCATAATGATAATCTTTTTGCTGAGATTTTGAGACACTTACTAAGTAACGAGATTTTCAGAATTCGATTGCAGACAACTACTTATACTACTGTAATAAATACGTAGTTATAATATTTATTTGTTCTTTTATGTGGATGACAGGGCTGGTTGCAGAAGGCATGATTAACATGCTGCCACCCTTATATTATATAGTCAATAGCAAGCTGTGAAACAAACGGAGAGTGGTAGTGTCCGCCTCGTAAGCCTCAATGCTATGGTTAGAATCTAGATGAAGCTTCTCGCCTTTTTCTGTCTTGGTATTCTATCAAAATTTGTACGTAGCAAATCCACTGATTTATCAGTGGTTATAAAAGGCAGTTATAGAATCGTTTTCCAAACGTTTTTTTCCAGTATTGCCTGCGGCAACAGCTGTTTAACCAGTTTTTGGATAACCACGAACCATGCCACCAGACCGTAGAAATTATTGTTACTAATGATTAATATGAAAAAATTTGTATGTAGTCATGCAAAAATGACAACTTGTAAAAAGGTTTAAATGTTCTTAATTAATATGATCGAATTAAAAGCTCAATACCTATAATATCTTTAAACCTAAGATCACGTGTCAAAAACGTTAAAATAAATCAGAAACCATATACATGGCTGTTACCAGCGCAAATTACCGGGTTCAGGTCTGTATTTAGGTACGATAGTGTATGTCATTAATAGTCTTAATTCAAATTTTATATGCAGCACCATACTGAGCATAAAAAATCACGTTCAACGACACCCATGAACCAAAATTGAATTTTTGCATCGTTAGGTACCACGCTGCTTGCGTATACGACATAGGCTTATAATCAAATTTTGGCATACCTACACCATAACACTCATTATCAAAAACCACGTTCAACGACACCTAGGTACATGTCCAAATTTGATTTGTACCAGCGTACTCAACTACAAAGATGACGTTCGATGACAATCAATCCTTTATATATTTTTTCATGATAGATGAAATTTTATTGAATGTAATTTCAAAACTAACAATTGCAAATACATATACTTTCTGTTGGATACATTTCCGCAGGCTACGTTTCCATAGTAGATGCTTACCACAAATTACAAGTTTATTTAGAAAATTCCTCAATATTCAGAAATGGCGCAAAAAGAGAGTATCCAAAAGTAATTCGTCATGTATACGGAAAGGGGCAAACGTCGGAAAATAGTAGCGGTGATAGAATTAAGAACAACTAATCACGTTCTATCTTCATTTTTACAAAAATAAATACATTCCGGATTTTTTTGTAGCGAATTAATAAGTGTTAACGCAAAAATGTAAAAAATATAAGTAGCTCCATTTTAAATTGAGTTATCTTTAAGCCCGTGCTAGACAGCTCCGCCGTTTTCTGTTGGTTTTCAATCTACCCGACAGTTAACAGCTTGTTGCTTTCGACAGTTGCATTACCGCTCGTGTAATGAACACGTCACCCTGGAACAGGTATAATCACCCGCCTACTTAATTAGCAACACTCCTCGATCAACACCGAAAAACAAGCAAAAATCGCAAGCGGTCAGGATCTAAATTGCGCTTTTCATGAATGACTGTTATTCTGTTTGATTGCTGTGCAATTTTGGCGTAGGCACTGGTCGGTACCAAGTCTGAGACGTTCACTTTTTGATGCGGTGACAACCGCTAATTATTAGAAGTAGGTACACGAACCAACAATTAGCGAGACTAAGATAGGAGTGCTTCGTTCTGCCTACCGGTGTTTTGCGGTAGCTACTCACCTTGTAAAAATGCCTTTTCACCAAAAGTCCGTAGAATTATTACTTTATGCTCTTTCGGTTGTATTTTAAACTATAGTACCATTTCTGTCCAGAAGGTTATTTATTTCAGGACCAGTTATAATAATTCAGCCAAAAATTAAAACACGAATCATCGTACTCAAACTAAAATATTCTGTAGCTGCTTAATCTCTATTCTAAAGGTACCGACCACCAGTGATAGTTTATAATTTATTTATATTTTGTTGACTCTATATACATAGAATGTGAAGGCGGAACTAAACAAAACCTTGGGCGGACCGGCTGTATGTGTGACAAAAATTAATATTTTCTGATGCACCATAAAATTTCTATCCGTAGTTAATCTACTACGAATATATCTACACATAACGGGTGTTCACTAAAAAAAGATACTCTGGAGTGGTGCTATATTTTAAAACAATTGTTTTGCAATAATTTTTAAGCCAATTCAGCCACTTTCGTCTATATACGAAATTGCACCTTTAAAAAGATATAGCCCTTCAGGGTTGTGTTACATGAGTAGATTTTTAACTATTAACTTTCCAACCGCTGATGAAAACGATATGAATTTTTGGATATTAGTTGCGAATAGCAAAAGACAGATTTTATAAGTAAAAGTATAATTTTCTTGTTGGTACAACAGGTTAAACTATGGCAGGGAGTACTTGTTAATCGAATATTCTTTTTCTCTATCATTACTTGAAGTGCTTATCTCACATTAATGATAGACTGCTTTAATCCGAAACTTTTTGATCTCTTACAAATTTTGAATTATTACTGCCGTTTTCGAATAAATCTGCGAAAACCAACCGCTTGGTTGCATCAAAATTTGAAGTTTGTCAATTAATTGAGTGTGCTTCACACAAAAATCTCAGGTAACATAAACATTTCACGTTTGTCGGATTGACAGATGTGGTGTTTATTTCACAAATTATTAAAAATAATTAAAATTTAATCATGAATAACAACACTTCGTGGACAAACGTTGATATGCACTTCATATTGGGGTGAGTGCCGCGGCAATGAAAATGTCACCCGAGACTTTTGTGTAAAGCACACTTAGTTAACTGACAAACTTCGAACGGCAATAATAATCCAAAATTTGTAAGAGGTGAAACAGCTTCGGAATAAAGATAAAGCAGTCTACCATTAATGTGAGATGAGTTTCAAATAATCACAGCCAAAAACAAAATATGTGGATTGCAAGTGAATAAATGTCTTGGTTTAGCCTGTTGTACTAAACAAGATAAGTCATAATTTTACTATAAAATATGTTTTTTACATCCGTTACTGATATCAGAAATTTAAAATCGTTTTCACCAGGAAAAGTCATTAGCACAAAACCTAGTCGTGTAAAACAACTTTGAAGGGCTATCACTTTTTAATGCTGCACTTTTGTGTATAAATGGTGAATCAACCTAATATTTGCCAGATTAGCCAGATAGGAGGCGCTTTTCAAAACAGCCTATATATAAAATGTTTGTAGATGTATACTGACAAATAGTTGTAATATTTTAATTTCATCACAAAATTGTACCTGATTATAGCTAAAATTATAGCTAAAAAATCTGTCAATCAATAGTTAATAACAGTAGCATTAAGTGTTTCCTGCAATATAAAACGACAGACATCCGTGAAATGCCTTAATTAATAAACACCGCTGGCGTTTTATTTTATTTAAACACCATTACAATTTACAACTACGGATAAGGTTTATTAAAATTAGTAGTTGTAAGTAGTTCAACTATATATTTCCACTTGTACCTCCGAATACATGATGACGTTAATTTGTGGAATATTATTAATGTCTGGCTAAATTTTTGAATCAGTTAGTACACTCTCGTATACTAATTTGCGGCACGTTGCAAAAGTTTAATACATTATCTGCTACCTAGTGATTATTTTAGTAGAATAATAAAAATCTATCGGTACCAGATTTGTTATTATACACAAATAGCAAAAAACACATTTTGAAACTCTAATGTAAGTAATTTACTAGTAATCAACACATCGATTTTTGATGTTATTGATGAGCTCTGCATATTTTTTTAAAACGTTCAAACCACTAGCACTAGCTACTGCGTTTTATCTGCTCGAATACCGTATTATTTGTTTTGTAGGTTGTTACAAATAATATTTGTATGTATCGAGCGAACTCCACTTGCCATCTGTTATTATTAGCAAACAATGTTCTATACTAAGTTCTCACCAAAAAATTCCCACGATCACCGTGGGCACCTTCTTAAAACAAGAAGCACACTTGGATATCCATAATATTAAACTGATAAGGGAACAGCAGTAGCTATATGATAAGCTGATGCGTATTATTTACCGGTAGCAAACAGTGTTCTGTCAAACTACCCGCACGCGCTTATTTGGCAGAGGGGAATATAAAGTACTAAATGAAATATAACGCACAAGTGCGTATGATGTTTTTATGGTGTTAAATAAAATATATGGGCATGTCAAAGAAACATATGTCAGATGTGATTTGGTGGATTGCGCAATGATCATGCTGTACGATTGTAGTAGAACCTCCTTCTGCAAGCGTTCGCGGTATATTAAGTTAATTATTCAGATATTTATAATTTCATATTTTAACGTCGCCAAAATAATTTCATGCAGCTTGGATACATTCATTTGCCCCGAAGAACTTATTTCGTCGACATAGTTTGCCTTGTAAATTACGCGAAACAAGTTCTTACCTATAATTATGTTGCGTGCTATTTGCGATCAAGATATGGGGCCACTTTGAAATTTTGTAGTTTAGTAAGTTATGGGATCAGATTAGTGCTTATTTTGCATTTCTGTAGTCCATGCTATTGCATTTCTCACGCAAGCAAGGTAAAATAATGTTTAGCTTTGTTTATATGATCTCTTGTACATACAAGAGGTTGCTTGTAGCCTTTGCGCTTGAGAAACACTTTGGCATTGCTATGTATAAATATAACTTTCCTAAAATTTTTCAAAAGGTGTTTCTTAAGTTTCGGAAATACTAACATTTTGTTGGGGTGTAAAAGTTTAAACCTTTAAGACACTATACCCTGATAACGTAAAATTGTAAAGGAGTCGTCCTTATTTTCAAAACCAACATGGTCTAAACGCAAAAGGGCAAGATATCAATTGTCAAGAAGTATTAACATTAAGGATGAATTTGTAACATGAATATATAACGTAAATGGGTGTTAAAATTTTTAATTATTTACCTGGCAAAAACCTAATCTCGTTAAGAGCTTGTGTCATTTTTAATGTAACTAGTTAACCAGTATTAATTACAAAACGAATAACAAGTTAACAAGAGACTACAGTAAAGATAATAAGACATTTTTGTATACATATACTTGAATTAATATGCGTTTAAATTTTTCCTCATTGGCTCAAAACGTAATTCATTTGCTGTTTTAAAGGTGGGCGCCGGAGATCCAAAAATGTACCAGTTCCAATTTTGGTACAGCGATGGATCACGTGTATGCTAAGGAAGGAAACTTTCCTGCAATTACATTTTATTTGCGCAAACTTCACCTTGTCCTCACATCTTGTTGTCCTTTATAACACTACACTGACAATTAAAAAAATTTACTTAGTAAAGAATGGACGTTCAACAGTCTAAAATGCGTAATATATCTAAACATTTAAGAATTCTAGAATTACATCATGATGCCTAGATTGCGACAAGTTGCAGGCCACTGCAATACTTTGTGCTTTTCTTAAAGGCAAGATAAAATAAATAAAAATAATTATTAGTATCAGATTTACGTGTCTGAATCTGCCCGATAATAACGGTATCTTCACATCCAGCTAAGGGATATTAACCAGCGCAGCGCTGATCGAGAAGGCATCCTCAGTTCCAAATATGCAAAATGCTTGGGTAACCACAACACAACGCAAGCAAAATTCATTCTGCTATACTCACAGATGCATATGGGTGTTTCTCCAAGATAAGAGTGCAACCTTATGTAAGTGAGCAAAAAATCTATCAACCGTAAACCTACAGAAATAAAATTTGGTCAAAAATTATGGTGTTCTGGATATTGTTGGTGGTTTCCTATAATGGGTATCGGTATCCGGATGTACAGTGTTACCCATATTCTTGACTCTCAAATCTTTTACCCAGCGAAAGACAGCCTCTCTGTTCGGTTAATTAATAGGCTGGTTTAATCTGAATAATAAAGAATTCTACCAGCCAAAAAAGTACGAGCAAAAACTTCTAAGCAGAGCAGAACTGGTTGCATTTTCAAAACTATCCCTCAACTACGAATGACAGGAAGAACATATGTATGCTTCGGGAGCGCAATAAGTGGAATATCCCAGTTGCAGGGTCAACTGTAGCTTATAAGGCACCCGGAGTATGCAACATAATTACGATAAGAAAATATCCCAKATAAGTAGGAAMACTCTTTCTCGAGAACCGTACTGTTCGGGGCKATAAATAAAATTCAATTGTACACCTATAAATTTGTCCGCAATACGCTTTTAATCTACTATAGGAGTGGGTAATCAAACCTAAATTAATAATGAGTTTGTTTTTTTTCKTCCGAGGTAGTCAAATTGTTATCTAGAGCATACACTGAACTTTTCTGCTTGAAATTCCAGACCAAATGGACCAACTGCCCAGTTCAAGGCGGTTATCTTGCATTTTAATCTTTCGATAGTTATATGGGGGGTCAACATATATCTAATAGACAAGGCTCTAAGTAAATGAAATATAGGGAACCAATGCACATAATAGCGTCCGGATTTATCATGTCTTGACTGGAAGAACAAAAAAATGGTGGCTTTAACTTTAATACACCAGTAAGTTTGAGGTGGTTACGAGTACCTTAAATACATGTCAGAGGAAGTAGTTAACTTTGAGCTAGTAAAATGGATATAACAAAGACCAACCATTTTTCGCATAGCTATTTCTGTACATACTTACCAACACGTCGTAGTTCGTTAAACCACCGCTAGATGACGTACACCGATTCTAACAAAATAACCGAGCAATCTGAAATTAAACCCTTGTAAATATCTACAGCCTATACCAGCCTAGCTCGTAGTTCCTTAAGCCAGTGCTAATTTAGACATTTTTACAAAATGACCTTCAAAGTGCGGTCCAGCATGAGAAAATTTACTATTTCTGTAGTGGTAATCGGCTTATTAATTTTGAATCTTACTTCTGGGAAAAAATTATTTCGGTAACAAAAAAATGTTCAATCAGGTACTAGAGAATTTTCTCGGCATTTTGGACTAGCTACCTTGTTTTATTGTAGTGTACAGCACAGTTTCCTTCTTGAGAAGTTTATATTTTTAGGACAGATTAAGAGGCTTCTAATAGTTTTTTATATGACGTTACATGTAATGTATTTGTTATGGTTAAACCAATTGCCTACAGAGGCCATTTTATAAAAAATGATAGGTATATTTTCGGTTAAGTACTATGCATTATACATCTGACTGTTGGAACATTTCACAATTCACAAAAAAGAAACCAACCACTTGCCTAATATCGTCCCATTTATAACTTATAGCTATACTATTCATCAGAAATGTCAGAGTTATTTCTGAACAGTCGGTCAGTAGTTGACACTAGGCAGATGAAGCTGCAAAGGAACACGTAGGTATAAAAGCATGCCCAATCGCACATCTAATCGCCATACTAATCTAGAGCTGATCTGCTGGCATAGACGCCAAGTCAAGCTGCTGTATAGAGATTAGCAACGAGTTAATCACTTTAATACGGCCAGTGCACACTCATAATGGCCAGCAGATGGCAGATGCGGTTGCCTATAATTGAATCAACTTTATCTGTGAGTATAATAGCTGAGGGTCGTTGCGGGTGGTTGGTCTCCCGGACATCGCTAACGGGCTGCATCCGACTGTCACTTGCCTCACTCTGCTTTCGATCTCCAACCCCCCGACGGTTTTTCCGATTGTCGCTTTTGTCGCATAAATTTTCCAAGCAATGACAATTGCAAACAAAGCTCGCCAGATGCGTTCGAGATCATAATCGATCTCTTTCACCTTAGTAATCGTACAATTTTTACATATTGCATTAGTGTTGTCATGAGAAACGATAGACGAGAAATAACTTCGAGACAAGAGTGCAGTAATTTCTCTCGTCACGTGACTTCGAGACAAGTCAAGAGAGGTCCTGAGAAGATTAGAATTTCTAGTTACCTTTTGCGAAGGTCCCGCAATTTTTAAATGAAGTTTATACTAATGCAAATAGATAATACTGAAATATTTGTAAGGGACCTAAAATATCAGTTTTCTCGTGCTGATATTTACAAAGCAACCTTAAAAAAGAAGTTAGTGAACATTTTTTTTAATAATGAGGAAATAATATTTGACAAACCCTTTACCCTTTAATTTAGCTTATTAACTTTGCAAGAGATTAAAAGTTGTTGTACAACACACATTTGCGTAGTTTTGCAAGGTTGTAGGGAAGTAGAAGTCTTACAATTTGAAAAGATATCTAGAAGAGAGATTCTACTATTATTTAAAATTATCTATGTATGTTATGTCAACAAATATTATACAAAAATAATTATTTGTTCTCCAGAGCTTTTAAATTTTAGCTCTAATATGTATTCTGGTGGTAACATTTGATTGGGTCGATACGATAATTCATAGACGTGTGGTTGACAACGCTGATTTGTAGGTTAACTTGCAATGTTATTACTAAAAGTGGATATAATCTAGCGCTTATTTTAGGAGGTAATCTATTTCTTGCATATTATACCTACTTATAAGTTAGAGGACATACAATTATGCATACTTTCAGCGTTCATAGTAATTGATATTATCAAATCTAAATTATAGGTACGTCTAGAATTTGTTATTTAATGGTATTTACACACTTAGTATTATTTATGTAGCAGAAGTATAACAAACGTCTACCTTAGGAACGTAGGATACAATGTTCGACTGGTAAAGAAAGGCATTAAAATATGTTAATGCGTGCTGGTTGTTTATAATTATGTGGTTTATAATGCTTTATCATCCAAATATAGAAAATTAACACACCTGTTTATATATTTTTAGACATTATTTTTTATTAATTATAAGAGATTTAATTGGATATTTTGCAGGTAAATTTATTAATAAAAAAGGTTTGCCAGCTCTAACCAGGATTTGAACTCGGGACCTTTTGATTACTAGTCAAATGTGCTATCACTGCAATATCAGGGCAGTATTCAAAAACCAGATCAACGTGGCATATATACATCAAAATGTACGCTACTGAACGCCATCCGGCGCTTTTGTAGCTAAGTAGCTCGTCGCTCGTTATTTGCAAGCTTCAAAGCAGACCTTTGTTACGATGGCCAGATTTTGGCGACCAGTAGCTTGTTACAACCCAAATTATTATAATGACAAAGTTATTTTTAGCGGTATGATATGTAATGATTATAAGAGATTTAAATGGAGATTTTGCAGGTAGATGTATTAACAAAAAAAGCATTTCCAGCTCTGACCAGGGATTTTTTAATTACTAATCAAACGTGCTATCACTGCACAATCAGGGACCTATTCAAATACCAAATCAAGGTGGCATATATACATCAAGTTACGAAATGTAACGCTACTGAATGCCATCTGGCGTTTTTAAAGCGAAGTTGCTCGTCGCTCATAGTGTATTTAAATGCCTGCTGTGAGGTAATTTGTCGATAGGTACTGGTCTCCACTACGGACAGGTGAGTGGCTCTACTTGTATCGCTAATATGCATCTCTTGGTCTCAAGAATATCGCCTACCTTGGTGTATATAAGAAAAACTAGACCTCTGCCTTATGCCATGCTCTCTGCTATTGCTGATGACGTTCAATAAGCCGAAACAGCTGTCCACGGGTTGCTCTGATGCATGCAGCATGATACAGACCTTTTTAAATCCCCAAAATGTTTTCACAGAAACAGTCGCTAGAGACGGTGTTTTAAACGCCTGCTATGAAGCGGGCTGCCGAGAGGTACAAGTCTCCACTATAGGCGGGAGGCTGGCCTGCTTATAGATACCATTTATGTCGCCCACATAAATCTCTTGGGACCATAGAATAATACGTATTCTTCAAAAGAAAGACAGCAGATAATATTTTTTCTAGAACAGCTACACTGCTTTAAATGATGATACAACTTTTAAAGCGTTACTGATTCCCCTATATAAAAAGACCCTAAGATACTAACAATCTATTAAATGACATACAAGTTTGTATGTTCATTATCCCTTGTGTAACAACTGTGCATATTATTTGTTTACACGAATGCATTTCTACTTTTTAGTTTGTGCATAAAAAGTTGTGAATATAATTATAAGTACATGGGTAGTACAGTAAGTTAATACAGAAAGTTTTTTATCCAKTCATATTAGTATTTTCCGTGGTACAGTAAGAACTTTTCCATATCTGCTAACGCATCTCAAACCACTGTGTCGTAAAGCAAATGACAAAATGAAAACAGTATGTCTCAAAGCTCTAAACCTTATCTTTTTGGTCAAGGGTGTAAATATGTGGTTCCCAAAATGCTTATTAATTAACATGCTGATATGGAGACTTTATCCAATCTTACATGTAAATTACAATTCATGCCCGAACTTTTAGGACCAAATCTCATTAAAGTAGTATTAATTATTGTAAGGCCGTTATTTATCGCCAGAAACTAAACTGAAGCGATACTTTCGTGTGTTCTATATAATCTGCATACATCAAAATAAAATTATAAAATAATGGGCCCGCAAGATTGAGCTCCACGGCATCCCAAGAAAAAGGTTTTTGGGTACTAGACTGTTGTCCTTTCATGCAATTAAACCTGACTCCTGTCTGCCAGTAACAAGGATGCCCATTTAAGCGGTAAACTTCGTACACTAATTTGAATCAAGCACCCGACTGAGATAAAAAAATCCTACCATTGGTTTTTTTTATTGTACAGGTATATAATTTAAAGCATCTGCTATATGAAGGTAAGTGCATCTTTTTTATGAACTCATTCTAGCTCTCAATCAAAATATTGATTGATCTAGAATAGAGCACAATCTACTATGAAACAGCACGACACAGACTTTCGCTATCTGAAAGAAAACACACACGGATCAATAATATTAGGATCACTCCTCCATCCTTTGTTTTCAGGATACACTTGGACTTTTTAAAGATGCTGGGGTATTTGCCAGTTGAAGCCACCATGGACTCAGTGTTAAAATAAAACTATTGAGCAAAAACTTATTCTTTTGTCTACTTATTGTGTAGACGAGAATTTTTTCTAGTATATAATGTCTGTTCCTCCTTCAGATATAGTTTTCATTTAGTGTTATATGTTATTTTACAGAAAAATACCTTCATGTACATGTGTATAGTCTATATATATGCTAAATTTAGCCAGACAAGCTATTCAAATACTTAAGGTCCGAACTCTTCCGTTTAACTTCTCAATTCATGCACGGAGCATACGACACTAATATACCTAAAAAATTAGTACAGATTGTGAAAGTGTGGACCGCATTGTTGTTCCGTTTTCCGATTGCGAATAAAACAATAAATAAAGCATATTGCCGCAAAAATGGCATCAAATTCGTTTTTATTATGAAACAGTATATAAAACGCGTTTTTGATGAATAATGTTATCGGACCGGGTGACTTGAATTTCCAGTCACGTTCGGCGGTCCCGGATAATCGACAATAGCGCCAACCCTGTTACAGGCCTCCACCAGAGCTTCAACATTTCACACTCTGATCCTCCCTCTCGGTCGTTCCTCGCACGCCAACGACGAGTACGAGTGAGACTTCCTCTGTGGACTTGTTATCGATCTAGCGGCGAGCCTGGGCTTGTACATTGTACGCGAGTTTGTATGGAAGATTCTCGTTCGGGGAATTCAGACAGTTATTGTCAGAATTCGACCGTTTTGTTCTTTTTACGGACTTTTTTTCCTCTATTCCCAATGATAAAACAGTCCGAGTTGGCGCTTCAAGATGTCGCTTTTTTTGTTTATTTCTATCCGGTTTTAATTCGAACCCTGTTAAATGATTTTTTTGCTTCGTGGGCGAGAGGAGAATCACAAGTAGGCCGTTCGGGACTATCGTTTCGATTAGCTGTGATTTACATTTGGAGATAGACGCAATGAAATGAACTCGTGACGGACACGCTAAATTTGATTGTCACCACCGATACTGAAATGAAAAGCCATTGACATCCGCACTGGAAGGTTTAATACATTAATTCTCGTAAATATAAATACGATTAGCAAAAGGCAGAGAGAAAAATGGTTTATATAACCTACAGTAGCATTACAATACTTAGTAACAATGCACTATGGAAAAGCAGTCACATTTTCTACAACTGCGCGTATATTTTAAACAAAAGAATTTGTTAGTGTTCTAAACTGCAACTACGCTATGCTATTATACTGGAGTCATAATAAAAGTGGTAGTAGGAATTAATGATTTTCTGTTATTTAACAGATAATTTGACATGTGAATTTTCTGTTTGGTTACGCACTCAGTTGTCCTAGCTTTCGTATTCAAACCATGAACGTTATATTTTTCTTCAACCTACAACACTGACTGCATATCCAAATAGAGCATTCAAATAGTAAAACACTCAAGAAATCAATTATATAGGACAATAATTTTATAGCATTGTTGATCAGTAGCATAAATTCAATTGCATTCAATGTTTCCATGAAGGTATCGAGTAATTTTTGAAATATACTCACAGTCATCTGACCACAATGTGTAGCATACAAGGAAAGTAAAAGATAGATAATATAAATTTATTTGCAATTATTACATTAACTGTAACTAAAGTCCTTAAAGATACTTTTGTTGATTTAATAGACTAAGCAACTTAGGTTACATAAGTAAGTGTACACACTGCCATTTTGGAGAGAATACAAAATTAACGACAAGCTCTAATGTTTGCCAACGACACGATGCGATGGTAGATGTTCACGATCTTACTTGTAAGTGGTATATATATATATATATATATATATATATATATATATATATATATATATATATATGTATTTTTGGAATTCCTGCTGTTTATTAGTGTACTGCCATGTACAAAGAAATCACACAAAAACCCAAACCAATGTCACTCACATTCATTTATATCGAATAATACACTTGAAATATTTCATGTATCTGGCTGTATAAACAAAACAAAAATAGATCGTTGGCTATCATATCCTAGCATAGAGAAATACATATCGTATTGTCGAACGCATTGATCCAACATGATGTTCTCGTTTTAATTAAGATAATTTTGACCTGCACTGAAAAAACCTTTTGAAGTCGAGCATTGACTTACGCGATAGAGTTTATTCAATTTCAACTATCTTCTGACATCTTCAGTATATAGAGAAATTTTGACATCGTGTTAGTGCCTTGCTGACAGATGACATTGCCATCTATTTTTCTAAGAATACAAAATAAATAATTAGTTATAGCAGTAGAAAAGAGAGTAAGGCAGGGAGTTACTTGCATTGTAAACACGGGACTTGCTCCAGTTGGAAATGACACAATTACGACTTGTACCAGTAGGCTCTTTCAGGAAGGATATGCGTTACAAGCCTTCAGCATGGGCATCAACGTTGTCTAGATGGTTACGTTACCGAAAAATATAGCACAAGGTAGCTTCTTCCGATGGGCCATGTAACTTCATGGCCCTACGTCAATAAGAAGAATAGTCAGGTGATTATGACGAAACAGAAGAGAAGCTCCGGATGGTTTGTACTAGATGACCAGCTCCAGGTGCTATCCTAGGAAAAACGGTTGTTCAAGTGATTAACTGTACAGCTGTAAATTAACTGTCATTAACTGCGCCATACTACCATACTCTCCAATCATCGACGACTAAGATTTTAATTTCGGAAAAGAAATCGTTTATGTTGTAATCAAAAATTATAAAGGTTTAGAAGAGTAATGACACATCATACTTTCATACGAACATGTAGAGAAAATAGTTTTTTTTTTTAGAATCAGTCAGAAGCGGGATATGGAAACCGAAACTTCTATAGCAGCAACTATTCATGAGATAAATGTCTACTATATAGCTTTACTGATTACTAATTGAGTATCAATACGATGCTGTCGTATGTATGTCGCCGTTTTTGTAGCTTTTATATACCAATCAAGCAAGAATAGGTATTTATCCGCAATGACGAACAACGGAACATTTCAATAACTAAGTCAACTACTTATCGTAGATCTACACCTACTCATTTCCAGTATAATAAATACACATAAACAAATGATGTGATATTCCTTACAATGTATTTCAATCATCTGTTAGCTACCTAACGATTATTTTGAATAATTTATTGCCTTATGTATCTTTGCGATTCACAGAAGTTTCCTATAACAACAATATTCCTTTCGCCACTTAAAAAGATTCCTTAATTTCCTGCTTCACATGCTAAAAAGCGCACCTGTTTCAATATTATCAAAGTGCTCATTATGATCTTCGCGTATTCGCCCTTATTAAAGTCGCGTAATTTCAACAAGCTTGCCGTACATCCACCGTCACACATACTAATCGCGCGTCCACTCGAATAGTTGCGCCATTACGATAATAACCTTAATGGTACATTATTAAATCGTTATTGTTTACTGCTAATTCGCGTTCTTGTTCTGCGCTTGTATTAAAGTCGATACTAATCTATCCACCGCTCCGGTGGCTACCGAAGCAGTGCTTCACACAGGACCGTAACTGGAATGCATCAGCCCCTGCTAAGAATGTGAAATTACAGAACTACTGCATATAACCTACGGATTGATTTACAGATGTTTAAAATAAAAAAAAACAGTTTCCAGTAATAAATTCGTCATCTTGTTCTACGTATGTCAAAGGTACCACTTGCATTAAATAATTACATAACAAATCTAGCCTTCGACTGGAATTGGCATTGTCCATCATTTGAGTTATTAGTTCCCTGATTATTAGGTAGTTCGAAAAGTTTTCTTTGGAATACTTGCTATTATGTTATGTGTACCATAAAACCCGAATTTCCTTCGACATTATATTAATAAGATTGAAATGAGATGTACATATTCCATTAGAAGCTTCCCTATTTGGGTACTAAATACCTACTTTATCGCAAGCTATGCCATACTTCCCATTACTGTAACTGGAATGTTCGTGTAGCCTTTTAGCACAAGTGCACAAGTAAAAAACATTCAGTCAAGAATTACTCAGCAACGGTGAACACATTTATGAACCCCGGATCTAGAAAAACTGTTTGTTGGACAAAACATTTCTGACTATGCCCAAAAAGGTGAAAATGGGAGTGTTTTTGTAACAAAAATGCTTAAGTTAAATAAATATTTTTGTGTTTTATATTACTTTGCATAGGTATGCTTATTGTTTTATGTATAGTTAGTTATGTATTTTAACGTGAAACGCTGTAAAAATTGTACTAATATTCCATACAACAATTATTGTCTAAACAAGTGAATTGCTTTACTAGATTGATGTAGATATGTATGTATGCATACTTTTAGAAGACATTTATCCATTACGGAGGCCTGCAAAATTTATTAGCATCGGGAGCCGGTCTTGGAAAATACATGAACTTGGAAGACCGCACAACTCCTAGCCAGATATAGAAAGCATAAACTAAGTTTTTTGGAGATTGAATATCCTTACACTACACTGGTAAACGGGGTTACGTTTATGTTTGTGATAGGTTAAAATGGATTTTACCTACTAGGTGTGGTGCATTTAAAAATGCAACGCTAATTTGCATACTTAATATTTTGTAGTATAATAATCCCCTGAACATTTTATTAGAACAGTTGTTAGCATGCCCTACATATCGGAGGCTAAATAGTGATATGTATGAATTAAGCCAATCCGTGAATGCAATACCACTTTTATCGAGAACATATTAAAGAACGTGCAGCAGGTGGATGACCAAAATATAGTAATAAAACCTTTCTGGAATTAAATTAAACTTTACTCTTTTTGAAATGGACCACAAGGAGATTTTAATGTTGTGTTGATGATTTCACCGACCAATACTTTTACGCATCCTGTGGATAGGATATTATCAGTTGATTATTTATTTTAATTCACGTTATATCAGCATAGCTTTATCGCAAGTTATAACTATTATTAGTATAAAGTCTACCAAAATCGCATGCACTTATAACCCTCTCTTGTAAAGTAGACCAAATACTCTCCACTCACTGTCCATAAGTGGCTTATACTCATTATAATTTCATTGTGCTAGCTATTTCCATTAAGTGCATTTATTACCTGTATTACCTGCATACGAAGGAGTATTGATAAGTTCTCTGTTCGCAAACTCGGAAATCTTTTTAAATCGGGCTCGGGTTGAACGCGAAATTTCAACAGGTGCTTGCTTTTGATCCGGCGCGTTCAAGCATTTTGGAGTTCATTTCATAGATTTCTTCTTTTTCATGTCCAAATCGACATGAACAAACTGATAAACTTATTCGTATGAAATGTTTCACGAATGATAATGACCCTGACGAAATTAAAAATGCAACCCAAAATACATTCTCATAGCCAATGTGGTTATTTTACATAATGGTATTATTTTAAAAATAAATTGGGAATCCATGATGGATATCCGCTATGGTTCCTGTCACTGTATTTCTTAAAAGTCAAAATATATTCAAATGATGAAAAAAACAGATATTTTTGATTTAGGGTGAATGCAAGAAAAATGCGTCCGCTGCTGCCCGTTTATACAGACAACGTCTTCCAAATAGAAGAACTCCTGCCGATACAAGGACAAACTGGCCACCACTGAAAAAGTATTAGTCTGTCTTCAGTACACCGAATAATTAAAGGCAATCAATTTTATTCGTATCACTTGCAATTGGTTCAGGCCTTAAAGGAGACAGATTATCCTAAAAGACTAACTTTTTGTAACTTTTTTTGGGAGCACCAACATTTGAATGTGAGATTGTATGGCAACATTTGCTTCTCAGATGAAGCAAGATTTTCTAATAATGATGGAGTTAACAAACATAACATGCATTATTATGCGCAAGAAAATCCACGTTGGGCTCGAGGACATTTTCAAAACTATCTACTCGACGAATGTCTGGTGCGGAATATCGGAGAATCAAATTGTTGGGCCTTATTTTTTTCGTGATAGTTTAAACGGCAGTACTGATCTAAATTGTTTAAGAAACATTTTACCGGTACTTCTCCAAAATGTAAATGTAAAAAAAGACAAGATCTATGGTTCCAACAAGATGGGGCACCTGCGCATTATCATAGAATAGTGCGAAATCATTTTGATTTGGTTTTGCCTAACCGATGGATAGGAAGAGGTTCAATTAATCCTTGGCCACCGAGAAGCCCGGTCCTTACCCCTTTGGATTTTTTCTGTGGGGAATGGTAAAAGAGCAAGTATACCAAACACCAATTGAAAGTGTAGAACTTTAGAAAATAAAATACGTGATGCATGTAGATCCATCACTCCAGAAATGTTAATGCATGTTTTGGGGACGAATTCAAACTTGTAGAAACAGCGGCGGGCGACATTTTGAGCATTTATTACATTAATGTTATCCAATAAACATTTTTTAAAAATAACATTTGTTTTATAATAGTGTAATTACTTAAAGCAAATGAATTTATACAGCGCTCTACGTTTTATATTTTTTAAGACGATGAATCATTATCAATGTTACCTCTGCAAATGTATTTTGGGTTGCATTTTTAATTACGTCAGGGTCATTATCATTCGTGAAACATGTGTATATTTTAGTGCAATTATTCATCGCTCTGATAATATCGTGTCACGTACTGCTAACTATTTATACATCCTCCGGTATAGTTCAACGAACATCGTCACTTGACTCTGTTTCTGACCTATATTTTGAAACTTTCAACTTCAAAGTCAAAGGCAGATTACGGCCCTGTCCTGTGCGTCTAAAAGCCAAAGCGGCTTAGTTCCTACGATCGCATGCCCGAGAGCTGCATACGGCAATTATCATTTCAAGTCCGATAATGCAAAGTGCCGGTTTGTATGGTGGCCGGGGGTAAACGTTGTAATTTCTGATCGGATTTTTGATTAAAACTGTAAATAACCAATAAAAGAGCAGGTAACGTACCAGGCCGTAATTTGTGTAATGGGGCTGCTATATTAAAACACAATCTGCAAAATTATTTTCTCATACCTGTTCGGTGAATAAACGTGCATAAATATTTAATCGGCTTTTGATTACTATTTGCTTTTATAGCTTCATTATGCGAGAGGTTAAAGTTTGTAGAAGCTGGTTCCCGCACAGCATTTATCGTGGTTAACCGGCCTGTACCCAGCTGTTTCAGTTTCCCAAACACACTATGTAAGATGAAGAAAATATTGTTTGGGTAATTATCGCGCATGAAGGTGTACATTTTATTGGAACAAACACTATTATTAGAAAAACAAACAATCAAGCATATTAATATTATAATAAACAAAGATTTTCCGAATAAGTCTACTTGTTTCTCGTAGACTGTTATGTGAAGAACTTTTTTGTTATATGTTCTTGAATATGTTAGGGCATATCACCGTTAGAAGCGTTCTATTTGAAGTCTTCTACAAAATATATACTGAGAATGGAATGTGGCTTTTTTGTGTTACGGTACAGCTGCATGTATTTTTCGTCTTCCTACCTACCAGGAGGTAAGTACTAAAGGATGTGTTTTCTAAAATGAATTAGTTACAAGTTTTCATATCTGTGGACTTAATTATCATCTTCCTTTGAAATTATTGTGATTGATAGAAGATGAGAGGTAAGTTTTGGCTATTACACTCTGAAAAGTTATTGAGACCTACAGTGTATCGTTTAACACTATAATGGTATCAGCAACTAAACGTGTTCCTAGATGGATTACGCGTAAATAATTTATGTGAGGATACATCTACTTTACATCACTTAGTACTATAATGTTACAGGTACAATACACAATACGATCCTAGTTAGTATGACAATATTTGTATTGTACAGCCTGCAATAAAATAGGGTATACAGTGCTATTAAGTTAGATTGGGAGAAATATACTATTTTGTAAACTTAACTAAGTATACTTTAACTCAATAATCCATATACATTTGCCAAATCAACAACATTAATTTGTAACAACAGCAAATGCATCAATGAAAAGCTTAATGTTTAGATATACTTAGCTATGTAGATTTCACGAATATCATTAGTTAGCGATGATTTTCTAAAGCACAGTTTTTTATACAGATAATTTGGAACACCCGTTTACAAGAATTGCGTTTGTGTAGTGGTAGGCAACCCATTAATTTCACCCGTTTTTCCAGTAACGGTTTGTCTTCTGGTCAGGTTATAAATAAATCGCACGCAGGTTTGTTTTGTGTTCGCTGAAGTCGATCAGGATTTTGTCTAGCTATACGTGCACTGTATACGACGTCGCAAAAGTTTAGATGCGACAAGACAAGTGCCTCGTGCAGTGCGCCTTAGTTTTAAAGTGCAACAATTTGAAGCAACCATAAAGTAACTCGAGGCAAGCAAATTACTTCCACATCCAACGGATGGGATTTTTAAAAAATTTTATTTGCACATTCACTTTAAAATGGTCGAAAACGCAAAAAAACAAAATTTGAGCAAAAACAAATTTCTTGTCTGTGTGTCTGATTTTGTTTGTGGACACGATAACTTTCGAAAAACAATATGTGAACTTCAAATTTGGCAAACTAGTAAATCTTAACTACCCAAAGCGACCTATTGTTTGTGGGGTAAGTAGGGTATAGGGAAGGGGGCGAAAATTTTGTAATTTTTTGTTAATATAATAATTTTTGAGTTACTTGGAAAAAAACGATTTTAAAAATTTATATTTTTTTGTTAATATCACGAGGACTGTTTGTCTTACAAAAAATGTGTAGAGAGAAAAAATGCGCGAAACCTGATAACTAATCGTATAGTATAAGAAATAAAAACGTAAATGTCATTTTGACAATTTGATGTGAAAGTATTGATTCAATTTGCTGCGTTYTTTGCATGTAATGACATATATGTATTTGTTAAACCTCAAGTCACTCTAAAAAATAAGTGCAGTGCTTTTAGCAGTATCCACAATAGCTAAGAGTTAATTGTTGATTGTTATATTGACATTAGGAGCTACCCTTTGTTGCCAAAAAGCATAACTTATGTGTAAAGGGTAAATAAATGTTCGTTACGTAATAAGTACTTAATTGCTGTTGATAAAATAAACATGAGACGTATTTGCATCAGAATACCAGTAAATAACATACCAAATGGAGTATTCCTTCACTCAGTAAACACCGGAAACAAACAGAGCATTATTTTACTGTACTGAATTGCAAAACCAAATTTAGATAACTCACCGGGGGGCAACGATGCCCCCAGGCTAGTCACAAAGTCTCTTCTTCGCGCATACATGTGAGTTTCTGACCATCACAGGGCCTCCTCAGAAGTGCCCATTATGAGATCAACATTGAAGGTCATGCACTGCGATGCGTCAAGGGGTTATCCTTATTAACTCCAGGCACACCAGTTGTCGATTGCGTATCGGACATTAACTGGACCGACGGTATGCCAAATACCATCGGTTCCCCCGTTGCTGACAGGGCACCCAGATACCAGAATCATACAATAATCTCATAAAAAGTTCCAGTTTGGTAGCAACATAAAAACCTAAGGTCAGGACTTTCAACAACAAAAATGCTACCATATGAATCTCTCAAAGAGACAACAATCAAAATACATTTCAGTACTCCCAACTTTAATACCTTTAATCCGGTAATACTCCAATTGTCCATCAACTCTGGTCCAGCCACAAAACAAAGGAAACAATTATCGCTAAGAATTAACCAACTAACACATTCCAGCACTCCACTCATACCAATGTCGCGCTGCTCCGAAAAGGGTCTCGCCCATAGGTTTTTTTCTTGTAAACAGAACAGAACTCATCTGAACTGTTGGATCATGCTCGTCTAAATAAAACACATAGTCAGATTAATCTTATAATCGAACTTTAATTCAAAATGGGTATAAATCAATAACGGTAATAAAATAAAATGGATATTAATAAAAGTAAATTTACTTATTAGAAGAGAATTAAACAAGGAAAAAAATGTAGCCTTTCATATGGCTTCAAATCATAATCTATAGACAGGTGATAGGCCTCACGAAATAACATTATTAGTAATGTTGTTACAAGGTCCAAGAAATGAATAGTAAATCTGCGTATCGTCAGTTTAGGAATGCGATTTGCTGTTAGTTATGCAGGTTATGGAGTTTGACATGTAAAATGAAAACAATAATGGTATCAATATTGTATCTTGATGGGAGACATCACTGAAAATATCAAGAGTATTGGAAAAAAATATACCTACCTAATCCTTTTGTTTTTTTCCACGAAAGCAATGTTACAAAAGTGATACAGCTCCTTCACTGAAACCGACTAATCCTATCGGACGCCTTGGTGTAAACTAATAGTGTATTAGCACAATAAGTTGATCATTGTCTATTAGTCCATAACCTATCAGAATTATAAATTTATTTCTCTTTGTAACTCCCACAAGCATATCATTGCGTTATATATTTTAGATTTGTAGCTGTAAACAAGAGCAGAACGCTGAACACATTCAGCACATCAGCCGCACACTGTGTTATTATTTCATTTCTCCCATATGCACGATCATTGAACGCAATCGATGCACCGTAGCTCTCCGTGTGGCAATAACAATTTGGAGGTTTCGAAACACCGGGCCTGATCGCATTTACGAGGGTCCAGGGCAAAATCAGGTATATTAACGTGACCATCGGACTATCCTGTTTAACCTTTCCTAACCCCAGCGACACATGCTATTTGGCAGGACGACTGCGGCGCTCCCCGACACCGCAAGCTGTGCCAACAGAAAACAACACGTACAGCAGCATTTTTGGATAACCGCAAACGACCATCCGCACGTTTTAATAACGTTCAGGCCTGCCGAATTCAATTCCGAAAACATGACATATATTCGAGCATCTACCTGTTACAAAAATACCTTTATTTCTAACAGGTAAAACCCAAATAACAGCAAATAATAAAATAATTTACAATATTTCTACCGATAGATTTAGCTATAAACAGAATTGTAATTTTAATTACCTGTAAATCCACGCATATCAGACGATATTTTAGCAAGAGCAGTACCGATATTTATATCAGATCTCTGGATGACCGAATTAAAGGAGAAAAAATGAGAAATTCATGTTGAACAGATTCAGTTAGTTAATTTAAAGCCTAGAGCGAATTAGTGAAGATAAATAGATCTAGTGTCAGTTCTGGGAAAGTTTCTGCATACAAATCCAAAGAGCTGATATGCTTACTCCCAAATCTCCTATTTTGTTATACCCAGAAAGTTCAACCTTATCAATAGAGTAGGCAAAACCCCGTGCAGTCTGTCTTTTTTTTAATGACATTCGGTTAAGGGTGCACCATTGATCTGTACTTAATGGATCCTTTTTAAAAAAAACTACAATCGAAAATTATATAACGGTATATTTTAAGGTCGTCGGCTCATTACATTATATAACGTACCATTTAGTAATATCATTAATAAACAATAAGAACAATAGTTGGCCTAGATTAGATCCTTGCGGTACACCAGATGTTGCAAAAGGCCGATGATTGCGAACTTGTTGTCGTATATCACTCCGGTAAGGCTGAAATAGTACAAGGATGTGAAAAGCCCAAAAATTCTTGATATACGAAATAAAATCTCCATCAAACGCCTTATTAAAGTCAGTGTATGTAACATCCACCTGACCTCTATTATTAGAAAATATTGTGAAAATACACTAAATTAGTTGCAGTTGGCCCCTATAAAATAAATCAATATTGATAGTTTATTTCGATGACTTAAAGACCTCAAAGGTTACAGAGTATCAAAGGAAGTTGATAGTTTTCAGTATCATTAGATACACCAATTTTGATCTTCCTCGAAATCTAATAATCTCATCCACTAAAATGTGAGTACCACAAAAGTGGTATTAGACAACGCGGGGTGTAGTGTTTTAACAGGATCATAACAGTATTCATCGGAATTGGAACGTAAATAAATTGTGAAAATCATACAGCATAGCATATAAATCAGGATAAATGGCACTCTTGTAATTGGCTGTATAGTCATTCATAGTAAATTTTTGCTGTCCAGAGTTACAGGCGAGTGGAGGAGACCTTATCTCATCACAACAATCAAATTGTGATGATACGAGATCCAACAAGCGTCCTCGACCATTACAAATTCGATTCTCCGGCTTAAAACTTAGAAAAGATCCAATACTACTTAAAAAAAAATAATGAGTTCATCCGCAGAATATTAAATAACGTTTTGTAACTAACAAGGAACAGCGTACGTAAATTCATTTAAAAACTCACTAAAAGGAAACAGTTTACTATTTGGCATATTTTCAGACAATGCTTATCGACCACCTACTAGAACTGCAGCACCTTTAAATCAATTTTCTATAAGCAATGACTGCAACGGCTTTTTCGCATAAAATAAAGTGTCAGTGGACACTATGTTCAAAGTGAGAGATAGGAACTTACTCATTTCATTTTAAATCTAAGACAGACGAGTAATATAATTTTACTTGGACTTATATTCGAACATAACTTGAGTATTAATTTTGACATAACAAAATGGTTACAGTTTAAACCTGGATTCAGTTTCTTGTCATAGATTTCATACCAATAAAATCGTAGTTTCTTGAAGAGTAGAAACGACAGCCAAGGTATTGGTATTTCTTAATATAAACCGCGAAACTCGTTATTGTGTTTATGATGACATCATTTTGGTAAAAATTATTATCCCTAAAAAGCGTTTTCAATTTGCCTTCAAAATTTTTTTCACCTTTAGGTTTTACTTCATAATCGAAAATAAATAGGCCCGTTTTCTTCTAAACAAAAATAATCTAAAATGCATGTCTATGATGTGCTGTCTGCACCGCAACCAACTGCAGATAGATCCATTTCGCTATCTTTATAGAGCACACATTCGAAAACATAATCTCAAATGTTGGTCTGCAGAATTTTGGCGATGTGTTGTCCAGGATATGACCAGCTTCACAAGTCTTTTTTTCAGAACGCTTAGATGTATTATGTGCAGAATTCTTAGGTTTTGTTTACAATGATAAAATTGTAAAGCGTCACCCATTTTGTCGATTATTAAGCTCAGGCTTCCAGGCGTCGTTTTCTTCTCGGCTACAATCTGTTACATCCTTTCGGCAAGGGATTAAAGCAGAAAATCCTAGTGTCAGTCCCTATGGAACAGATTTTCAGGTTTTCAGGGATTTTTCCAAAACTGCAAAAAACAGGCACATTGAATACAATGCTGGGGATGAATCGGTAAGAGCTGTTACGCTGTTTGGGAACTAGTACTCAGTATTGGTACCTATTCTGCACCGTAACCTTACTCACATCTACGTATATTAATTACCATGAAGGATACAGAAAACACTGGTTCTTGAGAGCCGCGATATTTTGAGCCAATTTCGTTTATTTTTAGCGTTAATCGCCTAGTACACAACATACCCAGGCGTCATCCATTCCATTCCGGTACTTCTGTCCCATTGCAAATGGTTCATTAATTTTGAACACTCCTTTGAGAGGACTTTTCAGTAATAATTGCTCCATGATCAGTTTTGGTCGCTTATGACCATGATATTGTTGTGCTTTTTCAAGGTTGAAAGTACTTGAACCGACGTGCTAATTATATACTGTGTCATATCTTGAAAGGATAAATTACATATTATAGTGGGTATAAATTGCAGGAAAGTGTAATTTATTTAATTTCATATTATGCTAATGACTGTAAACTTGACGCTTATCAGAATGCCAACTTGTGCTAAAAGGAATGCAACTCAATGACCTTTTGGAGGCATTTAAAGTATCCCTTTATACAAGATAAGCCAACATTTTGAATCTTTATCTGATTGTAGCAACTTTGTTGTTCTATCATTCAATAGCTGAACTTATTCTTATAACTGCTCAGAGATTTGTACGGTGCCATAGCATTATCAAACCATTGTGATTTTAAAACATGAAATTACAAAATTTTATTAATAGCGCTTGTGATGTAAGGCATCCAAGATCATTTTGTCTGCCATTGTATATCCGTATATCATATATGAACACAATTATCGCCCGCTATTTGAGTATATCGGAGTTTTAGGTAAAAATAGCACTGTGCTGCTGTGCGCTTCATCTATTTACACCTGGAAAAAGAAAACAATAATTATAGGATTGCTTATGGGAGTGTGCATGGAATGGATATATTATATATAAAGGAGACAACTTTCAGTATACACTGCTGTTACGTAGCTAAATGACGAAAAATATGAGTATAAGGAGAGAGGTATATGTGCATATAAGGGTCTTAATCATTGGACCGTATTTCTCCCAGAATTACAGCATATATACGTTAAAAACTGTATAGTTAGCAGTACTGCCTTCGGTCTTGAAGATGTAAACAATAAAAAATAGAATACACATACTATCGTGAATGCAATGGAATACCTCTAGTTTAAAGCGCGCGATTCGTAAGTGGTGGGGCTACGAAATCTGACGTCACATCCTTAATTTTTAATATTTTTCCGCTTTCATATGCATCACACGGAAAAACAGAAAAATATGGATCCCTTTATTTTCGATGTAGATTATCAGTATTTTATAACATCCAAAAATGGAACTAAACTCTGGTGATGTTGTCTAATATGGAAAAAGTAAGTTGTAGTAATCTATCCTGTTTCAGAATATGTTAATTTTTTTCTCACATAAATGTTGTAAGTAAATAAAAACAGCAGCAAAACTTGTTAAAAAGAAACCCAACAACGTTGTGTACGTTTTTTTGGTACGCGCCAAATAGTGCCACCAAGGTAAAAATGCATTGAGTATCGAAATTTTGATATTCCTAGTATCGATATTTATTGGCATGGTATCGTTTGGTATCGGTATTGGACGTAGAAGTATTGACGATACAAAATATCGGTACAATACGATAAATACCTATCGTATTTTAGCACTCAAAATAATGCTGACGGCTGTTCTGTTAAATAAGAGTAGATATATTAACTAACCACTTTAAATGTTGTAAATTATTAACCGTTAGCTTCATTTTAAAACCTCCACGTACTTAAATAAAAATACAGGGTAAGTCTCGTTTTCAAAAGCATGTGATGAGCTTGTCGGTGACTCACTGTCTTTTTCAACGTATTGAATCGCACAGTCCAGAAGTTCCTGGACATATTGCGAGAAACACATATCATCTTAAACGCCAGCGCCTCACACCACATATTTCACAAGTCTCCAATATTAAAACAGTCCCCCAGCTCAATTTTACAATTTTACACTTTCAAGCGTGACCGTAATAAAAAGTATAAATTTTAAAAGCGACTGCATCCGCTGTCTATGGCCACACGTGATGGTGACATTTGACGACCCCGTCGGAAGGGTTTTATAATTGCAACAACATCGGCGTATCGCTTCAAACGCCCTATTTAGCATACATATTGTATATTCATGTTGACACTTTTTAATATGACGTCTGCGTTCGTCGCCTATAGGCATCAAATTGGCGGTGAAAGCTTTAATTTGATATTGATGATTGGCCGAATCGTTCTATAGGGAGGGTGAAAGGAACAAATTATCGAAAAACCAACTTAGTAATGCTATTAAATTTTGTACCAAGCCTTTTTCTAATTGTATTTAATGCCGTATTTATTTTTAGCTGATCAAAATTATTTTACTTAATAGAATATATTTACTTAAATTAATTAACTTAAGCACACAAAATTTTACAAGTAATCAAAGAACTACATCAGCCAAAAAGTAAAAGTACTGAATAACAAGTCTTATTTCTGTAAATATGAACTTCACAGTTGAATGTCCTTAACAAAGGCTTTTTTGCAAATTATTTTTCACTTCTTAGCCATTTGATTTTATATGTCAACATATTTCCATGGCAGCGGTTTTATCTGTTTATTTTTAATGGCGACCAAGCAATATTTTTGCGGATTTATATTACTATTTTTATCCTTGAAACTACCTGATGTTTATTTTGTATGCTTTGGTAACAAAATACTTATGAAAAATCGTATTTTTAAATAAACGACTAAAAGTGTTATCAAATCAGGCTCTAATGCTTGTAATGCACTTTATATACTTAAATAAATACAAAGATGTTGCCCATTTACCGGGGAACATTAACTAAAAAAGGGAGACGAGCTTCGTCTTGTTGAAATCAAACAGTGCCATTTGCCATTTCTCATTGACCTTCATAGGAAAGTAAAATGCAGGTACAATATTATAATGCAGTAGGTTCAGGTAAATGTCTACAATTACACTTCCATTTTTGAAGTATGGACCTATATAATGGGTTGCCCAATAATGCCAGCTAACACCATTAGTTTTCGTGCGCATTATGTATTAGTTTTGCAGTTTACCTGAAATGTTAAACTTTAGAGTGTTAAACAAACCAGTTTTTCACAAACTGATGTAAGATTAATCGTTCGTAGTTATTATTAGTAGCGCAATTTGCGATCGTAGTAGTAGCTTTAGCGTTTAATTCACAATTGGATTCATAACTGCGTGTCTTGCAGAATCGGTTGAACCTTAACCGGTTTCAGAACCAGTTAAATCTTAACCGGTTTCAGAACCGGTTAAATCTTCACCGGTTCCAAGACCGGTTAAATCTTAACCTTAATCGGTTTCAAAACCGGTTATTATAAGGTCATATAATACTGTTAATATTTTGATATCGTAACCGGTAAACAGTAACCACTGACAGCACTACTTTTATGTATACTGCTCCATCACTAGTGACTTTTTTCACTAGACTATAATAATGGTAGTTGTCTCTGTCTATCAATTCATTTAGGCAAAAGGCGGCCTGGTTAGAAAATAGAGATGTTTGCAAATCTGGATTAACATTAGTTATGCCCATCTTTACCCACAAAACTGCATTCTTCTGTTAGAGTTATCTTCATTTAGCTCGCGGCGAAGGTGTACTTTGCAGAGCTTATATTAGATCTTTTTCAGTATTCGAACAACCGACGATTGACCTATTGGTATATTATCCAAAGCAAATTGCGTTGTTATAATGTAACGCTAACTAATAGGTACATCGAAATGCTCATTTGTAACCGATTTCAAATATTCAGACCTTAAGATATCTTTTGCGTGTCTAGTTTCTTTAAATTTTTTAACCAACTCAGATGCTATGAATTGAACAGTTGAACATTAACGTAAAATATGGAGTATATTAAAAAAACTAATATTTCAAAAACTGTTAATCCCAGGTATACAGAATGCATACTCAGAATAAAGAGAATTAAAAGTAGATTACGATTAAATAAAAAATATAGGGTGTTCCATTTTTAAAAAAAGTTATAGTGGTTTGAAAGTTGTAGAATGTGATCACGTCTAGTTATCTGTCTGTATAGTAGATTAGCATAAAAACTAAACTAAAGTCTAGATCTAGACAGAAGTTACTTTCGCTAATGGACAAAAGATTTTCTTCTTGATATTAATAGTTAGGTTTTTAGCAGCATTTAAGTCAAAGCTTGTATTTTCAACAATTTTCAGAAAAAGTTGAATAACTTGGCAACGCCGCAGCCAAAACTTAGAAAAAGCATATGGCCATAAAGCATCTAGGAAGCCTCACAAGAAAATAAAAAAATACATAGGGTGCCATTTAAGAAAAAAAGTTGATTACGGTCCTGAAATAATGGTACATGCTGTATAGTTGAAAATAATTTTAGTGGATGCATCATAACTAATTATATAACGACAAAAAATTACCTGTTTATTGTTAATAGTAAAGTCAGTATCTTCCGCCGACGAACTAATGACTCACCCAGTATATCAAAGTGACACGCAAAGAACATTCTATAAAATACAGAATCCGCCATAAAAAGGCGCATAATGTAAAATATTGTATAGTAAAGTATCAAGCAACGATCTATGAGACTGACTTATGCAGAGGGTTTTACAATTTGATGGTCGGCCGCCGTAAACTATTGTATGTAAATCAGGGTTTTTACAACCTTATGGTGGGCCGTCATAAACTATTGGGATTAGTGGCACGCTTCAAAGTTCCTAAATGGGCCGTATTCAAAAAAATCTTGTTGGCTAAAATTTTAACTATTCCACTATAAATTTTTGAAATTTGCTAGTTGTGATAATTTTGCAATCAGTAAAACAGAAGTTTTTATAACAAATTTTATTTAATGCAGACCTGATGCTAACTTGCGCGACCCGCGATCTATTTTTATATCATACTTTATTGGGTTTAAATTTTCCAATATATAAAATAAAAGCCTTTGCATGTCATAACGAATTTATGCAAATTTAATATAAAAACATACAAATTAGTAAGTAGAAAATTACTTACATTTGTTAGAAGAAATTTACAATAATACACAATAAAATTTATACACGGTATCGATTATGTTCATTACAGCTTGTTAATAAGCACATTACAAGTCACAAACTAAAAAAAATTACTCACTATCACCTTCACTGCTAAAATCACTATTAACTTCTTTTATTGATTCTTGTACATCATTCGCTCTGTACCGATTTTCAATGTCCAGTACATACCTACCACACTAAATTTCTTCATGCCTCGACACTTGCTATTTCAGCTTCGTGTATGATTTTTAGCAGCATTTCATTGCTAAATTTTCCACCGGTGTTCCCTCGTCGAATCCTTTGTTTCAACTGCCCCCATATCATTTCAATGGGGTTGAAGACGCAATGATATGGGGGTAATCGTAGAATGGTGCGTCCACATTCAGAAGCGAGAATGTCAATTTTAAATTGTTTCGAATTTTTTTGTGCCAAGCACTTCCAACAATAATTGTAGTCCTCTTCGAAATATAAATCTTCTTTTCTTAAAAACTCTTGAATGGTTGCCTTATTAGTTGTTGTATTTGGAATTTTATCCAGTTGCTCCGAATGGTAAGTAGCATTATCCATTATTATGACGCTGTTTGGTGGCAATTTGGGCAATAAAATGTTTTTCAACCAATTTTCAAACACTTCCGCATTCATATCAGAAGGATAATCGGCGCTTGCTTCTTTTAAGTTTTTACATCCAAGATACAGGGCTCCAGGAACGAAACCATTTTCACCTCCTGCGTGTAGAATCATTATTCTTTTTCCTTTTGACGCCGGAATATTGACGTTGCACTTCCCTGAGTCATCAACCCATCCCTTTTTTTATTGTATCATGGGTATCGTACCATGTTTCGTCGAGGAAAAGTATCGGACGATTTTCCTGCCTATACATTTTTATAGATTTTAAATAATCGTATCTCCACTTTCTTATTACCTGGCATTCCATCAAGCATTACTTCTTCTCCACCTTTTTAATTGAAAAGCCAATGGTTTAAACATACTTTTGCAGGGTATGCTCGGAGCAGTTGATAATATTGTCATTTTTTAGTTTTCTATATAACACGGCGATTGTTGGAATAACATTATTTTTGTACATTTATAAATGTTTCTTCTACTAAGATCCGCTTGAGTTGCAGTAAATTATTTAAAACTGCCCTTGTCGGATCTTATTTTTCTCTTTGAAGACCCGGATTGAACAATTCTCCAGATGGTTGATCGTGGAGTTCCAATCACTTCTGCCGTTTTATCTAAAGGTTGCTTCTCGCCATCACATTCCAATAATAATACCAAATAATGCTCATTGATTTATGTGTACGGAAAAAAATTCTAAAAAAGCATAAACATAATTTTTGGTTACTGTCCACTCCGCTGCAAAACAGTGGAACTTGCCGAACCCGTCTGTTATTTACGACAGCTTCAAGTAATACTTGTAAACCATTGTGAGCGGTAATCGGCTGTTCCTATACTGAGTCTCATAGATTGTTGCTTGCAACTATAGCATGCTCGTCACAATTTTAAAAGACCAAGGCTACATATTGGATTACTTCATAGATGCAAAACGAATGGGTGTATGGTATCTTCGACTTCAAGAGTTGTCCTTTTTAGCAACACCTAATTGTTCTTTTAAAGTTAATAATCAAGTGCACTGTAATTTTATCAAGTGGATACATGAACTTTCATGTATATGTGATAAATGAACATCAGCAGCTGGTTAATAAATTTCTCACGAACTATCGGCTAATCATATTATATGAGGTAAAAGCTCCTCAATTAGTGCCGTGTATGACTGGCATTAACCGCCATGATGTTCAGTGAGATCCATTGTACAGGATGCATGATGAATGAAAAACGGCCGGTCCCCAACAAAAAGTACAATTGGTGTCTGACAGACAGTGTTTAAAACCTTTATCCATGTATAAATATTGTAGTACCTAACCTAACAGAGTAAGGGGATGTAGACAACAGATTATCAACACACCGGGTTCACTGGTATTGTTTGCCCATTTACCGCCAGCTATGCTCGGTTGTTTGCCCGACACTCATCGCGTGTATATTTAGTTCTCTTTAGGTCCAATATCGCACACACGGGATCAGCATAACAGGCCTGTCAATGAGAGATTTAGGTTCTTCCAGGTGTGTTTATATAGGTCTACACGGCTGGGGTATTTGGCGGTCTTCGTAAACATGGCGGCTCACTTTGATCAGTTATCGACGCGAGATGCTCCCTTTTCTTCTGCCCTCTTCACGTCCAGGCAAGTGCAAAAAATAATATTTGGCTTGGTACAGGATAACTGGTGATGCCGGCTCGTCTTGCAGAAAAATAGGCATATCCTTGTTGATTTTACTACTTTTCCCTGATCCGGTGTTTATTAGAAATCTTTCCTCGCCATAGATATACCTATAAATATAAAAAATTTAAATTGTTCTAACAACAACCTTAATTATGCAATTATTATTTGAAAAGTGTTTAAAATCATTTTAAATAGATCACATGGAACTGGTAAGTCTACAGGGTTACGATATGCTGAGATGAGAGACCAGAGAAAAATACAAAATCCACATGGGGTCGCCCATTTTTCTACAAGTATATACACAGCAACGGCGGCATCACTATTTATCCTACACCAAGCCATATAAAATTCGAAAGCTACGGGAGCAAAAAAAATGTTGGTGCTATATGTAATTACCACATTTTCAATCTTGTATAACTTCGCTTGCACTAGAAACAGTGTATTTTTTTATGTAAGTAACAATGTGCCTCACAATGTGAACAGTTTTGAAGGTTTGTGATGCAAGATATGAAATTTCAATTTCCATTATTGCTTTTACTCTAGCATTAGTCGTAAATGTCTTAGAAGTTAATTCAGATTTTCAAATCTATTTTAGAAATTGTACCAAGTAATAAATTTTCATAAATTTGGAACCAATAAAATTTTCTTTCATTTAATGTCTCCCCACGCATAGTACTAATATAACGTTTTTGTACGATCATGCTTATTATTTTCTTCAATTACCAAGTTTGTATCTACACTAGTAGAATGCGTTTTCTGGCTGCCAAGGCTAACAAAACGGTAAGCTGAATTAAGAGAAAGATGTAATTGAATGAAATTGAATGTGTAGTCAGTACAATTATTTACAGAAAATGGAACAATACCTGGCTTTTCGATTTTGGTTTCAGTTATATTTCTAATTAAAGTAAGATTAGCTATCGTAAAGTAGAAGCTGCAATAGCAGGTAATGGTTCAGCACTTGATTCAGAATATTTTTTACCTAATGCAATTTGTTTTGGAGGAAATCTTCGACGTAGCTTCCGGCGACGGTCGTGGATTTTCACCCCCACGCCATTTTAGCCCAAGCTCACCCACACCTCCTTTTCCTCCAACGGCAGCTGCAGCTGTATAATAATTTGCAGGATTTTATAATTGTAAATAATCAGCTGGCTAAAAATGGATATATGTATACTGGCGTTTAATTTATAAATTATGGATATTTTCGTCTTCCCTATAGGTAACAGTAATTACTCGGTGAATATTTGTCTTCGTCTGGGGAATTTTAACAACAAATGTGGTTAATGTCCCTTGTAAGGTCATATTAAATAACTCTTCCCTTCCACATGCTTTCGATATTCCTATAATATCATTGCTACCTAATAAAATACAAGAAGATATTTAGTACCTGCTCATATTTTAAATAAATGTAAATCACCTTATAAATTAAATGTTTGTCATCTGGTGCCTCGAGTAGGAATCTTCTTAGGAAATACACTTGCCTTTTTTGGTTCATAACCAACATGTTTTCGTTTGAGAGAACCAACTAATGTTTAAAGTTTCGAAGTGTTGAGCGAATGATGAAAAAAACAAATTACTTTTTAACATTGGATACTTTCCCCATAAATTTTCTTGATCTTTTAATTCATCGTTTCTTTGGACAAAGTACGCCGCCATAACTCTCTTGCAAATATGCTGTCCTCTACACCTTGTAAATATTACATATATTGTCATATCGCTCCTTGATTTGTCGGGAAATAGTGTAGGTGGTATGCCCAGCAGTCCATACTTCTAAGGACGAGCCGCTCATTTTAAATACATTTTGTTTTTTTTAAATGCTGTCAAAAGCAAAAAGCGTTGTGAAATTTGAGCACTACCAGTTGTTGTAAATAGAAGCTACTAAACATCATCAAACATCAGAAAATTTATTAAAAAACATCATTTTTGACGTCACATAGAAAATTAGATATGAATAATTTCGTTTTCGTTTATTAGGATCCTGCAAAGGTATAAGCACCACGAACGTATCGTTCTCGGACAAACATTAGCTAGTTTTTTGGAATACCTAACGTTTAACGGGATAAAGTAAGAGATATCTTATATTAATGTAAGTAATACTGCTGTTAAATTACCCTTATTTTAGGCACTGTATGTGTATTTTAAGTTCTAATTCTTCGAACAAGAGCCTGGCTTGTATGCTAGCTAGATCGAAGCCTAAAAGGATGCGGCGCCCGGCGGATAAATCAGAACTGGTCTGGTTGCCGGCGACCGGCAAGGCTGTGAAATAAACATTTTTTACACCTTTGCCGATGACATCGTATCCGATGAGCCGGAGATAAAGCGAAGGTTTTCGTCGTTCATAGAGATGACCACAAACTCTGAATGGGTCATAACCTGGTTCTCAATGGATGGGTTCCCGATTTTTGATGATAAGCCACTCGGGTATTCGAAGATACCTATCAAGGCGCCCTTGTAAAGAATAAAACTAGTTGTAAAAAAGGATTGAGGATAGCTTCAGCCCATAAATTTGGAGTCGCCGTCAACCAGTTCCTTGCGAGCCGTTTTTGGTTCAGTTTATAATGAAAACGAAAATTAAGAACGTTAACTGTATAATAAATAATACTAGCTTAAATAAAAGATTAACATGGGGTATAAACAATAAATATAATTTGGCCAACTCTTTTGTTTCCATACGTGTGAAAAATATCTTAAGTATAGCTTTTGGCATAAGTGAACGATATTTCGCCTATCGAATCTAATGGACTTCAGAAACTGTAAAAATACTCTTCAAGGGGGAATATTCGGTAGAAAAAAGTTAACTGATCATATAATACGAGTAGACATAACAATACTGAGAAAATCCYATCCTTCAAAGTAAGTAAAAATATTCAATACGTAGGTTCGCCATGACGCAAATATATAGTGGAAATCCAGAAGCTTCAATTCCACTTCGGTGATCATGAATAGTTATGCTGTTTTGGTCAGTTTAACTACAACTTTTTTGTTGAAACCAGCCCTTTCTCAACACATTATTAAATGACTACATATTAATTCCTTATATTTTAACACAAATAAAACAAAATTTCTCGAATATTTTTTGCAAAACGTGTGATATTCTTCAAATTTTTTGGAGTAAATATTGAATGCAAACGATTTAGTATACCCAAAACATACAGCACCTATATAACGGGAAACACATGTTGTTTTTTTGGCTCAAACGTAAAATGGGATAAATATTAATTACGTCGACGACATAATTGTACAATTATCAATAGACAAAACCTCTTAAGTCCTGTTCAAAACTCATAGAGAAAAGTTTACGTCTATGCTGATTGTCTATATAATGCAAATACCGGTAGGTAACTTTACTGTATTTCCAAAGCTCGACAAAAATTGCTGTATATTAGCTACATTTGAATCACATATTACGGATACAATTTCTGAACGTTATTCTTTGGTAAATAACTAATGGTTCTGAACAGTCCTTGTCGCAGCATTTAGCAATCTTTACAGAGAAGGTATACCCATAATAAATACTTTATTGCGAGTTTTATTCAGGTGAGTCTATAATGAATTCCTTAATTTTTTCTATTCATTTGAAATACATTATACTTAATAGAATTGCCATTTTTTCCGGAATTGACATTGTTGTTGGTGCTTTGTTTTTGAGGTATAATGTCATCGGTAATTCTTTCATGGCAAACTATAACCTTTTCTTCAAGAGATTTTTAGGTATATGGAGTAAGTACATTCTTTTCTGAGCACAAAACTACGAAAACAGAGCGACCTTGAAGTGAAAAGCTTTGGCACATTCAATTCTAAACTTTTAAAAATGTAGGTAGGTTTAAACTGTTTATTTTTCTATTCAATATAGATCGTTTATTCCGAAAAATTCACATCAACAAACATCGACTACAAGAAATGGAAAGAATCCTTTTCTAGGGCGATTTCTCATATAATTAAGGGTCACTCGATTTTTCTGTGTCTTGTGTAATTGGTACTGCTAAGACATTTGTTGTTAAATAACGGCAAACTTGTACTTGTGGGTGTTGTCGATTACATTGCCCAAAAACAAAACACGGAGGAAAAAGTGATATTCTAACAAATCAATGTGACGTATTAGAGCATTTTCTTTAAAATCATTCTAAAGTGATTCACGGAATTTATTCAATACCTTGCGAGCTCATTTCACATAAAAGCACTTCTATATATCTAATACCTGAACTCCACTGATGAATTTATAGGCTCACCTGGTATACAGAACTAATTTCATTGAGAAAACGAACATCGCTCCTTGTTTATGTGCATCAATCAGCCATAAAAACCAATAAAATCGTTCGACGACCGAAAGCGTCGTTTCCTTATCTGCTATCCTCGCAGCTGAAGAGATCCCACTGAAACCCTTACACGAAGTCTAGCATTGTTTCCCTTTGTCGCCGACAGATTGCTCTACGATACCGAGCACGTTTCCTGCCAGGCGTGGCGAAGGGAGGAGCGAAAAACCACGCCTGTTCAACGACGTACTCCATGTTTCATCATTTTTGTCGTATATTCTATATGGACAATAACGAAGGATTTCGCGACGATGTACCATCGAGTCGAGCTCTGCGTGCGTTGAACACACTTTACTTCCTTGTAGTTCGTTTGCGAGTTCTTCCGGCGTTCCCGATTTTTCCTTTTATTTCTCCTGAAAATTCAATTCCCTTTTGTTTGGCAGTTATCTAGTATTGTGAGAGGTAAGTCAAACCAAACGTAAGTCTAATATGTTAACAAAATGCATATAAGTTCTTGGTTATATTGGAAACTGTACTCTCATAAATTACACTTCTGCCACCCTAGTATATACTTACCTACCTAMTTAATTACTATTTTATTGAACCGCAGAAATAGCAGATATTTTTTGTCAGTTATTGTTAGGGTAGATGAAACTGATTGTGTAATTTGATTTGAATGCTTGTCATCACTAACACTATTATTAAGGATGTTATTGGAATTTACAATAAATGATTATCTTAAAGACAGCATAAAATTAGAAATAAGTAATTAGTCCCATAAACCCTTGAAAGTTTTCAGGTTAATATTCAAGAGTTATTGTCAGTAATACAAGACTTGCAACCTGTACTTACGACTCTCCTTACAAAACCTATTTATTTAAGTGCAGTGTTTTACTTGTATTCACTATCAAGCACATTAGAGTAGGACTGCTATAAAAATGCTATAGGTGAGTATTTAAATATAATCAGTAGAACAGTATAGTAGTTTCGAGGTAAGTATATCTGCACGAAAAATATCAATTAGTACGTAGGTACTGATCATATATTAAACAAATATAAATTTCAGAATTGCTTGTATTCTACGTACAATGGAATTCCAAAGACTGAAGCTGCTTCAAGACATTTAGTGATCTAATATTTCATTATCGTTGTTTAATCTGAAAATACTTTGTTCTTAAATACTTATAAATAAGGAAATTTGCAGTTCTAGTTTGCTGTCGGTATGTCAAGTCATTCTTTATTTTTAGAGGTCTCATATCGTATTATTACCCCATGAGTTTATTACCTTATATATTAAATAATTAATAACGAATTGTGTTAGTTCAGTTTGCAATCTTAGAACATGTTTGGATTGCCAGCGTTAGGTATAAATGTTTGATTACAGGCCTCTTACAAATTAGCTCAGTTCAGACGCGGTGACACTAACTTATACATATTTCGTTCTAAGTATTTAAGAATCATGTGCTATATTATTGTAGATATTATGAAGCTCCAATAAAAAGAATAGGTTTGTATAAATTTATGTCTGTATATAAGCAAGAATTATTATTTCTTTTGGTGAATCAAGAAATACTACGTGATTACACAAATAGACAGCAGTTTATTGAAACAGCATTCTGTACATAAATTCTGTATAAAGATTATTATATATCTTCTTACAGATTTTTATAAACACTCTGTACTAAATGAAACAAATTTGAGTGTTCTGAAAGCAAGCATTGCTATTGTGAAAATCAAGTCTAAATTAGTTATTCCACTTCCAACACTTTAGCAGATATGGGCAAACTATTTTACCGTGCTAAAGATGTTGTAATCCGCTAAATACCTCCTTATCATATTCGCTCTCATTCACACAAAAAAAAAAGATTACGATATATACTAGTTAAAATATTAATAAATCAGAGGAACCAAACAGACAAAAAACTTGTAAAAAATATACACAAAATATACAATATTGATACAGTTAGAGGTGTGTCGATTACAACTTAAACTTAACACACACTATGTGTCTTTTCAGTAACATTTAAATAAGTACTACATTTAATCGTTGCGTACTTAATACATTATATAATTTTGGGGTCCTATTATTTGAATCCCGTATATACATGTGGATAAGTACTGTGTAGTATACAAAAAATTTTTATCGAGTCTATAAAAATGTTTAAGCCAGATGTGCATATTCACAAGTTGCATTAACTTTGCAACCGATTGTACGCAACACCGATGAATCTGAGCGACTGTACGTTTATCTGTGAATCTCGGTCTGCAACTAAATCTGAATAAATTTGAACATGAGTATCAAAAGTATGTAACATAATAACAGGAATAAGTCTCCGGATTTTGCAAAAGCAGGTAGTCGAACGGTTGGAGCCGTATATACCGAGCTCACATACGGCTCTTGTAATGTTAATATAATATTTAGTTAGAAATTATAATTATTATGAGTGAAGATTGTTAAATAAAATTTAACTAAATATACCGTATACTCAAAGCTACTTGATTATATAATAACTAAATCCATATAAAACTTATTCCAATGAACCAAGTGTATGAATATTGCTTTACCTACGTAAAAATATACCATTTAAAATGTTGCGATGGCAAATTGATTTGAACTGCAATGCAATGGATTGAATCACAAAATCTAATTAATTTGTGGTTCCTCGGAGCATAGTATTTTCGTCAGGGCTTCGTCGCATTTGTGTAGGTTAAGTTTCCAAATTGTGGCTGGTTTGGCATGATTTAGTGCAAAACCTGTAGTAAAATGTTCGAAACACTTTCTACCCAGAAGTTTTTGTTCCTTGTTAATATGGTTATCTTTATTTTGCACCTTGTATATATATCTGCATTATTAATCAGTTTATTTCCGAGGAGATAGCAATAAAATTGAGCATTTTCTTAAAACTTATATTATATTATTCATTCTGAGATGAGTTAAATTCCTTGTTGCACATGACCCCCTAAAGCATTCAGGGCCACCATTATGCATAGAAGTATCATAGTTGTCCAGAATATCGGTCTATATCTAGTTCACATCTATAACAATAGACACGACAGAATAAACTTTTACTACTATAGTCCCGAAAATTGCCTAAAATAATTTCCTGGCGTATCTCAAAAGGAAGTACAGTTCAATCGATGAGACCAGTTTCATCTCATCCGATTCGTCCTTATCTACTCGTCAGCGTCCTTTCCTTAATTTCCACTTTAAATACTTGTTCAAGTGCCGAAGTCGACATAAGATAAAAGCGTTGAGATCAAATAAATACGACGATAACTCGCGGAGAACAGAAGGAGCAACACGAAGCTGGGTCGCACGGGGCAGCGGGACCAACTTGGGAGTGACAACCGAGGCATTAAACTAAACGTATACGTTGTTTCGCTTGGGAATTGGCATCATTGTGCCGCGTCGGCGAGCGCCGAGGGGCGCGATAATGGGGCTGTTCCCCAGGGACGCTGTATTAGAGATCTCATATACACTCGACGAAAGAAACACTGCTACTGATGCGTTCTTGTGCCTCCCTCACTCCCCGAAAACGTCGCTTAATACCTTACATATGCATTATCCCCGTTTGTATAGCTTCTGCTTTGAAGGCTCATTTTGATTTAGACGTGCAAAATTGGATTCAGAGCTGTTGACATTGCAGGGGAGACAAGCTGTTAAAAGTGCTGCGCCATCCTCAAATTAGCATGACTTATTTATTTCCAGAGGAAGTATCGTATCATCAACAAACAGCAAAACTCTAAAATTTATGGCAGTCGATCTTTAAAGTTCCAAGAACAGTAACAGCCCAACCGTTTATTAACAAAATATTATAGTATGAAAGTACGAAACGAATTTGATGGATGTGGGAGTGATAGATATGTAGTTTGTAAAATAAAATTGTTATGACGCAAATTAGAATAAAAATATGGAACAAAGCAGCGCTCGTTATAATACCAAGAAAAAACAGAGAGAACACTACTCAAGTAGACTAGAAAATCTCAATATCTTAACACCTGATGGTTCTAAAGTTTTGTTCAGTTTATATTTTCTGCGGTTATGTTACTTTTTGATTGCAATGTGTCTTAATTTCCCGAACAGATTTTAGTGTCAGTTGGCGATGCTCTTAGAAATTACGCCGTTTGCATGACTATGTAGGTATAAATAGAATAATATAAATAAACATCTACTTTGGTCATGTAAGGAGGTAGGCTTTCCCAAGGAAGGAAGGATTTGGTTCAGTTTAGACGTGTTTCTCGCCTCAGGTTTGCACCATATTCCATTCTCATTATTCCTGTCCTGATGATGCCCCTTACAAGTGCGGGCGAAACGTCGACTTTATTCCGAAATCAGACGCGGTCTAACCCCAAAAGACTAAGATTCCATCTACTTTGGTCAATCTATTCAGATCCTACAACTAGTTTCGTCCTTATTGGGACTCCTCTAGTAGGAATACCGAATGAAAATAATTGACCATAGTAGACTGCAGCCTATATACCGGCGTCAGAAACAAGTTATCCTGAGAGAGACGAGAGAGCAAACGCTCTCAGCGCCCTGTGAGCGGAACTTCCTTACACTAGGCGGGCCACGACTGTGGTAGCCACTTAGGGCTACGGCAGAATTGTAGGAGTGCGTCAGAGAAGGTCTCCGATAGTATGGGGATATAAATAAACAGCTACTATGGTCAATCCATTAGGATTCTACTACTAGTTTTGCCCTTGTTGGAAATTTTCAGGCAGGAATAGCGAATTAATTAACCATAACACATGTTTATTGATATCACCTTAGGTGTAAGTGTATAAAGGTTCTGTTCATAGCGCGCTGAGATGGTCTGCTTCCTTTGATTATTAAAATACTACTATTTTATACGTCACTGTTGGTTCGAATTGCAAAATTGTCATTTGCCTATTTCATATGGAGGCTAGATGTTCACCGACAGTATTTCCTAATGTACTAAACCAATCTACGCTGTACGGCGTAAAACATATCTACTACTTTCATAAAGTTGATTCCTTAATACTCAAAGTTTTAGAGCAAATAATGAAAATTAATAAAAACTACATACTTCAGTGATAAGTAAGTAATTTATAGAGGTCTTCGTAAATTTCTGTGCAGAGAACTATGTATGCTGCTACAAAGGGAGTCGAGGACCATGGTATGTATATAATAGAGCACTCTTACGTTTTTTTATTATTCTTCCACCGTTACGCAAGACGGCCTGCTACAGTACGTTAGAAACCTATTTATATTTTTTTTGTAGCCATCTAATATTGTTTTGCGGACGTTACAGAGACATAACAAGCACACTGCTAGGTTGATTGAGCGACGGATTTCGAAATATAAAGAGTTATTTCGCCGTACTTGCGCGTACGTATTAAGTATGTACGAGATTTTATATATGCGAAAAGATATATCGCTCTTGGACAAATGGCAACATTGGAGACAAGTTTGGTCCTGTATGCTATGTACTGGCCCTGTACTATGGTTTGTTTTAGATGTTGGATAAACACCGGTGGCGCACATCTCGTCACTCATTTTATATGATTTAATAAACAAACGCAGCAGAAGGTATTAAATATTTATGCAAAAATTCTTCATCAGGTTTAGACAGCTTTGTCTAGCGACAATGACAATGATGTCTTCCTCCGTCTGAGACATTTGAAATACTTTTCTGGTCCATGTCACTGAGGTACCTCTATCTGTTAAGATTTTGTTACATAACAGATTTTTTTAACTTCTAGACAAAAAGCCTTTATTTTCAAACCCCAACACCTACATATCGTATCCACAACGACTACTTATTTTCTTGGCATATTTTGAATTCTTGTTTTAAATACTTTATACATTTAAAATACATGTTTGTGCTATACTATCTGCACCGCAACCTACTACAGACAGATCTGTTTCGCTGCTGTTACAGCTCGTCAGTGTAGTTTAGGTCTAGTGCAGACAGCATGGCATAGAACTGGTTTTGCCTGTATACCAAAGGCTTGGTATGATATATCATAGACCTATAACTATATTTAAACTACACTGACGAGCTGTAACAACGGCGAAACAGATCTGTCTATAGTTGATTGCGTTAATGTATGTTGGTTCTTGCCCACCTGCAAAAAGTGTTGTGGAAGCCTGGTGTCAAGTTGTCGTATGCAGGCTCATGCCAACTTGGCAAAATACAGATCACTTCTTTTAGGAAGTTGTTGCCATCAAGGCAACTAGGTGGCTTTGTCATCATGTCAGTGTAATGCTAACAGATGGCATTACCATCTAATTTTCTACTAACTTGATACTTTTATTTCGTGCTAAGTAATTTATTTCTTCTAACTCATTATTCTTTTTACAGCCTCTGTAACATCTATAATGATGACGTTACTTTTTTCAGGTTGATGCATGCCATAATTTGTTTTTAATGTTTTTTTGTGGTTTGCAACTGTTATACTTCCCTCTTACCGAATTAATTCTGCATTTTGATGAAAATCCTGAGATGACGCTGTATTTTGTTTTTCATTGTATACGATCTAATGCAGCTGAATATACTTCTCGTACTCGTTTTAATTAATTTAGGTGTAGATGACATGCATATATAGGTACTTTGATTACGGTGCTCTAATGATTCCCTCTTTCTTTCCTATAGTACTTTAATTTTAAGTTTTTCTTTCAGCTACTTCGTTTTCATTAAATTTATTTTGAAATTCACATTTTCCTCTACGTTCTTTTCTATTCTCATCCGTAGAAGTTTAGATTTGCTTTTTATATTCTTTTTTAAGTCCTTATGTCATAACTGTCTCTGATTTATGCGCTACATACATTCAATTAATTCCAAAAAGGTTGTTGCCATATTAACATTAATTTTTTTGGAAAATAAAAAAGTTAAACTTCAACACTCTGTATATCAAAAATGAAGCATTTTCGGACACATGTTTATATAGACTTTTCTTCATAATTTCACGTCAGGAACACGCATTAGAAATTATGACATCGAATTTAGAGACACCCTATATAAAACTGTCTCGTCGTCACAGGTCTAATCATGAAAAGATATCGTGAAAGTACAGTATCTGTCAAGTTTTAGTTGACAAGCTGTTAAACAGCTACATTTATTTATTCAACCATTACGTATTAATTGCAGCAAGAGGTAACTCATATTTTTGAATGAGATGTTCATATTTTAAAATTACCACCATATAATTGAACCAGAGATCTACAGAGAGATCTAAATGAATATGGCCGTGTAGGGGAATTCATTTAACGGTTGTATCTTATCGACTTAAATTATTTACAATTAGAGTAAGATATGCAGGTACCTCAAATTATAAAACTCTTTGAAGCTGTGGTACAACATAATGAGATGCTAGTATACAATAATTTGTAACTGAAGTTCTTTTTCACAAGATCATCATCAGGTGAGTTATTAAATGTGGAATCAATTTTCGGTCCTAGGTATATTTTAGTGTTATGATGACAATTATCTACTGAAGTTTTGGATCCTGAATATAATCTAGTACATTGAACTGGCACGTTCGGAATACCTGAGTACTATTGGAATTTCTATTTGAAGAAATTATTACATAATGTATTTCAAAGTACCTATGATTGTCGTTATTACTTTCAATCATTAACAAAACATATGCAGGCATCAAACGATAAATTCGTTTAATTAAAATGCATTGCAGTATTTTCTGCACATACTTATATGATGGGAACCAAAAAGACATTGATATTTCCTCAAAGTTTTCTGAGTATTACATGATATTTATTAAACTTTTAAATGATTGTAGAAAACAACCCTTAAAGCTTTATCCTTATGAGAAATGCTTAACTATGAAGAATCGAATTCTCTACCTCAGTGTAGGGTAGTTCCATCATTCACACATACGTATTTATCTTAATCCAATCTCTTTTGACAAGTTTCACGCATATCAAGCGGCGCCCTAATAAACCTGACTGAATATTCCCGCCTAGCCGTACAAGGGCCTACATCGACAGTAATGCTGCTGGTTAGAATTACAACTAATATTGACTTGCAAAATCGCTGTCAGCCGAAAAGGAGCACGTCCCTGGGCGTGCTGGTGCCAAACGATCCCAGACTTACCGTGATTGATTGGCCGGGTTGATACCTTGGTCCTTAATTGCATTCCAAATGTGTTTACATATACTTCATATCCCACATCACAAGCCATGTTGATGGGTATACTCTCTTTTCTCTCGGGAGGGACAAACCCCATTTACAGTTTGTGTTTACAGAAAGGGAGGATGCGGCGTTTGATACTTTTAATTATTTTTATGCACAACGCCGGCAAACACGTCTTTTTACCTCGCTCATGGATTTTTTTAGCAGTATAATTGAATTTTTAATTAAGCTTTTGATAGAGTGTACTCAGTAGAAAGATAATTAGTCTATCACTATTAACTAATTTAAAAACTTTCTTACCGTGATTACACAAATGTAAAAAATTGCAAACTACTAGACATAGGGTAAACTTGACAAAAGTAGCCAACATGCTTTAACCACGTGTAAAACAGTCATTTTCAGAGTGCTTGTAGTACACAACTCACTATTAGTGCTAAAAACTAAAATAATTGTACTCTTAAAAATAAGGAGACCTCGTTAAGACAACGTCGCCATCACATCTGAGTTCTGAACCCTGAATGGCCTGAATCACTGATTAGACCTTCGAAACTGGCCACCACAGCCAGACGGTAACATTAGATATTGGTTTAAAATGTTTGAATTATATAGATTCAAAAGATTATCGAATTCCCTGATATGGCATTCAACTGAGAAGTAAATTTACTTATGTGATGCTGACTGCTGGCGTCATTAATGCTGTAAATGCCAAATCGGAGTTTATTTTATGTACTTCGTTACATAATTTTAGCGTTAAATAAAAGAATATACATTAGGGACCCTCTTTAGCACTAAAAGTTAAAATAAGTATTCCTCAGCTGCTTTATATGAATACCGCGCATGCGTCATAAATACGCGGTAACGTTAAATAGTGGGTCACGAAGTCAACTTTTGTTTCCTGTCAATAAGAATGACCTGACATGATGGACTGTGTTAAAAGCTTTGTGTTGCCATATATAACATGACAAAAACTTAAAAGAAGTAACACAAGACAGCTAAGAAACAACACATTACGTTTGACCTTATTTGGTGGTGCGTAGGTGTAGACTTTGCTAACACAAACGCCGATGATTTTAGCAAGGAATTGTTCTGAGAAGTGAACCTCATTTCCCTTCAGTGGAGTATAAGGTATTTATAGCTTCCGTAGATATTAAAAGAGCTATGCCCAGTCAGCATTATTCTCGTTCTAATAGTCTTGTCGAAATACCATCCAAATAGTTGGGAACATTAGCCTGAAGGTTGGTGAGACTAAAGAAAACATATTTATCCTACTGGACTATAAACGTACGCCGAAAATTGATTCTTCAGAAGTGTTTTGTTAATGACAAAATAACAAACATGATCTACCGAAGTTAGAATAAAGCATAAACAGAAACTACAAAAGGCCAATTCTACTTTCGTGAGAATTAACGGATGATAAAATACTAGTGCAAGGAAGAAACAGAATATGGACACCACTTAAAGAAAAATTGCACTCCATGATAATTACAACGGGACGTCGAACAGAAGAATAGGGATGTAGTTATCTACACAGAAAGACCGTAATGACAGAGTACGGAAAACCACGAAAGAAAACAGTGGTGTAGTGTAAGAGTTTGTCTTTAGAACACTATAAGTCCTTAGCAGAGCATGTGTCCAAGTTTTACCCAGTCATTTGTAAGGTACGATAACCGTTTTTGCAGGCGTTTCCGGTGGAAATTTTAAAGCTGAACGAGCAAAACTAACCATCTGATGAATCTTAGGAGATCCAAAAATTAATAAGGAGAGTATACGTTTTTGTTTCAGCAAACTACTCTATAATTCACTTAGTAACTGCGGATTAATTGATTAAACAATCATACGGTAGGCATTTCTGTCGCTCCCGGATTTACCCGGCCGTTGGTGGTTGAATGGGTTACACAATTGTTGTTGCTAGTGGGTTCTCACGTAGTGCATTCTACGGGAAGCTGGGAATTGGAATAGGAAGGTTTGCAGGTTGCATCTCACCGGTTAATGTTTTTCTTAGATATTTTTGTTTTTGATAATGGCGAAGTTCCACTGCATTATTCTTTTTCCACGGAAAAAGCTGCGCTCTGCAGTTTTTGGTTTGTCTGTTAGTTTTTTCCTTGAAAGATTATTCACGGCTATCGGGATTTTCTTCGGCTGGCTTTGTTCCAATGTCTTCTGTATAGGTTGTGTATAGGGATCAATAACGCGCTGCCATAGTGCTTTGTTACTCCTTTTCGAGGTCTGTAGACAATGTTTATTTGCTCCTCCGTATACCTATTTCGCCATTTTAGCGCTTTCATCCGGTTGGGATGCTATTGTCTCCTCCTGCTCAATGTGGACTACTATACATTTTCGTGTAGCATTTCTGCTGTTGCCACTGTTTCATCTCCTACCCTCAAAAGCCATCTTGTTAGAGGTCTTTTAGGAGCACCAGTATTTCGTTGGCCCGTTAGTGAGCCAATGTGCCTAGAAGGTAGTTTCCAATTCCTGGGACTTAGATATAACCTATTAAAGTTTATCCTAGCCTTACTGTGTTTATTTTATACATTGCCAATTACACAGAAAAACTATTGCTCTTCTTGCGCTTGCATCATGCGGAAATTTTGTGTTAGCAACGATTTTGTTACAGTCTTATCCTTTTAGCTGTTGGTGGCTGAGCTCGGCGTAGGTGACGGCACCTATACTGGTCTAACACAACCACAACATCAACCACTTATCCACTCGCACAAAGCCGTGCTATTACCACTAGGTGTATAGTTTGGTGGTTTATTTTTTATACTGATGAGAGTGTAAAACTCAGAGCATAGTTTGGTTGCGAGCGTTCAGTACGTCGGTCTGCAGCGTACTCATGATAAACTACCGAAAAATTAACATGAAGGTCGTTGCTTTTAAAAGAAAAAGAAACAGTCTCTGATAGTACTAGCACTCGTCAATATAACTTAGTGACTGAAGAGTATACATGACCTCGGATCTGATTACCAAGGTCTGGTTGACGGTGCAAGTACTTTTTACATTAACGTGTTCGAACTCGAACCAAGGCACCTGGAATTATTCTCGTGATTCATTACCCCACATTACATTTATTTTATTTTGCTTGCTTTTGATCTACAACTTATGGCAATATAATGCAGATTAGTTAATAAATTCGCTTGTTTGATTTTTTTATCTCCAACTAGCATCCTAATTGTGATATTACTGTGAATTGGACTAGTCGTTTTCCGAGGATTAAGAATAAACAATGTAAACGTCGTATTTTTCACAAAAAAGAATCCAAAAATGCAATAATATACAAGATTTATTTTTGGCATATGTAGCTAAACAACAGCAATAATAATAATAATAATAATAATAATAATAATAATAATAATAATAATAATAATAATAATAATAATAATAATAATAATAAATAATGAGTTTGGTAGAAAGCGCTTTTTTAATTTTAAACTGTAGAGGGGTTACGTAAGGGATACGCTGGTACTGTATATCAGTTTTTGTGAAAGGATGTGGGCTTGCTACTTCAAAAATGATATTAACGTATATCTGGAACGCCGGTAGCACCATTTAAAGCTTTGTCATATTATGACATTGAACGAATTTTAAAATAAAATGGAATAAAGTTGAATGACAAAATTCTGACTCCATGCGTCATTTTACCACTACCATATAAACTAGAAACTGGAAAGTCAGTTAGGCTCAACTTATGCAAGTGCTTTAGAGTCAACATAACAACCAAGAAATTAAAAAAAAAAACAATTTGTTTAGGTAACCTTGAYCTTCRCAAACTGCTCACGATACCCAGTACGCACAATKGTAACTCATCGCAGCAGTTTCGTCGAAGAAAGTCGTGTGTGGTTGCGAGTGACGTTTAGCTGGAGCGGTCTGTCGGCACCTCCGCCATAATTGATACGTCGCGGCGGCGACCGACGGTGCCGCCTCTCAAAGAAGGGGTTCCCGCCACAGCTTTCCAACACAATTAGGACCAACACAGGACTAAGTACAAAAGCATGTAGCGGCCTAGCGTGTGTGAGTGATGGTTGACAGCTGACCGTGGTCCAGGCGGCCGGGGCGAGGCGCGACGACACTCGACTTGCTCGTTCGGGAGGATCGCCACTGCCGCCGTTGTCGTCTTGTATTTGGGGTTCAGGGCCGGATCTGTGTCATGGGTTGTGGAGGTTCGTGTAAAATGGGGATGAAGCTTGCAATTGCATGTTTATATGAAACTGGTGTAGTTACCCAAGTTTTCATGTTTCCCTTCCTTATTTTTCTTTTTCTTACAGTAGGCATTGTGGTCCGATGTACTTACCTAACCGCGGATTGCGGTCATGTTTTCGCAGCATATAGGGAAACACGAGAGCAACTTAAGCGCGGTATCCGATCGTTACGTTTTCCTAATGTACAATAACTACTTACGTAAACAAACCAAGGATAACCTCATTGTTTTATTGAAAAATAAAACAAAAACTGTGGCTGATTTTTAGTAATCAATTTTTGATCATCCCCGATACTGCGAGAGAGACTCCTACTTGTTCTTTATTTCTCGTTCTTCTGGAATATACTGATGCTTATGAAGTGGTCTTTGCTTTCTTATTGAACTTGTTGCTCCGGATATTTAAAAATATTTAACCGAAATTACAAATGCCATTTTTCTCTCTGGTTGTTTCCTAGGTCACTTAAGGACGCAAACATAAATTTAATGCATAAAAAAGAGGAAGCTTTAAACATGTATGAAACCTTCAATTTTGTTCTAAAGCAATTCAGAAATTGCTTTATAAATAAACGTTTATTCAATTTTTTAGCAAGTACAACTTGATAGCAAAGAGGCAATCTGGCTTTCTTCCAGAAAAATCAACTGAGGCAGCACTCTTTCAATGTCTGAATCACTCGAACAATTTACTGATAGAATAGATCGTTTTTGGAAACATATTTTGATCACTTGTGAGCGATAGATCATAATATTCTTTTAAATAAACCCTATTACTATAAGATACCAATAGAACACAGTGCGTTTACTTAACGTACAGTGAAAATTCGGAACAGTATTATTCAAGTTAGTMAAAAACAATACTCCAGAAAAGGTACACTACTCAATACATTAATAAAACAGTCAGAGGAAAGTACTAAGGATTCAAGGATTTAGAGCTCATGTAGCAAATCGGTAGGTTCCAAAGGCATTCGGGGAGTTCCAGAGTGCCGGATAATTCCAGAAGGATATGGGTACTCCAGTGTAGTATCAGAACCATTTACATAAGTAGATATTAAAGGATTTACAAGTTTTCCATATAAACATAAATAAAGACAACCATTGCGAGTCGTAGTGACTAAAGGAAAGTAAGAAGTATGTAAATTAAGTTATTGCACAAACGGTTTTGAAGGTATAAGGACAGTATTTACTAAAAGTCAGAGTGGCAAATCTACAAATAAGGAAGTTTTAGAAATATTGGAAATAATCAACTGATATATCGCAACAGTTAAGCATATTTTAAATTGATCACTTATACTATACGCATTCCTTTAGGGAGGCGAGTCCTTTGAAAAAATCTAAAAGGAAACCTTTATTAACGCGTCAAGTGCTGTTACACACTAAATTCTAAAAGTGTTCGCACACTACAGATTACTACAATCACTTAGATCGTCTTTGTCCGTTTGATGTTCTTATCCTATCAAATCAAATTTGACGGCGCACATACAAGTTTTCCCGGTAGTTGCCAGAAATTCTCTCCAAAGATCGACATTCTCACGTCATTTATTCGTCAACTACGTAGTAGCGAATTGCATAGTGCCTAGTGCAGGTCCTTAGCAGGAACCCTATCCACTATATTTGTAACGATACTATTATGATGTGGAAACCAACTCCTAAGGATTAGACAACCAGACTGACATTTGCGCAGTTGTATAAGATTTCTTGTTCCAGTATGTTCTCGAAGCTCCCATGAACAGGAAGATGGTTTTGGTACGTTCGACCATATTCGTCGGTTGGTGCGTATAAAGCGCAACGAAAAGCGCTCGAAATTCAGTCTGATTTGAAAAGCGGTAAACAAGTTAACAAAGCGATCGAAGTGTTCTAAGGAGTTTTAGAGTAATCTTAGGACGAGTAATTTTTTGAATAGTGGTTATCTGAACTAGTAGTATTTTGATAGCAGTGTATTCCGCGAATGGCTTTTGAATCTAGCATATTTCTATACTATAGTCTGTAAATAAAGAACATTTAGTTAGAACTCCGTATTTTGTGAACTCGTAAATGTAACATTGTACTGAACATGTTAATGTAGAAGATGTAGTTATGAATGTGTTTCCTTAGAATAAAGAGTAAATGACGATCAATTAAACCAGGCATTTTGACAAACTGAGGGCTGCAATATGTGCAGCCAAGAACTAGAACTAGCGTACCTGTCTCTGAACCGATATTGACCAGCATGCACTTATTAAGTTTATAGGAATTGAGAAGACTAGTCGACAAGGCAAGCCCATCCAAATTGAGACAAAGTATATATCGTTGACTTAGTCTCAAATAAGGTATACAAGTTAAAAAATAAATAGCCGACGACGCAGACGGGAGCATTTTCGGTGGTTTTAGAGAGGATAGGCAGTTTGGTGTTAATTCGAGTTAATCTCGATTATGCYAAGTCCAGGGTGACAAAAAAGKTCTGATATTTTTWTCAGATAATTTCAACAGTATAGAAATACCGTATACAAAAATTAATTCAATCAACGTCATAAGCAATAACGTTTGTTATATTAATAACTTTAACACCAAGGATATAAATTTACAATAAATGTTCGAAATTGCCCCCTTTGGCTTCAATACATTCCACCGCAATTTCGCCCCAGGCGCGCATCAGAGACGTTTTGAGCGCTTCGACGGTAGCGTAGCGGGTAACCGAGATTTTTTGATCCAGGATGGACCACACCGAGTAGGTTGAGGTCCAGCGAGTTCGGCGTCAGACGTCCTTGCCCCAAAAGCTCGGAAACAGCTCCTCGCAGGCAGCGATTGTCGATTTGGCGGAATGCGCTACCACCCAGTCTCGTTGGAGAGTAAATTCAGCGGAGCAGAAGAACTGCGTCGCCCACGGATCCAGTACGTCGTTGAAGACTTCCTGCTGGTATGGACGTTGAACTTGAAGACCAGCGGCGGCTTTCGGTGGCGCAGATTCCGGCCCAAATTACAACCGAGACCGAAAAATGACTTCGGACGATGGTTCTCGCCGCAGCGGTCTTCTGCTGGCCTTTCTTGAGCAGCTGGCCGGCGATTCTGGAGCGGCTGGACCATGAAAATCTCGTGGGTGACGAGCACTTTCGACCGGCAAGCACCGGCGAGCAGGTGTAGCATCAGGCGAGATTTCTTGAGCCGTTTCGCCTTTATTGTCCCATTCAGAAAGTGGACGCGAGCAATCTTGTAGCTGCGCAGTCTCAGTTTCTTTATGACGACGTTTCTGACACTTTCTCGGTCAATGCCAAGGTTCTTTGCCATTTTGCGCAGCAACACCTAGGAATTTCGTTGAATTCGGCACCGAACTTTCTGGATGTTCTCAGGAGTGGTTGCAGTGGTTGGACGGCCGGTTCGAGGACGGTCTCTTCGAAGCGTTCCACAACTCTATAGACGCTGGCCTATTTGAACCCGGTCGCTCAAACAATGTCTGCCCTCTTCATTCTTGCTTTGTGCAACTCGACGACGGTGACACATTCACTTTCACGAGACATGACCCAAACAGAACTGAAATTGACCACATTATTACAACACTTTCTAGATCAAAATTGCACGAGGAATTCAATGAAATCAACAGAAATAACAAAAAACCTTATATCAACACCAAAAACAGAAAAGTAAGAAATTATCAGAACTTTTTTGTCACCCGTTATATGGTCATCAATACCGTAGTACTTTTCTTTGCTCTAATTAAGAGCTTATAGTTTCCATTGGTTTAATAGCCCCATCAGTTTCTGACAATTAGCCAACCCATTAGGTTTGGGCATTAGTTTAACAAAAGATTACTTGTAGTATATATACATAGTACATACTAAAGTGATTGAATAAGCACAGTGTGGCCATACGTGCGACGGAGGGCATGTTTCCTCCAAATTAGGTTGCAAGCAAGTTTATGCCTCTCTTTGGGGGTCTTGGTTGGGGAACAAAAAAAGATAGCAACTTACGGTTTTCACTGTCGTATTTTGGATACCTTGGCGCGTCTATTTGTGCTAAAGTTGATCGTTTTAAGATTCCTGTCATCTATATTCCCGATGTATTTTTTAACGCCAATTAAAAATGAAAATTTATATTTTTGCTTCGGTAATTCAATTCATTTAATTATTTTGTTTGTTATTTAAGCTATCGGGAGGAAACTTATTCTTTTGGTGGAAGGTTTCCCAACAATTTTAATCTGTAAAGGAAATTTCCCAAAATGGTCGGGAAAATGAATTTTTTCGTGTAGGTACGCTCAAATTTGGCCCTACCTAACGTTTCCCCACGATTTCGGATAATTTCCTTCAAAAATTAAGTATTTCGCGAAGAACTATCGATATTCAAAACGGTACGTAAATCCAACTTTAAATGTTAGTTGTGTTAATTTAGGGAGATTTACCGTGTTTTCCGGTATATTTTCCAAAACATTAGAGAAAAATCGTAAAAATCTTTATACCTTAGCTAGTAGGGACCTACTACTATTTATAAATGTACCTGTTGTGGTCTTGTCCCCTTACAGATTTTGCATATTCAAGGCATATTCGTAAGTTCTTTGCTAATCTCCCTTTGCTATTTAGTTGCATGTTATTTATCAGTGCAAAGTTTTTGTGTGTCATAATGATGTTTTTGTTTGAACGGAGTTCTGTAGAGACGGTTCAAGAGGGCAGGCCTTTTTCCCCAGTGTTCGTGAGTTGAATGCCGGGAAAAAGTGACAAATTTTTGTCCGCGTCTGTCAGAACGGGGCTCTTCCGTCACTTCATTGTACAAACCGGATATAAATCTTGTATTGTACGCGCGTATGTGTCTGACAGGCGCGTCTGAGATGTGCGTTGTAAAAACAAGCGCGCGCCGGGCCGCCCCCAGCCCCAGCGCTCGAAATTACGTGCCTTGTAAAACCACGCGGCGGACTCGTTTGCATAAGTTTTACTTTCCAAGATTAACAGCGCACGGAAAGTATAATGGAAACGTCGCGCCACCCCCGGGGGTAGGAGCGGGCCGCGGACTTTTTATGGTTATACGGCGGCGTAATGAACGCTGTGTGAAGCTTAATTTTTATAGCGACCGCGCACTCTATCGGATCTCGAGACTTTATAAAGTTGGGGCCGCTTTTTAAAGGATTTTAAGATTCGTTAACAGTTTTAACAAAGACGCTCCACACTTCGCCCCCGCAGCGGGGTCTCTTCACCCGGCCCCTGCCGCCCCGCGGCGGTCGCAATGTTTCGCCGAGATAGCGCCGTGATTACTTTTGCAAGTTTTTTAATATCTGCTACAGCGCCGTTTAACATGACACGTAATTTTCGGGAATTTTATTTAATAGCGAAATCTGATTACGGGATTCGGCCTTTTCGCTTACCGTGAAGTTTTTATATTCGCGATAAGTAAGGAACGTCGTTTAAGTAGAAATAAAATCTTTGTGTGAAAAGTTACGGGCCATGATTTGATGCAATAGCCTTAATAGGGTAGCAAATACAAATTACTAAATTTAGGTCATGTTAGGTAACATGAGATCATGTGAGATAAGAGGAAAGATTTTGTATGTGTAATTTAAAAAATGACAATTAGCGCATTCTAAGATTTTCGTTTAAAGTAATTTACAGCGCTTGGCCGTAGAGGCGAAACGTATGAAATACATGAGGTATTTTGTGTAGATCTAGTTGAATGAATGAAAAATGATATTTATTAAAATAACTATCTATGTAGTTAAAACAGCAACAAAAGAAAACAGTAAACTGCTTTTCACATAACACATACATGCAGGATGTCTGTTTAATATTTTATATTTAATTTGAAAACTTCAGCCACATAATCATATAACACAGTTGAATGGTAATACGTTTTTTCTAAGACTCATGAGCTACATAGACAAAAATTTCCTACGCTACAGAATTTAATAAGTCCCCATAAGAGTTTATCTCATTCAAAACTTTAGCTTTGTACATTTATAACACGCCATTGTGTTAACAGTTCTTACAATAATTATCAATATCTCTTGATATTTAGGATTATATAATATTTTCGACATGACGTCTTAATGTGATCTATTGTCTTGGCTTTTTAGCATCTGTAACACCATTAGCTTCTACTTACATAATATTTAGACGCAATTAGCTTTGGTCCACAATTCAGGTAAGTACCTATGAATTGCTGCTTTTAAATTATGAACTGAAAGCACACCAATGTAAATTCTTCAACATATAACATATAGAGAGGATCCAACGATATCATGTTACAATGAATACACATACTCAGAATCACATTACGTAAAGCGATCAAAACCGGGAATCTGGATTCAGTATGATATGCTATGCTTTTACAATATAAGAATAATTGAACTGTATCATATGCTTAACTTTAACTCCTTGCATCATGAGCACAACTGTGCAGTTAAATTTTGCCCCTATTTGAACGAAATACTATATTCTGAGGATAAATTTTCTTGTGGCACTGCGTATTCATTAATTAATTATAGGCCAAATACTATGGACAGTGCCATAATAATATATTAACCAGTTATTATATTAAACAATAATACTGTTTGTTCCTGTAAAGGAGTTCAAAGCCAACTGATAAAAATAAGTTATTGAGATAAAGTATCTTTGCTAGAAATTATAATCTAAGCCACTGTTTGTCTCTAACAAAAATGAGAGACGTTTGGATGATCCATCCACCAACATAAAAAAATGGTGCTCCATTTAAAAAATTGCAACAAATTAGCGATTGAATATTGTTTATGTGAGGTACGATCCATATTGTTTAGGACACACCATATAATATTTTGGAGTCTCTACAAAACTAGCGCCAAAACTATTTTCTAAATTTCAATATCGCTTTAGCTTTATTTTTAACATAATTTTACAATATCGCAAGGTGTCCGAAAAAGACCCCCAGGTGTGTTGGCGAGAACATTTTTAAACAGCCTTAAATTAAACTCAAGTTATACTCATGCGACGTCACTGTTACACTGTGTATCTTGTATAATCGAAAGTATCTTTAAAGTATGGTACTTAGGGTAAAAACGGAAGGCTCCTGAAATATTTTTTCCAATATTTTATTTTTTCATGAAATTATTGTACTTTATTCCACTAATTGACCACCCAATGTATATTTATAAGAAGAATAACGGAACTTCCTTTACAGTTTACGAAGGTTTCTTGTATACAACAAGAATCTTGAAATTCTGTTTTTTCATGACGTTAAGTTCTTTCGTCCGTAATATTGCAGTATTGCTAGCAACCTAGAAATAGTGTTTCTACTAAGCTAGCGGACATTCGCATAAATTTCTAAACTGTATCACAGCGCGGTACCTTTACGGCAGCCCGCAATTATACACGGCATGCAGCATCTAAAGCAGTATCCGTAATACCTGCAATATGTATGCATGTATGCAAGTAATTCCAGTCTAACTAACTCAGTCGCTAATAACTAATACAGGGTCGTGTTGAACTACTCCCCACGGCTTTAATGCTCTGTTCGTATATCATGTGCTTCGTGTTACAGCGTTCTTGCTGGTTACCTACCCTACTCGGCTGAGCTTAATGTACAAATGTGCTACGGTTTGCTGAGAGGGTAAACATGAATTCGCGTTATTACCTGCTTCCATTTGTCAACCGGGTGCCTAAACAAAAAGGATGCATTAGCCTTGCATGTACACTTTTGTCAAATACAGTAATCATGTATGATTATTCAGATCATAATTTAAGGAAGAAGTATTTATAAATTGCGATGACTTAAAATACTATCTAGAATCATGCCTTTCTACTACTACTATCTACTACATATTTTTGACCAACAATACACTTTTATATACATTAGCGGGATGACACTTCACAGTACAGTTTGAAAGAGTAGACATGTTTTTATCTCTGATATTGATGTTTTGTTGAGAGGTGTGTTTCCTAATATATTTCAATAAAAATCTAATATTATCATTACTGAATATATGAACCAATAAACCCACAATAATATATCGCCTATAAAAATGACCAGGTAAAGTGTCTCGTACAAGGTATCTGCGAATTTTGCTAAACGATACTGTAGTGTTTTATTTCATTTAACTTTTTATCTAAATAAACTACTTAGAAAGGCTGGCCAGGCCAGAAGCCCAATTAAAGGTTAGAAAAACATAAAATAATAAATACGAGGGTGAATGCTTTCAGCGTCCATAAATATAAGATAATATTTTGTCGGATAGATCCAAAATTTTGTTTGAACTTGTGTCAGGCAAATTTTGAGGTTCTTCGTCTTTGACAAAGATTACAGGTGTAATCGAAACGTCAGACTATTAACTTTTTGTCAGTGTTTTCAAGAGACAGCGATCTATCCGACAAAATATTATCTTATAAAATAATAAACTCTATAAACTGAAGAAAAATATTAAAATATAATTTAAAAAGGGGAAGTAATAATTATTCACCCAGATAAATCTGTTTACAGTATACTTAACGTAAACACGATCAAAACTGAGCCTCCTTTGCTTCAAACTAATACAGGGTTCTTAATTATTAGGAGTATTATGGTAGCATATTAGACCTAACTCTTGGTAAATAAAACAAGTTATGTGAGCAAATTAGAGTACATTATTTTGATAATCCAGTTTGAAATGCAAATACTTCACAAATTTTCTCTGCACCGTTTTGATTTTAATTATATGCACATCATAGTGGGGATTCCAAATATCACTAATATACTTCAACTTTGATCTAAAAATGCGCTGAATAAACGTATCAAAGTATAGATATATAAAATTTCCTTGCGTAAATCTAAGCATATAAGCAAATGTATACGCTTCACTGGCAATTGTAAGAATATGATCACTGAAATTTAACCTCACATCAAAAGTCACGCCAAAATCTTTAGATCTGATGCGCCTTTCCAAAAAAGGAAGGAAAAACGAAAGGATGACTAAACACTTATTAATACTGAGACAAAGTCCACTGAAAGAACACCAAGCTGATACTCTCCAAAGGTCGTGTCAACTTTAAGCCAATGCAAATGCTACAAACTCAGTAATAGTGGTCGGATTGGTAACAGTTGATCCACCCTGAATGAAACCATGCTGTTAATCAGATATCAGCGACGTGGCATGAAATAAAAGTGTAGATACAACTCAAAAACTTTGCTAAAATTACAAAGAATTCAACGGGCCTATAACTTAAACATTTTTTTTCAAAATAGAACGTGTTTTAGGTTCAAACCGTACCTCAGGACAATTGGGCAAATATAGAGATAAGTAAAAAATAATCGCGACAGACAAGACTAAAGGAGAAACGCAATTCCTGATCTGGCTGTGTTCTTTTTCCACTTTTTAAAAGCTTTGGGCACTTGTTCTTCGAAATATCATTTGCATCAACGATACACTGTGGCCCATCAAAGGATTTGCTGTCATACTACATAATGATTCACTTTAATCATTATTCACAAAAGGCTGGATTTTAGCTGACCCTCAACACGAACTATATATTCCTTATTGATGGTACTTATATAAACTTAGCATGATTAATGTTCGCTAGCATCTGTATTCAGCAAGGGCATTTAGACTTCTCGTTCTGTAACACACCATAGCAGCGATATTTGTTTTATCATATTCATTCCGTTTCCGTTAAACCAATGAGGCCTTTTTTGATATCATATACGGCCACTTGCACACTGCTGACAAACACGGAGTACAGAGTATTCTGAAGATATAGGAAGGTGCATCATTAACATAACAAAAGTTATGGATACTCGTCCAGTCCATTTCACTTAGATCAGCTGAGAAAAATTAGCATTTTAAAAGTTGAACATTTGTTAACTACTGTGAAGTACTGAAGTTCCTAAAGTATATAGAAATCGTAATACTAAGTGGTGGTAATGAGGATCAACAGGCAAAAGACGTCCAATAATTACTTAAAACCAAATTCAACAATCTAACACTGCAATTTAACAATTTGGAAGTACTCCTATCTAATAGAGATCAAATTGCTTAAAATCGGGAGTAACAGCCCTCAACTAGTGCTCAACGGCAAGCAAGACACCACCAGCCCGGAACAAACCAAGGAGTACGGTACTGTCCCTATTTTATTTATTGCGGTTGTTTATAAATATAAATTTTCCTGCTTGCAGAAAATGACTCCATCGCAAGAGCTGAAAACGTATCGTCTGTGATCCCGCAATTTATAGACACCTATCCGGAAATACATCTATATGAGCCGGAGTTATTTGCAGTAGTTTTACGATGCATTTTACGATCCTGTAATTACTAGCGTTTGCGTACTTGTCCGAACACACATAAACGTGCTTGATATACTTGCTTGTGATACTAAAATTAAGAGTTTAACAGACTGGCAAAGTCATTCTACCCATAATTTTCCAGTTACAATGGAATAAGGGACAGAACTGATCCCTATTATCTATGCATGATGTGCGGAACGTTTCCATTGCTAACTGAACGTAAATTAATAATGTTACTAAATTAATAATATTCGACGTTACCTAGTTCGACCAATGTCCATCCAAGCTTGCCAGTCTTAGATGGTTTTGTATAATTGAGTAGACAGGGACGAAGGAACTGGACCATCGAAGCTCTTCAATATTGGACATAAAATCTCCTTATGTCCTTCTGTCGATGAGTACGGGAAATATAAGTGTTCCTTGCGAAATAAATCCTCCTTTCAGTATTATCAGAGGAATAACTTCAAATTATGTTAAACACATGCATGCGGAACAAACAATATTTTCTTGTTTAGACAGAACCTACACGTTTGTATTACACCTACACTTTGTAATGCATCGCTGTGTCATCTGAACTACTATGTTCCTTTTTTTCTATTCTTATTAAGCTTGTATCTGCTACTATTAGTGGTATTGTTGTCTGCAAGAGAATCTTTGTACGGAGTGTTTGTACGTCCTGATGCGGCTGTCTCGGTAGTGTGTTTTGTGATAGCCATTCGACTAGATTCTGATAATATGTTTGACAATCCCAAAGATATTATAGCTGATAGCGCAGTCGTCTCCGTCACAGCTAATTCCTTCCTCTTTGTATGCGTGTCATTGATGCTTCCTCCACCCCTACAGGTTAAAGCATTAATGCGATGAATTCAGGCTGATGCAATGAGATATCTTTATTTTTGGCATAAATGTTGTAATGGTGCTTTTGCCGCGGACACTCTTATGCCGCACGTTGTAGGTCATTTTGTGAAAATCGGTAGCGCATCATATAGCGGTGACTACGATGCAAGTTGATAGGATGGGTAAGTACAGAGAACTACATTGCCGATTATCCAATGAGCGTTGGAGCCTATTGAAAAAGCCCAGCAAAAAAAGAGCATAGTGTAATATAATAACCCTGAATGATTATTTTTGTCATATGCACTTTAACTCAAAGCTAACTACCTCCTCTATCACGTATTGAAGAAGGACGTGTCCACGGCAAACTTACGGATGTATCAAAGATGCAGCTACCAGGGATTTTCTGCTGGCGTTTTTAATGCATCCTTTTCAGCCGAAAGGTAATTTTGTTGGAGATTTTAGTATATCTAAGAAGAGTTATTTTCGGAATTTCATAACCTGCTACATTKAATTGTCCATTACCGTAATTAACGTTTTAACATCTGAGAATACATTTTAGATTCTTTAAGATCCCAAATATGAAACCCATTTAAGGTTCCTATTTGTGGTTAAAATTCGACGACCATTAGGAATAAGTCATGTTCAATGAGGTTTTAAAGCCTGAATTAGAGATCGTTGGTCATATACAATGTGAAACACACACATACAGGATAGATACATACACTGAAATAACTGCAGCTGTTACAGTGCAGGTTTTTCAAGTTTTTCTTACCTCAGAACAGATGAAACAGAAAAAGAACACCACCGAAACGGTCATACGATTGGGACTTGTTTTCTTAAAGTGATCGTTAGTACAGTTAAGTGTTTAACGACACTTCACGAGTTTAAAATTTAATTATCTTAAGTTTCTAGATGTGGGTGTTTCATTAATTTTGAAGATAATTATACGTTCGGCATGTGATACATAGATGGCATTACTTTTTTGCCAATACTTAGTTACACAATTTTCATTTTCTACAACAGGTCCCTTTTACACTGCATACTTAATGGTTCTCGCAAAATTTCCAAAAAGAGTATGGTGAGCTTCGCATGCCTTTTGTTTCAGTCGCCGAATGAATTTTATCCTTAGAAAGGGGATTGCTTGCAATGTTGTAAACCTACAGGTAAGTTCAACGTTAATAATGATATGGTTTGTTTGAAACATTTAGGTTGCGAAAGAACCTTAAAATACAAGCTGTTGAACATTTTATTACAAATTGCAAATTATTAAAACGCAGCCTACCACAATTTCCAAATTTGTCATTGCAAAAATCAAATAATGTAAAAGGATATATGCGCAGAAATGATTGCATAAATATGATTTGAGGGCATTCCTTAAACCAGGTTCATTGACGTCTACTCATTTTTTACTATTATTAACTAAATTGCTTCGATATTATATTTATAAAGACCATATTCCAGGTAATAACAATAAACCTAGTACCTATCTAAATTGTTGGAACCCCGCGTGGTTCAATTGTTGAAAAAATGTCTGAGATATGTTTTCTGCATTGCATTAATGCTGACATAAGTGTTCCTTTGTTAATACAGATCGTCAGCGCAGTTTAGCTATAGCACATACAACTTTAGAAATCTGATCAAGAAACGTAGCTATTTGCAGAAGTTCAGAACAGTTCCACTTTTAATACAATGCTGTTATATATGCAGTAAGCTAATAAAATGAATGATTTGAAAAAGACTGAACTTGTGGCCAAACGTATATAAAAAAGTCAACTAACCTTAAAAAGGACACAAACATTTAAAAACGTATGGATTCTACTCTTCGCCTGACATCAAGCCTTTGACTAACCAATCTTAAACGATTGACATAGAGTATTGAGTATTCATTTATTATTGTTATTACATTGATTAACAGTATACCATAATGATGGTACATCACTAAAGTCTTTTTTCTCTATGAGTTTAAATGGGGTTGATGGTCAGTCTTGGGGATATTTCTATTTTTCCGTTGTACTTGTAATTCTAATTTCGTACGTAATGAAACACCTTTCCATTTGATCTGATATCTAAACAGAAACAAGGAGAAAGAACACATTCCCTCAGTTTCTGTATTCGACAAATTACCTTTCACAGGATTTCCTTCCTACAAGCGGACGTGTTGTTATCGAAATATCGGCGAGAATTCGGCAACGTTCTCGAAACAATGGTCCGGCATTCAAATCGGATCTGGCCGGTGCAGACAAATAATTTAAACCTCGCTTCAGTTTATTTGGAATGATAAAAAGAGGAGAGTGAACATGACCGGCGGAGGAGTTCACAAATACAGGACCGGAGCGGAAAACGAGTCCTCGAATTTCGCAGGATGGATAGGTATCCAATTTTGGCGGCATTACATGCCTTTCCTTACATAGCATTTACAACTCAGCATATTCCTTTTGCCTCAGCTTCACCGTGCAAGCTTGTGTTTTGTTTTGTTTCTACAGATTACATCCAATTATAGAATAATTACTTGAAAATGGACTTATGCAATGTTCATAGAAATAAATCACGCTACTATATGCATTCCTTCCATACTAAAATGGAACATAAATTTACAAAGCTTAAAAATCCTTCACACTTGCCTTATAAGTATGGCTACAATTTGCGCTTTACTGAGATTCGTATCAAAATTTTTAGTAGTAATGATTTAACGAAGCCGATCTCAAAGACACTTAATGAATAACCAAACAAATAATAATTGTGTAGACTTCGTTGTCGCAATTATATTACATTATATGGTTATTTATTATTCCAATGCCAATTTTTTTTGTAGTTGGAAAAGTATTTCAATTTCAAATTCATTGAGGTGGAGCCCGGACCTCCTCGTTTAACAACAGGCCAACTGTGCTATGAGGGCTATGGGAGAATGTATTATATGTTTCAAAATTTTTTCCAGCAAATAAAATTTCCCTTATAGAAACATATAATGTTCAACTTCCTAGTGTGATACCTTAGCTGTTCAAGTGGTGTTCTAGTGTTCTGTAAGTCAAATTATTAACAATAAACAAATACAACGTACACGAATCACGCCTTTAACGTACATAGCATAAATTWATTAGCTGTTTTAGRAGTATTTAAGGAAACTGAAAATATGTTAAACGTATCGATGATTATTTCTTAAACCTGTTCATTATTAATAATGGTATTTAAGTCTAAATTAAGAAACTGAGTTTTAAAAGCACATTTTAATGTCCGACAATGTTTATATTATATATTATATAATTAACATGACTTTCACTATGGATGATATTAAATATTATGATTATAAAATGTCAGGATGTATATATCGCTGTAGTAGAGATTTTACACATTGTTTTACGCTGAATTGTTATGTCCGATTGAAAATGGATTATACCTTCGCAATTTGGTCGTCGTTCTATTGTGCACATATCAGTCGTCTTGAATTTTACCAGATGTCTTTTAAACTCCTGTCTTTAACATCTGATGGTTTTTATTCTCTTGTGAATTTACTACATGATGAGCCTTCATTTATCGTTAACATCATTCTTTTATACTTTTATTTAAGAGCTATCTAGATAGAACAAGTTTTTTGTGTACCGTGTGTATCTTAGCGTTCTAAATTTATTTTTTATACATTTGCACATTCGAACACAAATTGTTGTGTTTGGGTAATGAATGAATTTTTAATTAAGTAGTTAATTTGAAGTCTAATTAGTTTTTCGTTTAGTAAATATGATGATTCTTATATAATTGGTATATCAAGTTATAGAAGTTGCTGATATCGGGCATTTATTATAAGAGCTTGAACCCTGTAATGGGTTCTTCTGTAGAATATGTACAAATTAAATAAATGACTAGCTGTATGTATTAATAAGGTTAACAATTTTTGACAGGTACACATTATGCGCCACATTTGGGGGCCATTTTTTTTATAATTTTTCAACGACTCATCACCGATTTCCCGGTCATTTCGTTTAAGTCGGTAATGCGTCACTTAGCGGTGGCTTTCCGAACTACGACGCAGCTTGTTACGGTCGGTAAATATAGAGACCTTTGGGTCAGTTGGAAAAGCCCAACGCAGAAAAACCTAGTGAAATAAAATTACTTTGGTTAATTAACTTCATATTCATATTAACTACCTCCTCTGTATAGATATATCCACTTGAAGCTTAGGGATATGTATCAAAGATATAGCTGCCAGGGATTTTTTCGTCTTGTTTTTACTTCATTGGGCCACGTCCTATACGGATTAACTATTGAAGCCAAAGTCCCAGTACAGTCCTGTTCAACTGGGCGAAAAGATCCTGGTGTTTCTCTTATTTATACCGAACTTTGAATGTTCCGACTGAGGTGGTGATGTAATTAAGGCCCGCCACCCATTAGAAGCAGCGACCTCTCGTAAATCTCCTCTTTTGTCCCATTCCACACCGGGATCCCCTTTTTTGCATCGATTATTTTTTTGCCTCGCCGACGGGACACCTTATACCCTGTCGCCCGATGTGCTTTCCGTGTTCTGGCCTGCTATCGAGCGAGAGATCTGAATCTTTGACTATCAATGTACGCTTTTGTTTTTCGAAACGCCGGTGGCGCCATGGACCCTCATTAACCGGCCTGGCCGAACATGTCATATAAATGGTCATTAAATGTAACCGAATATGCTACGGGTTCGTAATTGCCTTCGACTCGATCAAATCTGTTAACGCCCGGATAACTTTCAGCGTTCCTGGTCAATGGCGGCTCAATTAAACGTTTGCCTGTAAAAGGATTAAACGTTTGTTGTTGTGTGCCGGCGGAAAGTTACCGGTTTAAATTTTATTCGTGTCTCAAACGAACCGACGGCAACTGGACGGGGTGAAAGTAAATAACATCCAAAAGAGATATAGATTACCAGTATTTTGGAGTGAAATTATTAGAGAAAAACACCTGGTATTACCGCTGGTCTAGAATTATTTAATTAAATAATTAAATCTTACACTTTGTACAATGCACGAGTTTCTGTTTATGTATCAATCAAAAGTTTGTGTGTCAAACGATAAAAAAGCGTTTTCACGAAATAAGTATGCAATTCGCAAAATTTGTGTATACTTATTATTTTCTATATATTAAAATAGCCAATAACTGACCAAAACGACGTAGACGCTTTTAAGAGAGGAAATTACCTAGTGAAAAATTGTGTTTTGAATTAGCCGTGTTTATAGAGTTGCCGGAAATTACATCACTTGGATTTGCCTTAGTGCTACAGAAATCAAATATGTAACCTTTGCTTTAGAAGAACTATTTTGTTGCATTGGTTATTGGTAAACTAATGCCTTCTTCATACTTACTTTTTTGGTCGGATTTCCCATCTTGAAGTTAAGGTTTTCATTAACAAAATTTAACCAAGAATAACTACATAAGAGCAAAATGTTTTATCGGAATGTCTAAATCCAAAGGAAACTACTCGAGAATTAAAGATATGAAACAGCTGAAGAGATATGTACTTATCGAATGTTAGGAAAACTTAAAAGATAGCTGTTAAAATGATCCATGAGACTAAACCAACATACAACTATGTTCTACAGAAACATCAGTCAAACGAATTAAGCAAGTAATGGAGGAAATACTATTTAAATATATATTTTTAATCGAGTTATAAGTCGCCAGTTAAAGCTTTTCTGCAATTAATAAAGGATCTCAGTTCATCCTCAGGAAAACAAGTGCGTACAAGGTAATATGTAACGTTACTGAAGCCAAATCGCTATAAAAAAAAAACTGCTACGTCCGTTAATATTACCAAGGCTTTGGTGCTACAGTTGATGATAGCGCATTATGATTTTAACTCAGAGGTCTCAGGTTCAATTCCCTGTTAACGCTGATACAATTAACTTTTCAGATCACAATTATAAATATTTTTAGGCAATAATTTTCTCTGTGCCTTACATAGTTTATAGATATTTTCTGAAATAGGTAGGTAAATATATGTATATGTTCGTAATTTGAATGATTGTATCCCATACCTGTTACTTGTTTAAATGTTAATAAGTGAAATACGATGTTTTTACGTTAAAAAGTTTGGCAAATTGCAGCAAGTGCAGCAATTTATTAGTTACTAAATTTACAAATTAATATAATACAGTCTTTTCAGACCAAGCTGCTTTTGCAATATCAGTTAAAGGATTAATTATTATTATTATTATTATTATCTTAGGTGTTTCTCAACTCAAGACATTTAGCGTTAGTGGGGTTAATGCTGTACATATTGTGGATATTAAATACCTACTCATTTCACTTTATCTTAAGAAAATAAGAGAATATTGGTAATATGCGTTTAAATGCTAGATCATACAAGGAGTTCAGCAAAGGTTAGTCTTCAAATAGGTAATTCAATTACTTGCAGTCATATGGCTGTTAGTCGTACCAGGTGAGGTTAAGGGTTAAATGGTTAAACTGGTGGTAATTTAGAACAGCTTCGTTTAGTATAATTATCTTTAGAAAGCGTAGAAAAATACCACAAATTGGATTTGTGATATACGTGAAAAAGGGTAGTTGACTTAAAACGGGAAGCCTTTAATATCAATATTTATTAAAGTGTGTCAAACCTTATGACACTGGCGGTCCTGCTAATTCCGAAATAGTAAACATAACAGGAAGTCAAGTCGCCTTCGGGGGCTGCACTTCTTTGAGTGATAAAATTCGACTGAGATTTGACGGATACAGGTAGCCGACAATAATCATATTTCGTAGTCCGTGTTGGTTCTCAAACATAAGCTGTAAGCTGTGAATATCGTGTAATGTATTGTGAAACTTCATATTATCGTATAATGCGATATTACTGATGAGCGGCTGTCCGAAATGAGCTGAAGCTGAATAGTTGTTATGCTCAGATGATAATTTTGTTAAACATTAGGGATATGAACGCAAAAGCAAAAAGTGGAATAGATAATAAGTGTAAGGATGCCATGGAGAAGTACTATTGGTGCGTAAGAGGTATTGAATTAACGCGATCCATTCGGGTGGGGCATCCTATATAGAAAATCGATGATATTCAGTTTTAAGTTAAAGTAGTTATCTATAATTTAATGTGAAGCAATTAGAATTAGAGGATACCAAAATAAAACTGAATATGAAGTGATGCAAGGCAGAGTTAACAGGAGTTTAGTTTGTGCTGTACATATTTTTTGTGAATTGTGATTAAAAATAATGTTGTGTCAATTTAGTTTTAAAGGTATGGCTGTTTATATCAATTATTAATAACTTTATGTATTTGAGGAACTATTAATATTTTTAACATGCGTTTTTAATGCGCGTAGGCGATTACATTATTATATTACATTAGGGAACGTTGCTGGTTTACTAGAAACAGGTAACCATTAAAATCTCTTTCCGTAAATCACCCATCCAACTAATAAATGCTAAAAACTTATGTTGTATATCCTACTAAAAACGTAGTTATCAGTATTTAATGCAATGTGTCAAAACTCATCACAGCGGCGGTCCTGCAAGTTCCGAATAGTAAACACTAGCGGCCCACCCCGGCTTCGCGCGGGTAGTAGAGCATATTATAGCTGTAAAAAATACCTTCCAGTCGTCACCTCCATTCGCTCCAAAAGTTTGTTTGTTATAGGAGTACGCGCTCCTTATCGCTCGTCTTATATAGAAGCAATGGGCGATAGGGAGCGGAGCGGCGCGCGGGTGATCGCATCATGTAGGTCACGTCACCGGTGTGAGAAACACGCTTAAATTCATTTTCGCGCGCGTTTTTTTTGTGGTAACTCCTAAATTATATGGTGTAAAAAATTATAATAATGTGCATGAAATGCGTAAGATAACTAACGTATTAAAATTGATAAGGATTAATACTGTATCCGTCTGAATAGCTTTCCAGTTATGGGTATAGTAAACTATATTTATATAAACTACATATTTTGTGGATCTATAACACAAGATATTCTACCATGCATTGTTTTGTTACATCGCAAGGGGAGCAGCGTTTTCGATTAAAGCTCCCTGGCGGTTTTCCCGACAATTCCAACAATAATCGTTATATTTCAACTAATTTACACAAAACCTAGACAAATTATCCTCATGAATCACTATCTACTGGCGAAAACCGCGTGAAAATTCGTTCAGTAGTTATTGAGTTTATCGCGAACACAGAGAGAGACAGGACTTTGTTTTATAATATGTAGTGATAAGTAATAAAGGTTGTTGGTAACCACGAACCGCTGCCGGCGACACGTCGGGTAAGCACTTGCTAGCAACTCCAATTATTATTCATAAACCCCTGACCAAGCTGACCAGTAGCGGCTTGACCAAAATTAATAATACCCTTTACTTATAGGGACCGTGGTTTACATTGCCTCCAGAAGCTAATGTAAATTTGATTATATTAATTCGGTAAATGTTTGTTTTAAAACATGGCAAACAGCTTCTTAGCACCTAGCAATGAGAACTATTTGCATTAAAACTACCTCCTCCGGAGATGTTTATAAAAGGCCTAGTTTCTTTCACGCATCAGCAGGGCATTTATCGATATATCCCTGGACTATCGAAAATTTATGTTTAATTATCAAAACACGTGCTTAAAAACTGTGCTATGAKGTGTGTATTTGTTAATTCAAATTTGACTACCCTGCTAAAGGCATAAAATTTACACATCTATTAAGGATTCATAAAAGATAGTGTTACAATGCTTGCTGTATTGATATAGAGTCAATTCTACCTCAATTCACGGATATAAAATGTCATCGATAATTCTAAATCAGTGTACAAGGTATACCTGCAATAATTGTGTAATCTAGTACAATATAGAGTCCATCAAATTATTTACTGCCAACTAGTGCCATTATGGTATGTAAATGAAGAAAGGTAAAGAGCAGATCCTTTTTTACGGAATGTGTATCATTTGTGTACACAAAATGTTGAGGAGGTAAATTGTGTGCTTTTTCCGATCGGAGTGAATAAGATGTAAATCTGTGAGTCACTCGTTTCACCTGTGCCATATGGTTGTAATAATTAGTACATTCCGAGCAATATTTTATCCCAGCGACAAGTTTTGCTTGCATCAAGCCTGCTCGCTGTTGCTTTGGATTACGCGGCTTTATGAATCGTTAGGACAGAAATAAATCGCGAAAGTGCTTCATAAATAACGAATTAGTGTCGTTGCAGGTATACTTTGATGGTTAAATTAGAACTAGGTAAAATATCAGTACTAACATTACTATTTACTGTAATAAAAATTAGGTTCACAAGCAAGAATTTAGGGTACACTACGATTTTTTCTAACTAAAAAAAATTACTCTACAATCCAAAAATTATTTCAGGTGGAGAAACATACTCAGAGATTTACGAGGGTGAATGCTTTCAGCGTCCATAATATAATAAGATAATATACTTTCAAAATTTTGTTTGAACTTGTGTCAGGCAAATTTTGAGGTTCTTCGTCTTTGACAAAGATTACAGGTGTAATCGAAACGTCAGACTATTAACTTTTTGTCAGTGTTTTCAAGAGACAGCGATCTATCCGACAAAATATTATCTTATTCTACTCAAAGATTTGTTTTTCACTGGTATCAAACAAACACGAGCTTATTATACAGTTAAAGGGTGCCTTTGCAAATTGTTTTAATGACAATAATGGCTTTATTATATTTTACAGATAGAGAAGTTTAGGGTGTATAAAAAGGCTATGTTCTTTTATATAATCATGTGGGCAAAAAATATGACAAATCGATGAACATATACATTGCGCATGGTACGTTTTATACCCGGAATAAAGTTATTATAGTGATGGGCATTCAAAGTAAAAAGACATATAGCGATCAGAATTGTAGAAAGATTGTTCACAGTGTCAGATGTGTAACGAAAAAAAGATCGTTTAAAAACCCGAAAATGAGGAACACATGGAACCTAGTCTCGTTCACTCCTTATATCTATTATAGCATCCATTTGGAATGCAATTTGTTTTTAGAGGTAGAAGGGGGAACTGCTTCCAAAAACTTTATGGAAATAACAGATTAAATGCAGCTATTCTTCTTAATGTATCTTTTAAATACCGAATATAAGACTCAGACATGAAGGTGCATCTTTTGCAAAAGACTATTGTCAAAAGTTATCAAGGCCTGTTTAAAAACTATGAAGCAGCAATAAATGATATAAATGTATACAAAAACATACAAAGCATTAGCTTAATAAGTCTGGTTATTGTTATTCTATAAGGTTTTTGTAAACATGCACCAACAAGTCCACAAACTGCAAAACCTTAATTGCTAAGAGCTATTATCACGGCTTGTTCACTCTCAATCAATCAAATCAGCACTTTAGTATCATTAGCATCACAATAATTTAGAGGTTTCGAACAGGTCTGTTTCCACGCATTTTCCTTCTTTCAGTATTGAATATCTTTTGACTTATTTGGATGGGTGGTATACAGGAGTTTTGAGCTAATTCTTTTATCCGATACGTTGCCAAATTGGCTCAAGTTTCGGTATTTGTTCTGTTACCGTTAAAAGGTTTTATCTGACAGTATTCCACAATCAATTTAGTGAATTAATTCCAGACGTACAAATACTGCTTATGTCACTAGTAAAAAAGCGCATGGAAAGAGTGTCTTATAGTGTCCCCAAATTCTTCAAAAAGTCAAACATACAGAAGTCACGTCTGGTCAGGTCAGGTCAGGTCAGGTCAGTGATTGCAGCTTATGTGATGTATGTGACAATCATAATCTCAGTATATTAAAGTTCGAAGGTCCTTCTACTTAGCGAAGGTAATGACACATCTACGAAGACTTACAATATTTTAACAGTTGACTAAAAAACGGTGCTGTTGCTCCCAAAATGCCTGCTAGGGTATTAAATACCATTTTATACATATCTATCAATCTTTTGTTTTACAGGTGAGAATAATCTTTATTAACAATGACTTACTATTAAGAGTATCATGAGTGAGTGCGTAATTAGTTACTAATTTATGACGGAGAACTGTTTGTGTGTAGAGTTACATCTTTTGTTGTCATAGACACCTCTTACGCCGCACGTTGGTGTTCTAACGGTGGCTCTACGATGTAGGTTGCAGAGATCTACATCCAATAAGCCTGATGTATAAAATTACTTTGAATAATTAATCTTTGTTATATCATTTTAGCTCAGATTTAACGGAGATCAAAATGTTATATCTCAACTGTATTCATATATAACTTTAACATGTAGAAAACATAGTCATTTAATTGCATGGCTATAGCATTTTGACAGATGCTCTTAAATATCGAAGTGTTATCTATATTGTCGAAATTAATTCTATTTGAGATGTAAGTACACACATTTGTTTGATGCATTAAGTTCTAATTGAATGGAATTAACAAAAAAAAACATTTATTTTATTCATGCCTGTTAGTTAATAAATAACACTGATTATTCGTACGTCAAGATAAAAAACAGAAAATTCCTCAAATTCTAATTTGTTTGGGTTCGGTTGAATTCCCAAACGCCKCAAAAAATGCAAATTCCCTTACTTGGGACGCATCCTCGGCATTCGCACCTATAAAAATTTAGCCGATGCCATACGTCGACGCGCTTTAAATAGTCGCATCAGACACGTTGCAGATGTCCGAGTACAACAGCCAGGAATCCGTGATGCAGCAAATCACTCGGTAGCTCGTTAGGCCTTCAGCTCGTTTCGAATGCTTACTGTGAAGTATTGGGGTTAAGAAAGGCGACTTAACGTGTAAACACGGGGCGCAATTCCTGTCCCCCGTCTGCTCCTGCACTTTTGGACGACATATTTCCGTGCATCATTCATTAGCATGGACGTAAACTAAGCCCATTAGCTTGATAATGGCTCTTATCTCCGTGTGAGCCGGTTGAGGAGCCCTCCTTAATTATTTAAAATACCCGTCTCCGCCCTTAACAAAGCTTTTTCTCTATTTATATTATGGGAGAGCTAATTTGTTTCAGTGTGACACTGATTCGGGAGTGGAAATTTTTTGTTTATTGTTTGTAACAAAAGAGGGAGATGTGGGATACAAGTTACCATAGGTACAGGATTTATTTGCTTGATAATAATCTTCACAGTTCAATTTCAAAATTTTTTTATTATTTATTTAAATACCTACTTAGGTTGTCATGCAAAAAAGGAACAGATACAATACAGCTAGATTTTGACAAGATTTTGCTAGAGGGCTAGACTTAATTTCTTAAAGTACATACTCTACTTTACGACTTTATCATATGAGAAATAGCAACAAAGACAAACTAGAAAACATATGACTAAATAAACTAAAATAGCAACAATTCAAATTAATTTTACAAAACACTACCCAAAATTCTAATGAATCATAAGGTGGAAGCCAATGTTTGTATTAAAAACTGAATATAGGCTTTGTAGACGATTAAAGCAATCCAGTCTGGAATGCTAATTTAATTGCAATAATGCTGAAATTACATTAATAACTAAAAACTCTGCGTTGACCAGATTCTAGAACCTACACGATTAGTTTACCATACCACAACTTTGACGGTTGCAATAAACCAAATTCCCAATTTTTGCGAATTTCTACGAACAGTAGGAAACAATTGTTTTAGGGTAATTATTCCAACTATTGCGATTATGTAAAGATAGACGTGTCGATGTTATATAACAGATCGTAAAATAAAATTCCCATCATGTACGTTTTCACACATTTAGCACATACATGGATACTAGTAAAAGGCAGATATCGCTTGTCTGTAATATACAACTGTTGCATAGGTATAAGACACCAACTGAAAGGAGTGACCGCCCAAAACCAACGACCTTCAAATAAAATTATTAAGACCTCATATTAAAATACAATATAGAACTATTTTACTAATCACATTATTGTTGTTAAAAAAAATAGAAAGTATAACTCTAGGTACAGTCGTCTGATATAAATGAAACATTCAGTAGTTTTAAATATTCCTTAGTAAGCTAATTTACCCTTATTTACGAGAAAAATGTATAGTAATGATAATGTGGATATGTACTGTCTAGTATATAAAAATTGAACAATATTTCTAGATTCTATAATAACGTTTTAACCAAGTGTTCATAGGTACACGTTGCATTTTCTTTGCAGCCGATTGTAAGTACTACTTTTTTTCACTGTATTTTTTTCATATCAAGTTCTCCTGTATTAGAAAACGGTGAGTAATTTTTTTCCTAATGTTCATCTGTATACTAATAATAAAATAAAATCTTTCGAAAGAAATTGGCGAGTTCAAACATACCGTGATTGGCTTAATAGAAAATTGCGTCACGCAACAGTAATGAGGCCCCGCCCATCAAGGTAGCTTGCTGCATAAATTATGTCAAATGGAACAGTATGCGTCAAGCTGATTTCTGACAAATACGCGCCCTGTTGCATAGTGATTTGTGCATTACCGTGCCGTGACGTCACCGTCCACCGCAGCCGTTTGCGCGGCAGTATTAATCGCCTTTGGTTTAACTTCAATCTGTGAAGTTATTTAATAACTAATCAGTTTAAATGAAACATCACTGAAATTGCAATTATTTTATATATTTTTAAGACAATAATTTTTTATGCAATATCCTAACTGTTGAAATGGCTTCCCTCCACATTCGTTTCACTGCCTCCTTACCAAACCCGATGTATTCAACGTTTCGGGCGTAGTAATTGTTGACAATGTCCACACACATAAGGTGCTATACGTACAACTAAAGAACCATGACTGCTGCATAATTTATCAATAATTGCATRTCTCTTTTTTTGTAGTTKTGTGTGGATTTGTTATAAAAAAAGTTGTATTTTTGTAAATATTATTCATTCATTAGTACCGTGATCATCTATCCAATATCTGATGCTTCTTTGTAGTTCGGAATAATACAAAGCGTTGTTCATGAACCGGTTCTTCCAGTTCCATTGTGGAAGCCACATCGTCATGATATTCCGAAGAGTTTTTGGTACCAAAAAATCAAACTCTCATCCCCATTTTCTTTTTCCCCATCACAGCTATTCGACGATCTACCAGAAAGTACTGATAAGTTATCCTGTCAGTTGTATACACTGTTTACTGTTAGCTCTTTAAACATCCGTAAAGATTTTGTTTCTATTTTCATGACAATATTAGGCTTTACGAAGAAACCGCGTGATTCTTATATTTGAAATCTAGAGTGACTTTGTGCAGCTAATAGATTTATTGCCTAATTTTAACCTTGTTGCAAATTTATAAGTCAACCGTTTTTTGGCCGTCTTTTTGTCGTCTTAAAAGGGGGTGTGGACTTTTTGCTATTTTCAGAAGCGCAGAGTGCTTTGGCACTATATTGTACTTTACAGGAATTATGGGTACCAAAGATTCTTGCAACACACGTTGTTAAATAGAGGTAAACGCTTTGGAGTACGAGCTCCACTGTTTTCGGGCCATCGAAGTAAAAACTCATGCAAGGTGAAAGAATGCATTAAACATGTTGAAAAAATATTGTGCTTGAACACAGAGCAATGTAGACGTAGCTTTATAGTCAGACTATTTAAGATTCTTATGATTTTGCATATCAAGTTTTAGCTAAATAGAACAACACAATAAGTAGTCGGGAATTGAAAAATGTATAAACAGTATTTTGCTTAATAGCAAATCATTATTTTTATGTCGATTATAAAATGATCTTTATTGACCAACTACAAGAGACATGAAATTTAAACGATTAAGTTACGAATAGGAACATCGTGCTATACTTAATAAACAAGTTTATAATAGATAATTCACAATTTTGGCGAGCAATGAGCAATACAAACACACACACCACAGCAAGTATCCACACGATGGATGTTGTAACTTTTCCACTTCAATTATCAAATACGTTGATCCAGTCAAAAGAGCATACGGTAAAGGAGCTTAAATAAATATCCAAAGTTACTTGTAATATGGGTCACAAGGTTACAGTAATGGAACAAATATGTACAAATGTGACGTTCTGTGTGAATAGACGTATTTTCGATCATTTCTATATATCTGCTACTTTTATTATTCTTTTACCATATACAAGATATTAGAAGGATATGTATAACACAACGCAAATAATGCCATCCAATAAGGTCTTATATTTTAGCGCATAATAATTAGCTACTCAGAAGTGTCATAAGCCCTAAGTTTATTAGTTTTGACTCTTAAAGGGCTCCATTCTATATTTTTCACTTGTACTTTACATAAACTTGTAACAGGTTAATTTGTAATCTGGATAACAAAATCATCAGTTAATAAAGTCGGCAATAGTCAATAAATAAATATGAGATATATGTAGATAATGAATATAGCTTCTAAATAATTTATGAAATGGTATCGACTATGGTGCTATCGTGTATGTTTATAAAAACTGATCACCCTTAAATGAAGTCACTTGTGAAAGGAAGTCATTTTTCAACAATCTCACTAACGGACACAAACAAACACAGACTTTAGACGCGCAATATAATACGAGTACCATTAAAGTTGCGAGTTCGATATCTGCATCTCAAATTCAGTTGTTAATGGAATTCTTTCTTATAGTTTATTCTAGAAGGTGTAGTTGCAATTCATCTAAAGCAAATCTGAGCAAACACTGTTATTCTATGGTGCGGTTTATAACAAAAAACATACGCATGCATATAGTGTCTCGTTCGTCCAATGATTTGTTAAGAGCAAATAATTCACGTTTAAAATTCGACGGCCAGAGGTGTCGAGGCAGAGCAGTTACGACCCTCGCAGCTGGGCCCAATTGCACATAAATATAACTGMTATGCAAATGACAAGCTATTACCGCCAAGGAGAGACTGCCTTAGTGTGTTAACAATTTTCCCTCGTCCAAAATTGTACGATTGCTYCCCGTTATTGAACTAAAAGAAATTTTTCATTCCTGTATAATTARTTACATCAAACTTTTAAATAGCCAATCATGAAATAAATAGTTGAGTTTGGAATACAGGAACGTAGAAATGTAAACATTCGGTGTACTTATTGTTTTGGTGGTGTTACCTCAGGCTAAACTAATATATAATTGTCAAAACCTTTCTTGTGCGTAACTATTTCTTTACTAGGTTTCAAAATGATAACTCATTTGTTTGTTTACTTACTACGTTTCGGCCCTTTTTTGGGCCTTCTTCAGGCGTGTTGTTTTTTATTTGTCTAAAAGTTTTATCATTAAATACACGTCACATATTAAAAACGTACACATATTTAAAATACATTTACAATTTTATATTAAAATTTGATTTAGAATTTTGGTTTACAACCATTGTTTTGGTATAAGTGTAAATACCTTAACTGTTCATGTGGCCTGTACCCTCTGTCATCTTAGCTTCATTTGTGTGTCTCTAGTGCCTATTATCTCGATTTCGTCCCCTATCTGTTTTTGCTCGTCATTCCGTCAGTGTCATCTCTTGTGGCGTTGTTGTCAGTCTTTGTGTTTTGTCCGGAGGTATGTATGTATTTTGAGTAGTGTTAGTGTTAATAATAATGGTGTTGTAAATATGGCTTAGATTTTACATATCTGTTCGGTCATTTAGGCAGTGTTTTAAATGCTTTTGGATGTGTATCATCTCTAATATTGTTCTTTTTTGTGTGTGCTGTTCCTTCGCTATGATTTTAGTGTTGTTAAAGTTGAAATGGTGGTTGCGTTGTTGTTCGTGTTTTTCCAGTGCAGTTAAATTATTGTTTTGTTGATGTTCTTCTATTCTTCTATTTTTAAGATATTGTTTGGTTTTTTCGATGTTTTCAACTTTAACAACACTAAAATCATCACAAAGGAGCAAAACACACAAAAAGAACAATATTAGAGGTGGCACATATCCAAAAGAATTTAAAAGACTGCGTAAATGACGAAACAGGTATACCTACAAAATCTAAGCTATACATACAATACCACTATTAAAAAAAACACTAACACTACTCAAAATACAAACATATCTCTGGAGAAAACACAAAGACTGACAACAACGCCACAAGAGATGACACTGACGGGATGACGAGCAAAAATCAGATACAGGACGATATCGAGATAATAGACACAAGAGACACACAAATGAAGCCAAGATGACAGAGTGCACAGGCCATATAAAAAGTTAAGGTATTTATACTTATACCAAAACAATGTTTGTACACCAAAATTTTAAATCAAATTTTAACATAAAATTGTAAATGTATTTTAAATATGTATGCGTTTTAAATATGTGAGGTGTACTTAATGTACTTAAGTGTACTTAATGACAAAACTTTTGGACAAAAATAAAAAACAACACGCCTGAAGAAGGCCCAGCAATAGTAGGTAAACAAACAAATGAGTTATTATTTTGGAACCTAGTCCCACGAAGCCATAGTTCCTTGTTCATTTGGGAAATATTACATTGAATCTATTCTGCTCTGATCAAATGTAAATATACGCTTAATAACTTTTCATAAATAGTTCCCAGAAGTGTCACAGTTCATTAATTACTCATCGAAAGCACACGTGGTGTGTGTTGAAGCTTCCTGTAATCATTTAATATGGGTGGTGTGTTGACGCATGCATTTAACTAGAAGCATCGTTTGACCGATGAAACCTTGTTGAGATAACATTCAGTTAATACCACACATATGCTGTTTATTATCAGAATAATTTTGTTAATAAGTACTGCACAAGCTGTTCGCAATAACATAAACCCAGACAACAAGGATTGCGCTATATAGGTACGATGAGAATATCAGGGTTGGCCGTGTGAATTTGCTGAAACAGGCGACCCCGATCAGGAATGCGGGGTGTTTCTTTTATCACAGAGCAAAACTGTTATGTTGATGTGAACGGAATCATTTCTGTCTAATAAAGCACTTTGCTGCTTATAATATTTATGTACTATATCCTAACTATTGATAACCACCCAGCTGAAGCATTTTTTATGTCAAAAAAGGTACTTATCAAACACGTTAATTCAAGTCATGCTTCATTTTATTTTTTTTTATTAACATTAATCATCATGTATGAGCATTTTAAGTTTTCTTACGTAGTAGATACATTCGTATGGGATTTGTTGATAGATGACTATAGAAATTATATTTATATTTTTGTACTGACAGTATGTCGTAAAGAGTTAATTTAATAGATTACAGGTGCAGTTTGCAAACAGCCACACGTCACCATAACAATATTAATAAGTGAGCCATTGGAAGTAAATAATTAACCCAACCTACCTTAGTCTAAAGTGGATGATTTCGGAGTGTCAAAAGTTCAATTCGCTATTAGTTTTGCATAAATATTTCTGTAATAACTGGTGTTTTGTCACATGGACTTTGCACACATTTAAAACGAAAAAAACTTTTACGGTACGTTCTGTATTTTGATTTTGAACAAAATTTCTTATTCTCTATAACGACTTTTATCTAAAAAATATACCTGGTTGATTGAGCAGCCGTTTTTGAAACACCTAGTTTTAAAAAATTCATTTCTTTATGCCCAGGGCTAAATTATTGTAATAATTGAACACAATTTGAAGCGAATGCGTTAATAATAAATTAGTTGTAACTAAAAACAGGCCGATGTAAAATCGAATMCGAMACCACTAAAGCATTAAATCTTGATCCTAATACGTAAAATTTTCCAAATATCTGAAAGACTTGKGATTGTGAGCGCTGCTCTTATTTTTGTTTGTGGAAGATTGCCACTTTTTCCTGTGGTTTTGTTATAATTTGTGAATTTGCAAATTTAATTTTTGTCTTGGCCATACAGTATACCAATGAAGATGTTTTGCCAATCAAATGGTTTACAATCTTGCCGAGTATACAGTGAAAATTTTCCGAATCATCGCTTACCAAATCAGAAAACTTTTGCTCCATTTGAGGTTTTTGTAAAAAGGGTATGTTAATTATGGTCGTCTGCGTACGGTAAGAACTCCGGAGGTTGCGGAAGATATTCTGAACCGGATTGAAGAAAATGCAAAACTCAGCAGCAGACGATTGGCTCACAGCTAGGGTTAAGCAAGGCAAAGATGATATTAATAGGGTGGCCAAACAACAACTACTGCACCCACGCCTAGATTCCTGCAAGTCAATCAAGATATGAACTTTGCACGTAGAATGTAATTCACAGATGAAGCCTATTTCACGCGGGGTGTCATGACTAATGTGCACAATGAACAAGTCAATGTTAAAGAAAACCATCATACGACTAAAGTACCTCGTTATCAGCATATGTTTTAGATCAATGAGTGGACAGGAATCATAGACAATTTCATATTTTGTCCTGTCATTTTACGATCTCGACTAAATGGCAGAATATTTGCAAAACGAATTACCAGACTTATTAATCCCCTGCCTTTGGAGGTTCGAAGAAGAGTGTGGTTTATGCACGACCGTGCTGATCCATATTTTACGTAAAACGTACGTAATTATTTGAACAAACAGTATCCAAATACATGGATAGGTAGAGGCAATGATGCACCCGAAAATTGCCCAGTACGATCCCTTGACAGGACCCCAATTGATTACTTTTTATGGGGAACTTTGAAAACCCTTGTGTATTCTGGGTCATTAGATACAGCTGTTGAATTAAGAAATCGTATTCAAACTGAAATTGACGCTTTGAGGAATGATGGCGAAACACTTCAAAAAGTTCAATTTTTTTCAATGTATTAATTTTTGTACACATGAAAATGGAGGTCATCTTGAACATTTGTTAAAAGCATTTTATTTTTTATTAACCTCTTGTTGATGAACATTTCATTGACTGTTCTTACCAGAAAATAAAATTAACAACACCTTATATTTTTTGTAATGTTTGTTGCTATTCTTATGGCGGTGCAGTACATGATGAGTTTGTGTAAGAAATCAAAAATATACATCCAATTATCGCAAAAAAATAATCTTAAGTATGATGACACATGTTCCTGTGGTTATTTATAGTTTTTATTCCAGAACTTTATCGGTTGAAGGATTCTATTAGTAAAATACACATGCTAGAAACACCACCTGATTTAACTAGAAAGTTACGCAAATTTTTTGTTTATATTTTAATGAACTTTGTATGAATGAATATCATTATGATCAATAGTTAATGCACGGAGAATGATGCACATTCTGATCATCCCTTTACCTCTAGTGCAGTCTCTAAATACCGCCGATTTCTGATAGTGTCATATGGTTTTAGTTAGTAATCAGCTTCCTCCCAAACTACTCATTCCTTTAATTGTCGTTAATCGCTAACGTTGTTTACTGTCATCATCAGAATGTCCATGAAGGAATCAACTACAAGCCTTTCTAGTGCACCCACGCCTCGAACACAGCCGAAGATGTAAAAGACGAGAATACGTAGGCGAATTTTGTTATCGGTATTGTTAGTGGTCTACAGGAGGCTTGTGAGGGACCATCGCTTGTCCCATGCGATGTTGTAAAGCAGCGATGTGATCAGATGGTCTTGGGCCGGTCGTCTGGACATCGAGACGCCAGGTTCGGTGTTTAGACCAATTATAACACCTATAACATCTAAACGATTCCGATGTTCATGATTCAGGATACAAAAGAACAGAAAAAACTGTTGGAGATACCCTTTGTCTCGGAGATAAGGAGAAACCTGTCCTGCCATTAATATCCTAGGCTGACGGGCGATTATAAATTTTAGTCGGGTGGGAAATTCGTGAGTGGTGCTTTGAGGAGGAAACCGTAAAATCGGTAGCAACTATTTTGTCAAACGAGGAGAAATGGAATCGCGCATAATATTTGTGAATCAATTCGTACTTAGATTAAGATTTGTAGATAACAAAGATTATAGCACCGAATTATACGAGTAGCCTTTCAGTGACACAAATACATTCATAAATGCGTGGATAAAATAATTTTGTAAACATACTAATACAAGCTGAAGATTGATGGCTTAATGTTTTTAAAGCTAAGTCAGATATAGTATGTTCGATTATTTACTACAACAAAACGTCTTTTTACCTGGTGTGTATGTAGGAAACTGTTCATACTAGGGCTTTACGGTAACAAAAAATGATTACTATGACCACGATAATGTTTTTTTAACAGTCAGTCCTGATTGTACCGCTCTTTTGTTGTAATCTAATATTACTTGTTTACAAATATTTCTTAAATACCTATACAAAGGCCATTACAAGCGGGAGAATAAATTTTTAACTTGTTAAGGTGTAGTCACCGTAGTTAGCCAGATATGCTTTAACCAATTCCAATAGTGTTTTATTATGAAGTCCAATATAATCTAAAAAATATGCCACCACAAATTTCTGAGACTGAAATTGAACTATCTAAACCTAACTTACCTCAGCCCAAAAGTAGATGACTTCAGAGATCAGAGTCCAATTTGCTTTTAGTCTTTCATGAATATTTTTTAAATAACTGGTCTATTGTCACAATATTCGGCTAGGAAAGAAGTGCAAAATTGAAATTAGCTTTCATTTTCATTGTAAAATATAGAGGGCGCTACCTGTGGTACTTTGCACTCATTTAAATTGAAATAATTTTTTTGAGTCGCATTGTATTTTACTTTTAAATAATATTTCTTATTCTCCAACTTTTTTTGCCTGGTAAGCATTCACTGGAGCAGCAATTTTTGTAATCTCTGGAATTAGAAAATTATTTCTTCACGGCGAGGTCTAAATTATCGTAATAATTGAACATAGTTTGAAGCGCAAACTAACTGTCACTAAATTTAGAATATGGAAGAGAAGAAGTGAATGGAAGTCTTGAAACGGCATTCTATACGATAATAAAAGAAAAATATAATCAACAAAGTTGGCATAAAATGCAAGAACGGCGTTGGCAGCAATTCAGTAATACTCTGGTTCAAGCAGGGTGGTAGGTATCTACCACGCTACTACTTTGATAAAGTGTTTTTGTTCCGGACCCAACTGGATCATCCAAAGCATACGGTTTTTTATGGTAAACTTATCCGACTAAAACAATATTAACAATAACAATAAAACCTTAACTGCATTACCTTATTTTACAAATATACAGCTGTAATAAACAACAGGTTCATTCCCCTTTGGTAATACGCTTAAAAATTGCATTCGACAACGAGCAAAAATTCATGTTGACAGGACTTTTTTCGTGAATTTCCATTACGGGACCTGTTTCTAACTTTGGGCGTCGCCAACATGAAGCTTATAATAAGTTTTCTAAATAAAAAGAACCGTACCCTTGGCCTCAAGTAAAATATAACCGCTTTCTTTAATTTTTACATAAGAAGTTAGCAGTAGAGCAGTACTAAATACTATACGATATATAATATTCCATAACTTCGATTATTTATATTTCTGTTAAGTGATTTGTTAATATATCTCCTAGAATATTAGTGATTTGTGAAATAGCGGTGCGATTTGTAGAAAGAGGTTTTCAAGTAATTTGTTTCAGCGGCATTTTCTTGGAAAGTCTTCCTTTTCATCCAATTAGCTTCATATTTGGAAAGTAGTCGCAAGATCTGAGTGAATTGACCAGATGAAATGATATTTATTCCACCTTGAAAGGAACCTTCTCTAGGTTAAAAGTGGCTATGACGTTCGTGACCCGCCAAGTGTGCTGTGTTTCCACTTAGATGGCGCTGAGGAGTTTTGTTTTCACTATCACTACTACCACCCGCTGACGGTATTTTTACCTGGTGAGTCCTAGCAAGAACGAAACTGCTCGTAGGGTCCGAATTTCTAAGTGAACTCACTAAAACACATTATGTTTATCCCATCTTCTTGTAGAGAGCTCTCCGGTGCCATCGCTAGGAACCTTCCCTACGTTAAAAGTGTATAACACAGCCGTGGTTCTCCTAGAGTGTAAAGTTTCTATTTGCATGGCAATGCCAACTATTGCTCACAATTGCTAACCCTATCATTTGTCGACGTTTTATAAACAAAATTATTTTAAGGCAATCAACTAAATTACTAATACTTAGTCGTTTTCAACATAGTTGCAATATAAGTACTACTAACACAGACCACCACGAACTGCATATAGAGTTAATGACCTCAACCTCACTAAAATACAACCAAAATCACGCGTATAAATTGATGTATCTCAAACGAAGGAGGATGTAACCAAATATTGCATGTGACACATTATGAGCAGCCACAGTAACACCAAATTTATTCCTTGGTACCACTTCATTGTATGGTGAAGAGTATGGTAAAATATTTCTTTAGAAGGGGTTAAGCTACGAATAAGGCTTGACTTCTCTTCTTAAAAAAAATGTTGTTTTATAAATTTTATCTTCGCAAAAGAAAGTTATTCACTAAATGGCATATTACTCTGAGGGGAAAAGTTCTGATAAGATATCAAACCTCTAATGGTTGTATCTTTGATACACCTTGAGCTTAAGTGGAGACATCTATCTTAAACGCATGGTAAGGGAGGTAATTAACATTGGGCTAAAATAAATTGCTCAAAGATTAACCACTCACTGAGCTCTATTTCCGCCTGGCTTTTCCAATTGGCTTGAAACACTCATTGGCCATCGCCAAATGAACCCCAAAGACATGTCCACGGTAAAAAAAGTTGTTGAAGACCTTGGTATTATTAGATTTGCAAGTTAAAATCAAACTCCGTTATGATTCACCAAAAATGTTTATTGATGAGATTCGATATGAACTCGTTTTACACCCACATCAGCAGCTAAAAACCTACAGTAAATACTAGACATATGAAATTAAGTTTAGTGAGTTAAAACTGAACTAACGGACAAATTTTAATATTCCTAACTACACATACTAACAAGCTATTAACAGACTGAACAGAATGTTTATTGTATTGACACCTGCAATAAAACCCTGCCTTAAATGCACCTGAAACGGCCATATAAAAATAATTATACAGGCACTTAACAAACAAAGCTCAAGTATAAGTTTTATGGCGATCATTAAGACATTATGACAAACAATAAAAGCTTTATCAAATCTGTAAAAAAGTATACAGCCGTTTAAAACAACTAATTTCTCATGGAATCTAGCCTGTTATTACTTCAATAGACCTTGTTCAGAAAATAACTGCCTGATCTGTCCCGCAAGATATAAAGGTGAATAATAATTAATACTGCAGCTGGAATGTGAAGAATTCATTTAGGAATACCGAGCAAGGGTAACCAAATTTGTAAATATAGTATGACGTTTTTTTTATGTTTACCTATTACTTCTGAGCGTTTCTAGATCATGCTCGTCCGTTGTTAAAAGATATTTTGTATATGTAAACATTTATTACATACATTTCAAAGCTCAGTTGAGCTCTAGCAAAATATTCTTTAATAGCTCTAGGATTAAGTTATTAAAAAAGGATAGCTATGCCAAGATTTGTAATATCATCTTGATCTACAGTTTTTTCGGCATTGATTGAATTTCGACAACAATTTCAACAAATTATAAACTATAATTCTTTAATAGATAGGTACAACGATAGAAAATGTATAAAACTACATATTTTGATAAAATCATCACACGGGGGCAAAATTGGCACTAACATTGGCTGGTATTTTAACAAGTCGAACTAATGATAGTAATGCCCATATCCATAACACTACTAGGTACTAGCGACAACTTCAACCCCTTATATTATTATTAGAGATTATTTACATGAAATGGAAATCAAACTACTTGATAGGTACGAAAGTCCAACAACTCTTAGTATTTAGTTTGGTAAAGCTCTTATGAAGGTCACCTAAATAAACCGAGACGATTACGTGAAAAGTAAGCAGCTTTATTAGTATTTAACTACCTCTACATAAAACAAGGGCATGTCATATTACAAACCTGGTATAAAAAATTTTCATCAAATTTTTAATCCTGGAGAAGGCGTTGAATGTGGAGTAGAAGAAATTAACGGGGTAGGGCAATATTCAATTCAAGAAGTCAATACTAACATAGGGGAATAATTTTCAAACCAAGCACTGGAAACACTACTTCGCTAATGGATATCTATTGCTCCTGATCTGACAATTGCTCCGATGATGRTGAGAGGAAAGGGAGGAGGATAATGTAATGCAGACAAGKTGTACACAGKTATASCACATTTCTTACGCTATATCAGATTTAGTTTATAGAAGAAATGCCACCTTTGATAAAGTTAAGAGCCAGCTTTTAAAGTTGAACAGGTATTATTGTGGAATCGACTTGTAATATACATCATTGAAAAGTCAAACAACAGACAATATCTTCAAATGAATATAGATTCTGTGCGCGCAGTACTAACAGCAGTTTCAAGCAAAATGGATACTGTTTTCATTGCACGTCAAAGAATTACCTTTAATACAACTATATAACTGTAACCATATATAGTTGCACTTACAAGATATAGGCGGCAATAGAGTTCACATTTTGTAAAACTAAACTTGTCTAGAACTTCTTTCGAAACAATAGTTTTTACGTCTAAATTTACCTTAAGACTGTAATAATGCAGACAGGAACTAGTTAAGGCCAACAAAAGGTCAAGATCGCAGACTATTAAGCATGTAAATAATTATCCATAAATGATGCACCGATAATTATTTATGTCTTCGACTCATTAGGAGTGACTCTATAATGACAGTTCCAGACCATTGTTGTGCAAAAATTAAATTACCTGAAGAGTTAAAATTGCCAGGATATAACGCATATATTAGTTACATTACATTAAATTAAATTGAGAAAAGACATTAGCAGTATCCTTTTATTGAAATACAATGTGCTGATTTGATTGCATTTGGTGTGATATATTTTATTTTATTATGAAGAGAATTGACTGAAAAAGTAATGTTTCGGAAGTTGTCAGCTCTCTCTCGTATTTCAAATACATTGTTAAATGTAAAATAGAATAAATTTACTAATTGTTCTGACGGTCCGTACTAATAAGTACAAAGTAGTAATGATACTTATTATAGATAGCTGAAAAAACAAGACCATACATTTTGATGAGGTTATCGAAGGAAACTAATTAACAGTATGCATAATAATAAACAGCAGTTTCTTTATCAATTACCAATACTATGACTTACTCACATGAATTTAGGTACACATTATACAGGGTGCGACCAAAAGGTGCGATTCCTGAGGTAGGAGAAAAGGAGCACCGTGAATACGGTTTTTAAATTTTTTTTTCGAAATTATTTACGCTGAATTATGAAGTTTGATATAGGTACGGCATAAGCTTTTGACTTTTGAAACTTTGAAAGATTAAGGGTTAAAATTATCCATTTTAATGGTAAATTTTACTGACATTTTGATTTTAGAATATTACATCTTTTATTTTTACGTAAAAAAGGGTGGGGTGGTAAAAATGTTTTCCCTATAGAATGCTAAATATTTTTACTCATCAGGTACATGTAAAGCTTCCTAATTTCTTGTTGCCAATGGTACATCCTCCAGAAAATTAGGTACTGTTTGTTCCAAAAACTTAGATACACTGTGCCGCTAAGCCTTCTTGGTAGAAATACTGGTATAAAGAGCCAGTCACCAACAATTCCAACCAAAATGTTCCATGCTAACTGATGCTTAAAATTATCTTCACACAGTTCGTGCGGATTTTCGTCACTCCATATATGCCTGTTCTGAACATTCATTATTACATTTCTTTAGAAATTAACTTCGTCAGTAGAAAAGAATCAATGACTGGTTCGCCAGTCAATGAAGAGAAGATTATAAATTTTTGTATCCTATATAGCTGGTAATCAGCAAAAATTAGCATAAAAATTAGGATCATTTTTACCCTTAATATGGTTAGATAGATCCTGATTCAGAACCAAAGGTATATGCGGTACAGCAAATTTCATAAACAGTCTTCAGGCATTTTTCGAAAAATATTAATAATATGACCTTTTTTCTTAAAAACACTTCGGTAATCATACTTTGAATTTTTGACGCATGTTTAGGAAACAGTATATATTGCTGTCATGAAAGGCAAGAGCAGAAGTGCAAAGATAATATGCGTACACACAACACACAGTTTGATTTGTATTTATTGACGTTTACTTGAGGCTTCGTATTATACCTAGTTCAGAGCAGTATGTGGAATCGCTAAAGACTTACATCCTCTTGCAGATAGCAAAGGTGTGGTTGTTCATCAAATTCCTACACTGGTTGCTTATCTAGAAATGGCTGCAAAGTTCAATTACACATTAGATACTGCCGTGTAGAGTTAATGTAAAGCAAGTATACCTTCTGCTACAGTGAGGATTAAAGACAAAGTGACAGCAAGATACCGTAATTGACTGATAAAAGCAACACGAAACGTTTATGGCACAGTGCTCGCTTGAAGTCGCCGTCTTCGACGATGGTTTTCTTAATGCCTGTGTTTACTACATATTAAACGTAATGTAGGTACAGTCGTGACAAGTGTTCGATTACCTGTCCAGAGGCGGGGTCTGTAAGCCAAACCACACCTACGGAGCCCACTATCGATAAACCTGTTCCGAAAAAATCATCGTGTTAACAAGGTGGACTTGGATTCAAGATGGCCGCTGACGCCACGGCCGTCTGCGTCGTTTTCTTATTTTAATTGGTGTTGGCCTGATGGCAAGCCGTTTAGATACGACTTATACGTGCCTTGTTTCGTTTATTGGTGAATTAACTAAATGCGACCGTTTTAATACGTCTGGTCTGCCTTGTGTTCTCTAAAACTTCTCTGTTTACATCTCATAAAACCTTAATACTTCGACGGTATAAACAGGCGTTATTTTAATCTGCTGTGTTTTTAATTAGGGTTCCTTTATCAGAAGACGAGGTATTCCATTACGGGAGAACATGTTCCTCGTTTTTTGTTCCTATGTGTTTTGAGATAATGAGCTGTTCAAGTCCGAGAGGATTTTGAAACTTATCGCATCTTTCGGCTTGAAGGATTTTCGGCAGATGTACCGAAAGGAAGTCGACTATCAGAACAACAGTTTATTCAGAAATGTTAACAACCAACTGCATAGTATTTTAGAACAAGCCACTGGATAGGTTAGTCATTTTCCGGATTTGAAAGAACTGTTTCGGTAATAAGGCAGAAATAGGTATATAGAAAATCTCGAGGAGATGAAAGGCGAGAAATTGTTTAGAAAAATCTAGGAAAAATATTCGTTTAGCACCACTTTCTTTCTTGCTGATGTTCAATTGGGTTTGAATGGAATCCTACCCTTAGTCCCATGGTTAAGCTAAATCAACCTGCCTTAAAGCAATTATTTAATGAGAAATTTATGGAAAATGTGTGTAGTATTTTGTCTCCTTTAGCAAAAAGCTTTAAAAGAACCATACAGAAAAGGTTTGCTGACCTTGCTTTCAACAATTTCATGCCCTAAATTTTCTCTACTCAATGCACCTGTTAACGAAATTCTTGTAGTAGTTTCCCATGTGTTCATGATTATTAACCTGCTAATGGAACAACGCTTCTGTCTAGATAATATTTCTTAAAACCTGTTAGATGATTGCAGTTGCTGTTAATGACAACTAATTTTAATATATTATATCTCACAAACCAACATGTAATCCGACCAACATTTTTTGAATCTGTAAATGTAACTTTTGTGGTCAACTATTCCAGGGTAGTATATCCTAGATTGTAGATCTTCCATTGAGCGAATATATGTATTGCAAATGTAAATTGCTCCTGAAGTGACCTATGATGTAAATTGCTTAAATTTGTAAATTTGTAAATTTTAATTTTGTGTTAGATGTGCTCCCATTGGTTATAGAAACCTAGCGACGAAAAGACGAACTGAAAAATATCAAAGAATTTAAATTATTCTGTTATAAAATGGCACTACCTTAAAACGTTAAAACGTGTCCCTAGATATTAAAGCCAGAGAAGAACGACCCTTGGAAAGGAGTATCAAAAGAGACTAGAAAACTAAACAAAGCAATTTCATTTATTCAAACACTAAATTCAGGAGTAGTTAATGTTGTATGCCTGTGCAAAGGGAACTACTTTCAGCAGCCACCAGAAGTAATATTGTACAGGGTGCGACAAAACAACCTCCTTAATTTCAGTGAGTCCTTGTGAAGGGCTGAGACGACGCAGAAGGTCGGGGTTAAATTCTTAGCATACCGCAGTAGCAAAAGAAAAGTCTTTTCTTTAAGACTATCAATTATCTATAGTTTATAGCTCCAACTGGCCATAATGTACAAGTGAACTACATATAAGCAGTTTTGAAAACATCGGCACAAAATTCGCAGCCTGTTGTGAATAGTGTGATTTGGGATGTTTGTGAAATATCGCGATTTTCAAACTTTATGTTGATATACCGGTATGTTTATGAAACGTCGCGTTGATATAATGATATTGACCCTTCCCAATATACCATTCTTAAATTCTGAAATGCATTTTGTTCTGGTCACTTAGTATACCATTTTAGTCGTAGACTTTTGGTTAAAAGTTTTATTTTTATCTGGCACTCCAGTTCGATTAATCTATGTCAGGATATCTTTAATTTCTTTCATATCATAAAATAAGTAAATAATTATGCACAATCTATTAGTAGATAGGCATCCATGAAAATACCAATCTTAAGTGGTTATTACTTATCAAAGTAGAGCTTGTTCTTTTCTGGCTTTGTTTGTTTGTTTCGGAGAGCAAATAATCACAAAACTTTGAAACAGAGACGAAGATAGTCCTTCCTAGCTCCCCTTCGCGCATTTGTTGATATGCACAGCAGCCTTGGTGTGGCCCATTCAGTTACAAATTAAATAAACAAAACAGCTGTAGGAAGAAAGCAGGAACAATATCCGAACAATAGCTTTTCCACGGAACGAAAATGAACATCCATTACAATCAGCAAGAAATTAGCATTCTGAAAAGCGGCTTCCGCGGCTCCGGAATTTAATTATACACAATTCACTGATGTAATATTTATGTATTTATTTAAATGCGATGGTAATCCTCTGGCCAAGAGGAAGCCGATGGCGAGGAGGCTTAGGGGGTGCTTATTTAACTCCCGCTTTGCGCACCCCAACGACTTACGAACCCACGCCGCACTTAATGACTTTTAAAGGTGTCTTAGAGGTTTAGACATTTATTTTATTACACGTCGTTCCACGGAATTGAAACTCGGCACTAATTCTACTTAATACATATTTTGTACGGCCATGCGTTTCTCTAATTGCGAAGAACGCATTGTTCTGTTTTACTGTGGCTTTCCGATTTTCTCCGCTCCGTGTTCGAATTCAATTCTCTAAACGGTTGAACAGCACCATTAATTTGTCTAGACTAGACCAAGCAATAACGATCCAGGAAAAGTTTCTTGTATTTTGAAATCAGAGGTTCCCATGACTTAGAGACAACGTAAGTAAATGTAAGGTGGTAGGGCATTTTTCTTTATGAACTTTCKTTCTGTCGCACAAATGTTATGATGTAGTTGGACCATACTGTATATTTTAAATGGTAACGGTAAAATCAGAAAATGAATTGCGCTGGCCCAATAAATAATATGCAGTCGGTATGGTTTAAAGTTGTTAGCCGTATAAAGCTCTTCATTCTCCAATACACACATTCGGTACACCCTTTTCTTCTTTATTGTGTAAGACAAACCGCTTTTGTTTTCGATGACGAAGAGATTCTTTTTATAATGAATTTGCCTACTTACTAAACTATGCATATTCCTATTAAATATATGTAGGACTACGCTCTTCCAGTTCTTCAGATTTGCGTACTAAATTCAAGCACCTTCTGGGAACAAAAGTAGTCATCCTATAATAAGTATTTTACACCTTACGAGCTTTCTGCAAAGCATAACGTTTCATCCCGGGAAGGATGCATCAAAAGCAGCAACCAGTTGCCTATTTATTTTTTAACATCGGTTACGATCACTGTATTTCTACAGTACCGCAATATAATGCCATTTTAGTGCAAAATGGTGGCGGATATTTAAATTTTCATAAAGGAAAAAGAACCAAACCATTAAATCTAAGCTTACAGAATTGAGAACTATCAAAAAGCAGACTCTGATGCGCAAAGCTCTTTTCAGTTACCTAATAAAAGCTCAAACTACATTAAATTAACGTCTTTGGATTTATATAGTAACGCAATTGATTGCGCCACTCTTTCAAAGTGAAAATGGAGTCTCTTGATTTGACGCAAGGAAACAGTGATGTTATAACAGAGGATTGAGCGATTTATTTGCGCTCATCAGATACTTCATGTGGTGTTTGTTTTATTATGTGATTAGCAAATAATTTGAATTACCCGACCCTTCCATTTATTAAGTTACAAGATMTACAGAATACAGAAGCATAGCACAACATGTATACATATATTGCTGCATTCCCATTTACTGCAGCCATTTTTATCTTCTAAGAACCTGGTCGCTTGCGCTCGGAAGAAATGGTATATTAGAGATACTAACGATACTTCGGAACCATGAAGGTACTGATAGTTTGAGGCGGCAGTATCGACATTTGGCGGCATCTGTCTCTAGTCGTGCGACACCCATTTTTACGATTTTCTAAGTTGGTGAAATAAAACTTTTTTTTTTCAAAATAAATTTATTTCGTAATGTAAAAGCTAAGTATACTAGATGTATCGGTACTTTTTGATGAACTATCGAGTTGTATCGACAAATTAAAAGTATTATTCTGTATCAGTAACTATACTTTCGTTCGATACTAGTAACCTTAATTGTCATGAAACGCAAAGGGAAGCACTGAACTTCTAGTAGAATACTAGGTAGGTATTCCAAACCGCCAATGCTTTGTTTATTGTTGCTATGATTTTGAAGTGAAGATAATACGCGTATACCTGACAACCACACCTTTTCATTTGTATAGACTGTAATGATTACAAATAACTACAAAAAACCACAATGATTTGCATTTTTGATGGTACTTCCAAACAGTTCGCAATTGCCACAAATTCTATATTTTCATGTAGCCAAAGAAGAAAGTGTAGTCTGCTTCAGGATCGTTTTTGCTAGTATTAAAGTATAATACGTAGGTTATTTATTGTAGCTTAAGTATGAGGCTGAACAAGTCGTAGAGGCACCTACAGGCGATGTCACAACTTTTGCCACTTAGATTCGTTTATATGTTACATGTGAAAAATTTATAGTGACTGTGGTTTAAAAACTTAATGTTTTGTAACTTATGGCAATTTGCAATAAAACATAAGCACCTTGCATTGGTAGATACCAATCATTCACAAAGCATTTGCCTCCCTTATACTGAAAATCATCTTAAACCATATATACCTCTAAGGGTAGTGCATTGGCTAACCACAGGACTGTGTTCGAAGCCCTCTGCTGTTTAACATCTGCGCGGCAGACTTCAATTACCTGATTCCGGAAAATACAACTTTGTAGTATGCAGAAGATTTCTATTTATACACATCGGAACGACCTATTGATATGTGATGATGAAGCCGCTTTTGCCCATTTCATTTCTTTTAGAAATAGTAGCTTTAACATTCATTCTAATAAATTAGCAATTATATTCACCAGACATAGGTTACGTTGTAGCACAGTGAGTAATATCAGCAGACCCAAAAGTTTATTTGATGTTATATAAGCCATATATTATTAGGTCAATTCTGTATATGACATGTATTATACAGTGCAGCCACCAAAATTTGTCTTCTCAGGGTGGATCGGGTACAATGCAAAGCTCTTCGTATGTTACTGGGGCGCTACGTTTCAATCTTGCTTCGGCTTTTTTGGTGTCCAAATTTACTTAAAAAACTGTGCCTTAAGTAACGGTTATCTGCTTAACAAAATCTAATATTTAACTGTGTCTTCATTAACTGGACTAATAAAAGTAGTCCTCCTTTAACATAAGCTTTTAGCAAAATATCGCATTTTTATATTACAATATTACAGAGATGATTACCGGTGAATGCGACCTTGGAATCACCTCTTTTGAAACACATTCGATGTTTCCTGAATACACAGAATTACCACATGTAAATGCATTATTTATACCGATGCTGGTTCTAAATCAGCGGAGGGTGTAGGATGTGCCCTTCATATCTGTTCTCTAGACTCTTCTAATATGTTTAAATTAACTACCGAAGCACTAGTGATAGGTATTGCTTTAGACTTTGCTGTAAAAAAACAAGGTTGAATCTAATTATTCCTCATATCAGACTCTCAATATGTAGTTAGAGCACTGAGTGACGAGAAGAAGAAGACACCCCCTTGCAGCGGACAGATTCACAAGGTGGTGTTTCTACATCATGGTGGTCATAATAAGGTCAACTTTGTATGGACCAAAGGACATGCGGGAATAAGGTATAATGAAAATGGGACACACTCTATAAATCGACAGTGCGATTTAGAACCATGGTTCCCCAGCTGTGAGCAAAAAAGTGGAGATACACGGAGACGATCTTACATGCTCCCTCTGACGGATAGCCAATTTCACAACTAAAACTTCAGCCGACCCTTCTAGCACAACCAATTTTTCAGTTTTAATTTTCGCTAACATCAGTATGTTAATATAGCTAAGGGTAGGTTTGGCCATTGGAGAAACATTAAGTTACTCTTCGCATAAAGAGTGTGATTCCACAACAAATAAGTAGATCATCTCAACAACTGGATTTTTAACCGTTTCACGAAATAAACCAGCAAAATTTATTTATTGGTGGCGCTTTCTGACTTAGGCGTTTATGGTCCTTTCCACTCCATTAGTTTGTTCGGCTCAATACAAGGAGATTTTCAATTAACAAAAGTTTTCTACAAACTTGCTAGTCTGATGGGATAGAAAAAGATATAAAAAATAAAGTTTAGTTTTGGCTGTGATTGCATTGAGCTTAGCTCTAAGGAAAGTAAAATATTCCAAGAACGAAATACAAAAATTACTGCAGGTTGTTTTGACAGAAGCACATATTAAGAAAACCACTTTATTCACGTTCTTAATAGTTTACCTTATATGTAAATATAATGCGGGGATGATAGCTTTCATGCAGAAATAAACACCGTGCATTCATAGATTGAAATGCAGAAAATTACTTTCTGGGTGTTCTACCGCACGTTCGAAGCATGTGCAGTAATAAAGTTGAGTAGTACTAAAACAGGTCGCTGGCTGTTAATACACAGAATTTTTATTTGTAAACCCAAATACCATCGAATAAAAATCTACATAATCGCCTTCCCGGAGTAGCTATAAACATAGTCGTAAAGAGAGCAATTTTAAATTCAATTATCCAGGAATTGAGTTTCAAAGGTACAAGCCCCATTCTAAATTCATAAAAAGCGTGGGAGCTATATGACATTCTTGCGTCATCGTAAACTTAAAGATATTGGTACGTGGACATGCAGAAGCGTTAATAACGCGGACAATAACAGGCAGAGCTTAACGTGCACTTACGCTAAATCGAGGGTGTAATTTTGGCCATAATGCACCACTAATGAAGCGATTTACATGGTCCGACAGTCGCTTAATCATCCTCTGAAGCTGCGTGAAGCATATAGCGTGTGTGAGAGCATGAACAATGTTCTTGGTCGCTGATATGTCGTGTTCAATGATTCGAGCAAAGAACCATCGTAATCAAAGTAATGTTACATTTAAAACTTAAGTATACATTAACAGCATGTTTGCGTGCTTTTTAAAAGTTTATAATCAAATACACATTGACACAAAAATATCATAGACTTTGAGCATTAGTAATTCTCTAAAAAAAATAACTAMGTACCCTGGGTTTCAATGAAAGGAAAATGATATAAGTAAAGCTAAAAGTTACCATTGGCACCTTAAGCTTTCGTTATGGCAGCAAGAAATCTAAACGATTTGTTATGTACTGGTTTGGTCTTTTTATCTAATACTATATCGCATTTTAGACTTCATACTGTACAACAAATAACGATGGGAAGTTGCATGAATTTTAAATCCTAGTATATAGCAGTTAGCCCGAAATAGTATCAAATTTGGATATATAATATCAGAAGACAAAATTAAATCCGTCCTCAACTAAGCTCACAATATGAATTAGAAGTCTGAATACAAGCCAAGCCTCTGAAACGTACTTTGACGTCACGTACCGAACGGGTTCGCGCACGATGTGCATCTTATGCAAAGATGAGATATTTTACAAGAGGCGACACTGCATTAAAATCCGTTGTTGTTTGGAAATGCTGACTAGTGACCTCGAACGCGCTCGTACCTTTAAATCCGGCGCAAAATTCATTGTGATTATCCCACAAAACACTACAAAATATGTTGAAAATACACACTCCCACGGGTTTTCTCTTATTAAAATAATAATATCAAATAATTCAGCAAGCTGAAAAGTGTAGCTCAAAGCAATAGTTGTGTTCACTATCCTGAGAAGGGGCAGGCTGATTTAATTGATAATTTCCATAAGCGCTCTGGAGGCAAGAATCATTTATAGAAACCCTGTATATATTTATAATTCGGCAACAGCCTAGTAAAGTGACTGTCTTTCGCGAAAACCAATGACTGTTCCCGATTCAGGACCTATAAATCGGAGTCTTTTTTATCTCTCTCGCGAAAAACTATTCCTTTTTCATATGTCGCCTCTTGTAAAGTCCTTCTTCTTTGTCTTAGATGCGGGTTACAGTGCTGATAATCTCGTTGTTAGCAAATATAGCGCTTTCCATTCAACTATTGACATCTGTCAATGACTGACATGGTAAAACGCACACAATTCCTTCGGCTAGCACCGGGACTATCCGTACCTAAGATCAGTACCGTGCAGGGACCCATCCTGTAGGTGACATCAGAGTCCGCTTTAGAGGTGTGGCTTTAATTTAATATTTTGAGCTTACTTGAGGACTGATTTTATTTTTTCTTCCGACACATATCCCCAAAGATTCTCTTTTGGGTTAGCATGTTTCTGAAAATTGTACAACTTCTCCATTACTCAAAAAGCCACGAAAGTTTTGATTGATTTGATTGATTGAACCAGCATACGGTCAGCATTTCTGCCACTCCCGGATATACCGACGGGCCGGCCGACTACGCTGGGTTGGAGGGGTACATGCTGATTGGTAATAGTGCGACTGCCTAGCGCATATTAAGGAAATATAAGGACTGAAATGGGAAGGTTATATAGGTACATTCATTTTCTTTGAATGTTTTTTTGGTGCTTTTGACATCATTGTTCCACCTCAGAGTAGCTCTTATCATTTCTAGCTATTATTCTTTGTTTTTCCCTGACTTGTGAATTATCTTCTGTATAGTTGTTTTCGATGTAATGCACGGTCTTCCTCTTTTTCGTTGGTCTCCGCTTAGTTCCCATCAGGTACTCAAAAAGGCACGAAAGTTGAAAATTAAATCCAGTTTTTCCTTTTATACGAATAGCTAACATTTACTCAAGACGATAGTAAAGGTTTGTTAAAGTTTTTATGTACAATATTTTAGTAATGGCGAATTTATATCACGGCGCCCTCTTGCTCAAAAAAGGCACCGAGCTGGATGACCAAATGAAATAATACCTAACTACTGCCTCCCAATCGATCAGCTATAAAAATTATATTTTTCTTTATAGTAGCTAAATTTGCTGAGACCCTGATGTTCGGTATTATGAAAGACATGATACAGGTGCGCGCCTATATCTGCAGCAAGATTGTGATGTGCTGTGATATTATTAACTAGCGTATTATTGACTAGAATTTCATTTGAATTCTGAAGCGGAATGCAAGTTGGTACTTGTGTATGATGTTGTGTTTTGTGTTTTGGGGAAATAACTTTTTGTGACCGGTTTCCTTTTTTTACTAAGACAGTTAATAGTAATTTCTGGATAACGACACCGCTTTGAATTCTTTTTCCATAACAATATACGCAGACGCACCCCAGAACCAGAGCCAGAAGTCCACTCTTCATTATGTTCTAAGGCTCTCCCAAACAAGTTACGGTGTGAATCATTGGCACCTTGAGTTCTGCAGTGTCATTGTAGCTTTCATCCATCTCCACATGTTCGTGACATATCAGTAGCGCTGCTCTTTTGGCGTTTGCTTATCTATTTTCTAATGTCTACACTTAACTTGCACTTAAGCGGTGTCAACAAATAGACTCGAGTGGTTTACACTAAAAACTGTTAAGACTTTTTGTAAGCATTCGCCGTTCACATTAGAGCGTGTCGACAAAAAAGCTATGCAGGCATATCGGCGTTAGTGTAATCGCCAAGTGTGTTGATGACTATATCTTTTATCAGTCAGGGCGCTGCTTGAACTTGCCGTAAATCATCATTACTCTCGTTAGGCCAGAGTGTTTTTGGGTAATTTATAACCATCGACTTATCTCCGAAGCTGTTATAAACCTATAAACAGAAAATAAATTTATTAAGGCAAGAATGTGAGAAAGTGTACCTATTAACCCGAATTATATCGTAAGCTGATTAGGAAGAGAGGAGCGCCCGATAAGGCGTACGCACAATGTTCGCAATCTGTTTCTAAAACAAATGAATACAACGTGCACGACAAGCTTAATTAAACCGTATATCACGATCAAAGTAGGTAGTTCCTCCTCCAAGATTCGGATTACCTTGTTAACTCGTTCGAGATTAATCATCCTGGGTTTTTAATTCATCTCGCTACAGAGATTTAACAAATTTCTTCGAAATTTATCGCTCTAGCTCGATAAATTACTACTAGGATTAATTGAGGATTAGCAGGGAGAATAGTATATGTAACAGTGCAGATTAACTTGAGGCGCAGAACCTTGGGTGGCACGGCAGTTTATAGAAGCAACGTATACGATAATCCTTTAGTAGTTTCTGGCAATTTTACCTGTCAACTTTAAACATTAGAAGCAAAAATTATATTTCATACACATGCGCTTGCAAMGACGTTGAAAAGGGAAAAGAGAGCAATACTTATCGGTTGCMAAATAGAGGTAATTATTTAATGTTAAACAGAGTAACTAAAGTTATGGAATTTTCAGAGAAACAAGAAMATAATACTCAAATCTCCTTCTTTGTGCAGCTGATATTTATTAGTGAAGCAATCGATTTATTACTTTAAACATAAAGAGACCATATATAATGTCATTCATGCTTTGAATTTAAGATTTTATCCAAACACAAAAAATAGGTCTAAGCACTTCAGTTCAGCCAACATGACATGAAAACTCATTTTTATCGATTTTCCTCTCCTTCGTACAGTGCTGCCTTACAATTCATTCATTGCAAACCTTTTCCATTAAAAAGACAAGCGTAAAAGTATCAAACACGCAATAAATCTGCCCACTAGCCACAACTGCGCCACAACAACGACAAGGGTGAAATCGCTAAACAGTGATATTACTGAATTATAATTATTGCACCTGACCTAAAACTAAGCCTAATATTATGGTCTACAATTATCACCAAAGCAAGGAACATATTGAAATATGCACATAATTGTGCATAACAGAATACTCAAATTGTGCAACAAAGTTTGACTAAAATGCACCAAATATGCAAGTTTTTTTAAACAGTGTTTCCTCTAATTTAGCATTTCATATAATAATATAATAATAATTTAGGCATTATCTATCACCCGTATTCCATACGCTTAGATGTATCTTTATTGGTATGCTATTTTAGATGACGATAATATGCCAAAAAACATTTAATGTTTAAATATAATTACCCACGGTCCATTTTATCTCGACGTCGGGCTTGATGGTTTCCTGCTTCCCTAGAAACCGTATCTTTCACATTTTGCGGAGAAAACCTTCGTGAGTAAGGAATTTGATAACAGCTAGACATAAAAATTCCATGACATTTAACATCGGGATAAACCATATGAGGATTATATGAAAAACATTGGATGTATCATTTTCGCTTATTTTTTAAGGCTAGTAACAACGCATACTAATATGGACTTATGTACAGTCGGTAAAAATTGGTGTCATTTCATATAATTAATGTTTTTTGTTCAATAATTACTGATCATTGAATCATACTGAGAATCATAGTACAAGATGACTTCTGCTCGGAATATGCTGCTATCTGACGTTAGGTCGTTTAGATATTCTTCCATTGGGCAATGCCGTGAAGAGGATGCATTGCTTCACGTCATTGTTTTCTAACGAATGTATTTCCTTAGAAAACTTATTGTCATTAAAACTTATTCAAATGTGAGAATGTTACATTTCGTTCTTCTGCAAGACCGTGCGTGCATCCACCTACTTTCACACTTATCAGTTGCCGTATTGCAGAGCAGTGCGTGACAGTTCAGTTAATAATGAACACCTAGGCTGTTTTAGTACCTGGAAGGTAGCATGAATTCATACGCTGTTTTTGATTTATTGTTAGCAGATGAACATTCTTCTTCTGTGGTAGCAGCAATAAATTTTGTAACCACTTCCGTTTTAACTTCAAACGGTGTTGCAGAGCGATAAATCACTATTTAGATATCTTGTTATATATTTCTTCCTTCTAGCAGAGTAATTAAATTAAGATTAACTACGTATATTTGATTAAGCCAGATACTTAGGGTAAGCGGTTTCCAGTCGATAAGAGGGTTGTTCTTATTGAGTATTGGATTAGTTCACATAATGTGATTAACTTGAACGTATATATAATATTTAAAAACCTTAATTATTCGGTGAACAAAATGCTTGGCGATACGTAATATATGCGACAATAATTTAAATTATTATTTGCATCTTCCTCCTTCTTTGATGATAGATAGCCACTTAATTCTTACACTTGTTGGAAGAAATGTGAACCTTTTTATGCTTTGTTAGATAATATCCATAGTAATATCGGCACACAGCGGGCGAAATGCGTCAGTCAATTTTTGTTTCTCGCTTTCGAGCTTTCGTATATTAAACAAAAACTCTAAATCTTCGTTTGTCTAAGCCATAATAAAGATGCTAACCACTTTTACGTTTTCCTAGTTCAAAAACAAAAACTAGTTCATGCTGATACCTTTTTTGATAGAGCAATGAACGTCTTTCACTAAGTTGTCTCGGGAAGAAACACCCATTTAAATTAAATGGGTTCACAAAATACATTGCTTTGAGTTTATAATTGTTTTGCCTTTTGGGTTCAGTGTTTGTCCTTTTCTAATAGGAAATTTGTTTATGGAGAACTTTGAAGATGTAGCGATTAACAAATTTTCGTTTAAATGTAAATGTTGCTATAGGTATGTAGATGGTACTTTTGTCACTCGGCACCGGGGTAGGCATGACCTGATATCAAATTTACGATAGAGTTGGAAAACAATGGTAGATAGTAGACAGATTTGCAAAGAAAATACTGGTCAGTTAGGATAAAAAGTTTACAGAAAACCAGCACACAGGCAGATATTTACGTACCATATCTTACCAAAAGAAAGTCTTATAAGAACGGTATATCATTCCAACAAGAAATTTATTATCTTCAGTCAGCGCTAGTGAGAAGTTGAGTGGTTGTATTAAAAAGAATATTTGTAATAAAACTGCACGTCCGAATCAACTAAATTCGCAATCAGCACACAGTAAATTTAAGTTGCTTATATACAAGGTCTTTGGGAAATGAAATATTAAAGAGCGTGCTTAGAAAGCACGCTATTTTAGTTGTTGATGGTATATAAAATAACTTAAATAAAATTTTGTGTTCTACTAAATATAAAGTACATCTAGTGAAAGCGTTTACAATATTACTTGTTCTTGCGGCAAATATATCTTAAGTCAGGCCAGACGAAAACTAGGCACCCGCTTGAAAGAACACATGGTGTTACTAGGCTACAACCTATAGATAAATCTTCCGTAGCTGACTATCGTATTTATCTAAACAAATGACTGATTTTTAAAAGACAAGAATTTAACATTACAGAAAAATATTATTACGAAACGTCTAATAAAGGAAGCTATAGAAATTTTTAGAAATATTGGTCACTGTAACAGGGATAATGGAAATTATGAGTTTATGCTATATTTGTAAACTAGTTTTATAGTTGTCTTTTATCAACTGGTGTCAGAAATTTTTTGACAAGGATTACAGGTGTACTCGAAACGTCGGATCAATAATTTTTTGTCAGTATATGATAAGAGCAGAGTTTTCAGAAAACATTATAATATAATCATAATGAGGGACGCATTCATCCTCATAAATAAACAGGACGTTCGAATAATTGCAATTGACCATCCTAATATATAGGTCGAACATTTATCACAAACAAAACAGAAACCACTACAGACGTCATTTTTTAATATTTGATCATGAGATTTGATTTAGAGCTACTTTTAAATTAACACTTTCAATGCCATTTATTCTTACAAAACTGAAAACTGTTTTGATAATTCTGTGTCCTGCTGATAAAGGTAAATGATTAAGACTAATTTTATAATAAAAGAGCTCACATCAATACTCGTAAATGACATATTGACTGTTGAGGTGTTTGGGATCAATAGCTGTACGAATATAGGAGGCTCATTACCTAGTGTGCGGAGAGAATATTCACTATCCATTATCTGTCAATACCTATAACTTTATAAAGGAAAAATCTTCTTCTAGTGCCATAGCATATTCGAAAGTAGGCAACCTCTCGCATGTTGCGTGCTTTTTCGGATTTTTCCAGAGATCAACTGAACCTATAGTTTCGCCAGTTCCGAATGGCTGTATTTAAGAGGCCATACTGGAAAAATTTACTAGTGGTGGTTTGTATTTGCCTTCCACGAGACAGCGCGGAACCCGGGACCTTCCGGCACAGTAGACCAGCACGCTATCCACTACACCACAACCACTGCTGTCAATGAAACATACAGCAGCCCAAATTCTTTAACAAAATTGGAATAAGCAGCCTATTGAACAAAAGTAATGACATTCTTCCTGTTCTAATTAGTAAATTTAGATTTAACTAATTTACATTCTAAGCCTGTTATCTCAGTCGTCTTAAGAGGGGCGTTTACCTAGAGCGAAGCGGGTCATTTTAAGCACCTACCGTTTACATTTTACCGAGTTATTCGAAACTTTTTCGAAGTGAAATTTCGACATGGCAATGACAAAAGATGTAGCTACAACGTAGAGTTCGAGTTTTTTCTGAATTTGGTACGGTAATGTGAATATTTGTTGTTATATTTTGCTTAAAAATGCGTATTTTTGGCGAACTATTTTTCGAAAACTAAGGCACATAAACCAAAAATTCGAACTCCACGTTGTAGCTACATATTTCTTTGTACACTACCAAAAACATGAGCACGATAAATGAGTAAAAACATTCAAAAAACCTAAAACCGCAAACCCTTTCACACGAGTCCGTCACGAGAGCGGAATGCGAATGCCCATCCCCACCAGGTCTGTCGCGTGGGATCCAGTGAACAGTGAGGCTAAGATACAAACCTGTCGGGAATGATCGAGCGGTATACGATCTATTCCGATATGACTGGATTTCTAAGATTGTATGTCTAAATACACGTTACAAGTTTAATGTTAAAAGCTCTTTCACATTAATTTACTGTCTGCCAAAGCAATGGGGAGGCGGAAGGAAAATTATTATAAAAGTTTCTCCAGAAATGCAGTTAGAAAGAAATGTTATATAGTTCATATTTACAGAAATATTATTATATATTATATATTATTCCATATTTTGAATTAATCTGGTATAATATCATATTAAGTTACTAATATCATTCTTACTTTTTTATGCACACACAACAGTCAGCAATTTTCCGAATATTAGTTTAGCCGGTCTGTTGCTCGTACGATCTTTGCGTGATTTCAACCTATCGGCTACCCTTTTACGTCCCATGTCCCACTAGTAATACGGGTTACATGGTTTACATTTCTGCCCGATCGCTCCAAGTAAATGCCCCTCTTAAATTACATCGCATTAGGGATGTGTCAGTAGTTACAGTCAAAATAAGTTCAAACTCGGTCTGTAATTAAACAGTAAATATATATTTTTTGTACTTCAGTTTATGCTAACCACGCTCTCAAAAACGATTCCTATCCTGTAAATTTTTGTCACAGTTGTTTATCGTCTTCTATGAATCTGACCAAACAGAATCGTGATCTTCGACCTCTCGTGGTCATCTATACCTTCATTTCCTTCGACGGTGATCTGCGTCTACGCTAACGAACAACCATGTCGCAGTTTTGTTCCGAGAGATGTAGTTATTTATTTACGAGGCAGCATTCGTACTATTGAATATAGGGCGATATTACTGAAATCGTGTTCTACGTCTTTGTAACAACGACAACGTGATTGTTGCTTTTGTTTATGGCGCTCTGTGGGTGGTACCCAAGTTTATCGACGACCCTCGAGGTTCCTCCGCTTTTAACCTGTGACCCCAAAGAAGTTTCACGGACTTCGCAAAAGATGATGAATATATGTACACATTCAATAAGTTTTTGAAGCCAAGTATCAATTTCATACATCGATTGAATTGGTTTGGTACAATTAAAACTACATTATCTTGAAGTTACCATGTTTTGGAGTAATCGTTATTTTTTTTTCTTCGTTCCTTAATTGTCTCGGCGGTGTTATTATCCAGACAGGCTAATTAACAATGAATGAACTTACTTTGCCAACAGTCATGGAGGGCGTATTTAAAAATGAAATTTCAGCGGTAATACCACCAATACGACCAGAAGTAACAAAACCGAAGTATAATAAAATTAATTTCTGACACTTTTTATCGGTTACATGCCTACCTACTTGCTTTAGCAATCTGCCTGACTAACGTTTTATTAAGTTGCAGCTTTTACTTAAAACAACTGTAAGCCAGGATTAATTACTGCAAGATTTCTACATATACTAAATGCTAAAAATCGGAGATATTACTTTTGTACTCCCATATTTATAGAAAAATATACAAAGGTATTATTTAAGCAATGTCTCAGTATTACAAATTAGACTTTTATAGATGTTTGATTGGTTTATGCGTTTATTATTTACAAACAGTTAATCTAGTWTTGTCCAAATATATATGAACTAACTAACTACCTTTGAACTCTAATATAAAACAACAGAAACTTTCTTGCACGAAAGGGTCTGAAAATTGGGGATATATACCAGAAGAAAAAATTAAATCTGTTCCCAAGTATTTTCCAAACATGATTTGGAAATGTGAATTAAAACCATGGCCTCTGGCGTCATGTACAATGAGTACGGCACAATGCGTATATTCCCGTTGCTAGCAATAATTATAATATATTCTCGCGTTTCTCAATGTCAGTAATAGATAAATGTCAATCATGCGACAAGTATATAAAAAACTACAAATATTGTATAATGCAATGTATATGACGCCTAGCAAGTATTTTTCTAAAGCAGGGCAAACTTGGGTAAATTATCGGGTTGTCGTTTCACAAATCCCAGCTCCAACTTGAACAACGTATTTTCATCAAGAGTGAACACCACTTACGTAACAATTGATCTGGAACATACATGTGCTACAAAGCACAATGCATAAGGACTTTGCTAAAACGCTAACCAAAACAACAATTATGGCAGCCCGCAGCGGTAGGTACGTTACTACACAATCAATTTCATGATTGATATTTTATAACAACAGTTTAATACTATTTAAAATTAATGCAACTGCCCCAGTACCGTTAGCGATTTTTGTAAGAAAACGAACTCCTTTCGAAAAGGACTTATTTTTTTGTTTAAATCTAAAATAGCTTACATGAAAGCGTCCAAAACCAACCAAATTCCACTTTCAGGAATTTTCACTAAATTATGTAGCCTCTATGACTAAACAATAAACCGTTTTGCATCAAATTAAATATTTTTGAACAATGCAATTAGCAAAACTCTACACCACACATCTTTAGAAGATGTGCTAAAATCTTCAAGTCACAACATGTAACAGGAGCAAAAAAGTATCATAAGAAAGTGTTACATTATTCGTTTTCAAGTCGTTTAAAATTAAACCCAACTGTGACTGAAAAAACTGCCTTTTAATAACACCTATATAGTGTTTGATAAATGATAAGAGATTTTCCAATATTTGCTTGGTTGCTATGCGATGCTGTCAATATAATATGTTATGACCCAACAAAAAGTTCCGATTCGAATTATAAGAGCATTTGTAAGTATTGACGCTATTTGACTGCAATTAAAATTCAAATAGTAGTAATTGGTGTACTAACTGTAGTATTAAGCTTTTAAAATAGTTGAGGCGATTAACAGATGTATATATTGGGAAATTATTTGTTATTATATGGAAATGGTGTGAGTATAGGGGAAACTGGTCAAAAAACTCGATTGCTCTCCTTGTGCGATTCACAATTATGCCAAAACTATGGTTTTTATGGCAACAAAAGCAGAGAGGGTTAATTCTTCGTTATATAAAGATTTTAATCTAAAATTAGGAGCTCCTTATATTGTTTTACAGACCAGTCCTTGGACAAAAATGTTTTTCCGAATTACAGGTGCTTTTTTATATGATATGAAAACACAAACAAGTTTAAAGGATATTCCATAAAACGTGAATAAAATAAGAAAAAATATAAGGGTCCCAAAAATAACAGCTGTTTTACAAGCAATTGCAAGTTTCCCATTAAAACATTATATATAACTTCAGAGTTAAGTTACAGTGTATTCAGCCCAAAAATTTGCATTATCCAGGACTAGCAAAATAAATATAAGTAAAAATGATTGTGTACGAGGGTGAATGCTTTCAGCGTCCATAAATATAAGATAATATTTTGTCGGATAGATCGCTGTCACTTGAAAACACTGACAAAAAGTTAATAGTCTGACGTTTCGATTACACCCAACAAAATTTTGTTTGAACTTGTGTCAGGCAAATTTTGAGGTTCTTCGTCTTTGACAAAGATTACAGGTGTAATCGAAACGTCAGGTCAGTGTTCTCAAGTGACAGCGATCTATCCGACAAAATATTATCTTAAAAATGATTGTGGTAAATATAAACGTTGAAACGACATTAACTGGGTATAATTTTTAAATACATTTTGAAGAGAAAAGATAAATAATTTTTACATGATTTAACCATTGACAATTTTTGTTTTAAAGTTAAAAGGCGAAAAGTTTTTCAAAATATATGTAAACTAACGCAAATGATCGTTACATTCACATATGACTGGAAAAATTTTCTTCTTATTGAGTGATATATTATAATAATAAAGAGAAACTTTAATCCTTAAACTTTGAGCTCTTTAATTAAATTAAGATTAGAGATGGAAAGAACAAATACATACCTACACTCACAATTTTGTTATTACTACTGAATTTCTGTTTGTAATATTATCAGTGTGACAATAATATAACAATAATGTAGGAGAAACAGGGTTAGCAGCGATTTTTGCACTAGCTAGTAGAGACACTACACTTAAACATTCTGGTAACACTAGTCTTAATCTTCAATTTTTTTGGTGGAGGATGGAAACAAAATCGGCTTCCATACCTAAATCAATTAAAATTCTTAGTTTTGTCATTTTAGCAGGACAATGCAAACATTCACAATCGTCAATAACCAATGACTTTGTAGTAAGAAATTCTATGTTCTTAATTGCTCTTCTTATGTTTAGTCAAAACTTAAATATACGCATATAATAGGCATTAACTTTGGGCTGAAGGATTAAAAATTACCATTACTATCTTCAGCAAAACTATTGATTCGTGCTAACATTATAAAATCTTTTTTAAAAACATGCAAACTAGCATTTGCCAACTACTCAATTAATACATTCGGAATACAGTTTCGTTCTGCTAGCCAGTATTTTTGCAGTTAATTAAATCACGCTTCTTAAACTGTTCTTATATCTTTGAATCGCACTGTTAGGTTTTATATGATTTTTGCTTCACGAAACCATAGTATTGTGGTCGAAAAACTTTGTTAAAACCAACGTTGCTGGTAAGCTTTTTCATATCGAGCTTTCTGTCTCGAGGTGGAAAAAGAGAAAGAATAATAAATTACTGCAAGAGTAATCGAATTTTAAGAACAGTCAGCAATTCATTTAACACAAGGCAATGTCGGTCGGTTGAGCGAATTAATAGTTCATTGTGGTAATCTCTAAATCCAAATGACTTTTTCCCGTAGGGTTGACTAATTGAGAAACAATAATTTATTCAGAGCTAACGACGCGAGTTCGAATCTTCCCTGACCGCTGATTGGAGAAACCGCCCTCATCCATTATTACTAATGACACTCTTAAGAACTTCTAAGGCCCGGACAATTACGTGAAATAATCAAGGAATTCCTAATTATTGTTCGCTCCCGGTTAAAAATGAAAAGTGCCGCGGCTCTTTGTCTTCGCCTTTATCGGCAGCCGCTATTTAAAATTCACGCGAATATTTTCGAAAAGAATTCGACGAACAATTGAGTCCTTGCTAGCAGACAAAGGAGTAGTCTGTTCTTTGAATTACCCAATGAAATCCTTCTAAAGCGTTATTCTATTTGCTTTTTTATCGTGAATACTTTGTTGTAATTTACTTCGATTCTTAAGACACGAGGACATGACAAATAACCATTGGAATTTATTTGTGAAACCATTTCTTAAAACTCTCAACTATAAACAAATAAAATAATAATGAATATGGGTGGTATTTCCACAATTTCTACTATCTGTGTCTGTTCCAGACTCGAGCATGATTATTACTCTGTTTTCCGAAGCTTCATGTAAAATAAATAATTCAACACTCATTTCATTATCATAAGGTTAATGGCAGTAGGGGTTAAAGCAACTATCCAAGAACACTGTGTTCTCTATGTTCTACTAAAAATATACCGGGCGATCCGATACATCTTATCAACTGAAGACATAATTACGTCAAAATATAATATACACATCCTCCGCACCGCCTGGAATTATTTTTACGACCCTAATCTTCTTTGATTGTTAAATTAGCCATTGACTTTATGTGCTACAATTAACACTATCTTGTTCACATTATTGCGTTATGGCGGTCCTACTAATGCGCTGGGCGAGTTCAAATAGATAAATTTTAATTAATGGATGTGCGGCTGTGCGGTGCTCTTGATGACTTACGGAAGAGATGAGGACCGAAACAAGTGACACAACAAAGTGAATTAGATCATATTAATTGTTGCCTCATATGCCGTTAGAAAAGTTTCAGATTAAAGTCACAGAAATTTGCTCTATGGTCTATAAATATAGAAATATATGTAGTGGACAATAACTTATTACAGTGTACGCCCTTGAACCCAATGGGTTTCATAGTTACTTAAATGTCATAAGAGTTGTGAAAAGCACAAAAATCTTTCATAAATGTCACGCTTTAGCAAAGATTGAATAGTTTGACTAATGATAAAAAATCAGGAATTGTATTAGATGGACAGGAACAAAAATATATATCTAATGGAATATGTAATTAATAATTATTATTTATAGAGGCATAAGACACCTTGATTAATGAAAATGTCATCAAATTCGTTAAAAGGACTCCAATATTGGCCTGACGAATTATTTATTCTGAGCTGCATTATAATATACATGCACTGTGTCTTTTTCACTGTAGAATGGGTCCCATTTTGAGGATTCATTCGTTTAAAAATTTAATATAGCTTCCATAAAAACTTAAATCATATTTTTTTCAAATTGTGCGCTAATTATAGCTAATTATTAAAGAAGAAACCTAAAACAGCGAAATATATGGTATGTTATAGATAATAACTACATAATAATAATAATAATAATAATAATAATAATAATAATAATAATAATAATAATAATAATAATAATAATAAATAATAATAATAATAATAATGCATTTTTCTTAATATCCAATGCCTACCTTGCTGGAAGACATGACTGAAATATACAATATTTGTGTCTTAACGTTGGCTTAATTGTACATTTTATAAAGTAACAAAAAAAGGTTGTCTACTGTGCATGAGAAAAATTTTCATATCCTTGAATAATAAACAAAACTTTGATATAAAACATATCTTAAAACGTTCATACAATCTAGTGAACGAAAATTATCTACGACAATGTGAAATATTGTTAATCAAAACAAACTTAAAGTTAAACAGTATGTTCGTTGATTGAGTACAAACGATATAAAGACTCTTCCTTGCTATGTTAGTCATATTCATATATTATCCAATTTTAAAAGCGAGTAATGGAAATTCTTAATTCGTGCAATTTCGTTTCACCACATTATGGGCTGCTTCAGCAATACTTCTAGAAATACGAGGCGTATACCGAGCATGCATAATTGAAGGTGTTTCTAAGCTGTTTAAAGGATTCCCTGGGTCATATCATATTTATCTTAAAAATAATAGCTCCAGAACGTTTTAAATAATTAGGAATACTTCAAATCAGAATATTTTGAAAATAATAACTTCATGGCTTAGCAAAATCGGAAGTAAATGCCTTCTTGTTTTTTAAAAACATTCACCAAAATATTGAAACCAGTTGTTGAAAAAATTATTCCATTCTCAAGTAGGTATCTGTACTCAGAATGTGAGATTTGATTGCATTATCTGGTCTTTGGGGCTTGCAATTACAGGAAATGTACAAATATAACTTGGTCAAGTTAAGACTCTGAATTGGATGAGTCACTAAGCACAAAATTGATTGTAGTGAGAGCAGTGTGGGATAAACTCCATTATTGTGATAAAGAATGATTTTACGTTTAGGGTCGTTCTTAGCTGCCCATCAATGACTTCTGGAAAACAAATTGCTCTAGGTATACCATTCAACATGACCCAATTTGGAGGATTTCGCGAGCGAACAACTTTTGATGCTGGCAAATTTTGATTTTGAAACATCCAAACTGTCGACTGTTGCTCGGTTTCTAATTTTATAAGGACATATCCACGATTGATCACGTGATATAATGTCATAGACATGTCGGAATTAAATTTTCTTAACATTGCCTGGCAGCGTGGCAGCATTATTGACTCGATCTTATTACTTCCACATCCAACAGATGGGAAATATTGTCTCGCGAAAAAAATATTCAAAAAATTTTTATTTGCTCATTCGCTTTAAAATGGCCAAAAACGCAAAAAAACAAAATTTGAGCAAAAAAATTCTTGTCTGTGCGTCTGTGGTTTTGTTTGTGGACACAATAACTTTCGAAAGGATTAATATATGAACTCAAAATTTGTCGAATGTATAAATCTCAACTACCCAAAGCGACCTATGTGGGGTAAGTAGGGTATCGGGAAGGGGGCGAAATTGGGGGGTAACTACCCTTTTTGCAAATTTTTATTTTTTTCCGTTTTAGTATGTGATTTGCAGTATAACTGTGAGTATTATTCGTTCTTACAAATTTTCGGTGGAGCCAACTGTTTAGAAAATATTAGCAAAATATTTAATATATTCAAAAACCATCAGATAGGAAATGAAATTTCTCACAAAAAGTGTCTTACAAAATTTATTCAAAATTTTGACATTTTTGAAATATTTCTAAAAAACCTATTTTGGACCCTGCTCGTACGATTTTTTTAAATTTTGATAAATTTCTGTTTAGAAAGCACTCTTTTTTTGTTAGGTTAATAATTTTCGAGTTATTTGGAAAAAACCGATTTTAAAATTTATATATTTTTGCTAATAATATCACGAGGACTGTTTGTCTTAGAAAAAAATGTGTAGAGAAAAAATGCTCAAAACCTGATTACCAATCGTATAGTATAAGAAATAAAAACGTAAATGTCATTTTGACAATTGGATGTGGAAGTATTGATTCAATTTGCAGCGGTTTTTTTCTGTTGTGGTCAGATTATGAGATACCCAGGGAGAACAAAACCTTCTGATAACTATCTGCGCTTGCAAAATGGAATGTAATGACGTTCTAGAAATGAACAAGGATGCCTGAATTCCGTCGTATATTGCATGACGATCTTCTTAAATCATTCGTTGTACCACGTCAATATTGTCCGCTACAGCATCAGATGCTGCGGGGTACCAACTATTCGATTGAAAAAGAAAAGCACGGCCACATTTTTATTTGTGAAAGCAGCGATTTACAGACAAACTTTTAAAGTTAAAGCACAGCGCGAACGTTTTTTTTTCAGCGTCGGCTTCTTAGAATATATAAAAAAGCACAGTATCCAAAAAATAAGATTCTTATTGTATATTTCTAGAACTTTAATAAATTTAGAGCTCTAAACTCTATAGAAGATTATTGTACTGGAGGAAATTTAATGCCTTGAAAAACTTTCAATTAGATAAATATAAATTTAGAGGTATGTATAAACCACTTTATTGCGCAAAGCTCTATAACGTGTTTCCTAGTAGCGCAAGCTGCATTCCACCCAAAGTATTTACAAAAAGAAGCTACGTAAGCATTCATTTAAGTTATATGTAACTATTATATTACTACAGTAAGTAAGTAAACAGCTAACTATGTTAGATGCTGTTTGTATTAGTAACTTAAATAAAGAATATTATAATTATAATCATTAATGCAGAGTACTATCGGAACTTTATTGCCTTCTTGAGATCCAGTAGTCTAGGTTTCCTGAAGGGATTCATTACACCCTTACGCAGGAACTGCCAAATTGGTATTTACACGCGGTAGTAATCTATACCTTGTTGCTTATATAAGATAATATGGTCATATATCAAACGTAAACAGTATTTTTCATTATCAAAAACACTAAGTGATAAAACTCAAACTCGCAAAGCAGCTTGAGACCTGCGCTTTCCGTGCAGAGCGAACCATTCCAATCCGAATAAAGGGGAAACATAATGAACAAAGCGTTTGTTTTATATATCATTAGTGGACGCGTGATAGTCGGACATCAACTTAGTTTCAAGCCCCGCCTATGTTCAAGAGTTGGTACATTAGCGTAATGATTATAGGGCGGTCCGAGTAGGTGGAGCGCTTAATTAGTTGATTTAATAAAGCTCGGTTGTCTGATTGATTAGGGTGACCACCATCACATGCCGACGTTTGCCAAGGCACATGCACAGTGTTCAACACAACAATAAGAAAGTCACCATGATCTGTTCAAGCTTGCTGTTAGGAGTGATGTACATAACACAGAAATGCATGGTTGGAAAATGATGTCCACTTAATGGCGAAAGTGCAATTTGCCTTTATTTTTTTAAATTGAAATTCAATTAGATACATCTTGAGAATCGGGAACTATTAAACTCGAAACACGAGTACTAAAAAGAAGAGCAAAACTATTCATGTACTTATGGGTTCTATCTTGGTCTTGCTTGTAAGGAAATGTGAGGAATAAACTGGCTTACCACTAAAACACGCTCAGGTAGCTAGATAGTTAAGTGTTTATTTCTTACGCTCTGGTTAATAAAAACAAATAAACGGCATATACCGGGTGTAAATGAAACCTGGCTCACCTTTTAAATTGCCATTCATTTTTTAAATAGAAAAACGAAATTTGGGGTTTTTTATATCAGAAAATTGGTGTTTGATGACGTACAGAACGATTTTTTGTAACTTCCGGTTTCACCGGAAATAACCATGACTTTCGATTTTTAAATACACTAGTTATGTCTTTACATATTTAGATTCTGTGGTAAATTCTAAGTACAAAAAAACCGACTTCGGTTAGATTTGATAAACGTCAAAGGAAAAAAATAATTTTATTTATTATCTAGAATGCTGTGATTATCAAATTTGGCTTATTTAAAGAAAAAAACGAATATCTTTTAAATAATAGTGTTTAGGTTGGTCCATTTACTTTTTAATAGTATTATAGGGTGTAAGAAGTACAATTCTAATAATCGTAGCACTCTAGATAAAATAATTTTTTTTCTATGACGTTCTTAAAATCTAACCAAGGTAGCCTTTATGTACTTAGAATTTACCAGAGAATCCATGTATGCAAAAAAATACCTAGAGTTTCATTTAAAAATCGAATGTTAGGGTCATTTCCGGTGAAACCGGAAGTTACAAAATGTTCTGTACGTCATCACACTCCAAATTTTTGATATAAAAAATCCCAAATTTCGTTTTTCTAGCAATAGCCAGGTTTCATTTACAGCCGGTATACTTAATAACATTTTGTTCAGGACCCTTATATTTTTAATTGCACAACAAACTGTGGTTGCCAATTTATTTAGAACAAAAAATAAACCTAATTGTGCATACTTTTTTACGTATAGTGCGAAATACTGTTTTTAAAAGTAACATGCATCAGTCATGTTTATTATGTAGGTTGACCTGGAAAGCTTATAATACAGGTATCTGAAAACAGGTATAGGTACTACATTGTAGTATATTTAAATATTCAAAGATTATAAATACTTTTAACTATTTCTAAATTATACCTCTGCCAAAGCTGAATACAAGTAGTACTATTTTAGAAACTCACAGTTTCGCATAAAACGATTAATAGTTGGAAGCTAAGGATATACAGTAGACTATAACTGAACTAATTAAGCAATAATAATATACCTGTTTTAATTCTAATCTTATAGTTTTTTGTCATATTTTAATGTCAGCACATTAACTGCCAAATGGCTTTCCTTAGTGTATATGTATATCTAAAACTAAACCAATTGAACTTATCGTACGTATGTGTAAGGTGGAATGGTAGGGTATTGTTCGTTTAGTTTTTATGGCTTCTTTATTGTTAGAAGTAACAATGTCAGTTATAATCATAGATTGTCCAATAAGCCGTAGTAAATCTGTAAAAGACAACTTTATTTCAATTGTGCTTGTTACGTCACTGAAGAAAACCGTTTGGTAGTTGAATTACAGGTATTGGGCGTCGCCAAAACTAAAACCAAGTGTTTTGTTGTTGTGTGTCTAAACGAATATTTCAAATATGAGGGTACAATTTATCCGCTGCAGGTGAATTATTAACGACAGCCCGCGATCGAATATAAGAAAAAACGCTTTGAATAGAACTTGTGCATACAACATGTACAAAAGCTTGCAAAATTCATGCAACGTCTGTATTTGAACATCGGGCTAAAGCGTCATCAAACACTGTTTAAGTCTTTAAGTTTTGTATACTAAACAGCACTTATCTAAGTACAATATTATTACTGTACACTATTCCCACAAGTAATGCTGTAATTATCTTACTGAGGGCGATTTATGACTATTATCGTTTCACGCATTCTGTAACGGCCTGTACATGAAACAGGTTAAAATTGATTTTTATCAATGTAGATTTTTCGCATTGACATATACAAATTAATATGTTATGTAAAGCGGCGTTCATGTGTACGTTGCAAATTCGTATTCCTTGACTAATTGTGGAATTAGTGTGTCTTCAACCATAACTCCAACTGTTTCAGTTAAGTTTAACTACTAGATAGCATTGTCGTTTGCAGTATTAAAACAATAATCAGCCTCGCATATAAGCATAAATTTGTGCGGTGCCAAAATTTCCAATTCTAGTTGACTTAGCGTCTCTAGGAAATTGATTTACGGTGTACCACAATATGAGCTAACCCAAAAGAAACTATAAAAGGATTTAAAATGCATGTCTATGCTGTGTATGTATGTATGTTGGTGCTTGCCTGTTAGCAAAAAGTGCCGTGGGGGCCTGGTGTCAAATTGAAGTATGCAGTTGCATGCCAATTTGTCAGGCTACAGGTCACTTCCTTTAGGAAGTAGTACCCGTTAAGGCAGCTAGGTGGCTTTGTCATCATGTCAGTGTAATGTTGACAGATGGCATTTCCATCCTAAATTCTTACTATAAAAGGATTTGTCAGTTCCAGTGGCAGAAAACAAATTTAGGTGTTTGACGCACTTTGCTACATTTAGTTGTTTAAGTGACTAGTACAGCCTCAATTTATACATATCGTACATGGTCCTTTGACATCTGTAATACCAAATATTATGTTTTCTGTCATGAGTCTTATAGTATTTAAAGGGTAAAATTTTTATACATATTTTATTTTTTATTTTATTATAATATCCTTAGAGGCGTTTATTAATAATTTTAAGATTAGTAATTCGTTCAATGTGTTCAGGGATGCAAGTAAATTTTAATGTATAATCATGCACGGTCTACTGCGTTTTCGACAACAACCACATATTTTTAATCTTGGTAAAGCGTAACAACTGCATTGTTATATCTTATGCAGTTCTATAGACATGTTTAAACATTTGGAACTCACTTTGTCAAATTTCCGAATGCACTAAAAGCATTAGGGTAGGAATTTAATCTACAATTGCCCTGGGATTTCAGAAATATTATAGTATGCAGGAAAAAAGCTCAATTCCGCATTATGAAATCCCATTCACTTTGAGCGGCTGTGTTGATTTTATTTGGTGTCCGAAGAAGTACGGCAAGATATTTTTAATAACGCCAATACCGGATGAACTGCAGGATATTAGATCTGGATTTTTCATCAGACTACAGCAATCAAGTACTTACGGCGTAATTTTCCACGTAGGATCCCGGCGGAAACGAAATTATTTCTCCATTAAAGCTGCTAACAGCAACTGCTACCATTTTAATTTCTTTGTGTTTACAACAAGGGATTCACATGGAATGTAAATGTTTTCTACTGGAATGAGCTTAGGTATTTCTCGTAATTAAGCACTCAATGGATTTGATTACGCTGGATGAAATAAAAATATATTATGTACAAGAACAGTTATTGTTGACATTAATCAGGACTGCAATATTACAACACTGCATCTACGTGAACGGCAAGTGTGTATAATCATTTATCCGGATGGTAATGACTTTTTTCTTTTTAATGACGACCAGGTTTACCATAATCAGTTGAGAAACAGTGCAAGACGTTTATTCAAAGTAGTTGTATACGTTCTGTAATGCGTAAATTAGTACGTGATTTAATTGAAACATATTAGTATGTCAGGAAGTTGTAATTTGATACGACCTTAATTGCAAGGTAATAAAAACGGGATTTAAAAATATCTGTTTTTGTTTGCAATTAATGTAACAAGTTTATTAATGGTTGCTCTATCTATAAAGGAAATACCTATAATACAATAAAAAGATGTACCTTTCACATTTCAATATTTAGAAGGATCTCAGTTTCAAAGCGTATTAATCTGATTTTTTTACATTTGGGCGATTCTATTGACACATACGAAGAAAAATTAAGAAGTAAATTCGAAAGCATTAAGCAGCAAGTTTAACAGAAGTTGCAGAACTGTCATTATGGTCTCACTAATTTTAAATATGTGTTCCCCAAGGTTCGACGGTTGTTCCATTTTTGAAACTTTAGTTGAAGCTATACACATGATATGCCTACATCGACCAAATATAACGATTTGGCTAAATCAACGCCATTCGTTAACGTCATTCTGCCGAGCAATCAAATTAATATTTAAAAAGACAACCAAAGAACTTGTGCAAAAGCAAGTAGCTGAAGTGCCGGAGCAAATATCTCAGCTCAGACGTACGAACATTCCTATACGCAGTTATAATTTTCACCATTGATAGAAAAATCGGAAGTATCCTTAGATAACCTCCATCATCTAAGTGTTTTATCCGTAAAGCCAATCCAAAAGTAATGAACTGTCTACAAAGTCAATTTTAAAGAAAGAAGCCTGGTTTTTGAACTACTATCGATTAGGATAGGGAAAACGATTTTTATTACAGGTGTCGACGAAATGTTAAATATTCTGCCTATATATGGCACTTTATGTCACCAACGAAGCAAAAAATATTGATACATAGAACAGAAATATTCCCTATAGGATAGGTGTCTGAAGAAGCCCAAGAGGCAAAATTAAAGATTTAAAACGATTTACGAGACGAATTCAAGAAAGATTTCGTGAAAAGTAGCCATGGAGGATATTATAAACATACCTATGATAACGTCTAATCCAATACTTAGTAGTTTGTCTCATCGGCAGGTTAAAAAATGTAAATTCGTCATTGTCATCAGATGCTATTAATTCGTTCAAATGTTCACATAAAAATAACGAACCGAAATTACAAATGATACAGAATTATACGAATCTGGTTAATGGAGTAGATATCTTAGTAGTTGAATGAGTACGTACTAGTGTTGTAAATAAACACACTATAAATGGTAGTAATTCGTAAATAGGTTTAGTATACATAATAAACATATATAAAAACTTTACAATATTATGAAAGATAATAATTGCCTGAATTCATTTATAAATGAGCAAGCCCAATAAAACATTACGTATGCTCATGTATAAAACTTTAAAATATTATATTAATTTTTTGTAGTATTGTTTCTGTTCATCTAAGACTCGTAACGTTAGAAAACGGTTTTTTTATTCTTTGGTATAACTTTGCCGACTAAAGCTAATACTTTTTATTTAACATATCATTCACATGTAGTTTTGATCTCTTACACTGCCATTTTTTACCACTGTGCGGCGTTTAAAAACATTTACCGCTAAAATTGAAGCAAGAAACTGGCTTTAGGTGTAGTTTGGCTGGGTGATATTAAATTGCATACCCACATTCGACGGCTGCTTTACCAAATTCATTGAAATTATCTTAATATATATAATATAAATATTTAAGCACAGGACAACAGCTTTAGAGAGTATATAATTTGTAAATTTCGAATTTCATATTCACAATATGCTAGGATGCGCCTGTTGTTATAGACGCCATTGATTCCATTTCGAACGATTCGTATAAAAACACTCCACTGCGACTAATCACACAAAAACCCCATAATACTCTCCGGACTGAGCACTAACGGTGATAATTTTCAATTTCAATTAAGTAGATCTGAAACGTATCCCATGTAATAAAAGATAGCTATCCCAGTTATCTCATAAAGTAATATCCCATATACACATCCGGTATTACCCGGAATGAAGTGGCAGCCAATGATGAACGGACGTGCGTAGCATTCAATTAATAAGTCCGGGCATCGGAGTTAATCCCGTACTCGTGTCCCGGGGGTCTCTGCAGTGTCATTATTATGTAGATCACACGTTGATCCGTTTGTTTGAAGGGTCAAATCAATATAAACTTTAATTTCGCCGTGACTGCAGAGCGCTGCGAAATGGCACTCGCTATGGTGGCGGGAATTATGCATGGGGAGGGATAAAAAGCCCGACTGAAAATGTGCACTGTGCGTTAGTAACAAGAGTCGATTATTACTGGTTGGCTGACTATTTCTACTGAGTGTAGAAAGTAGGGATGGTAAAAATAAATCAATACATCTCATGTATTAATTTATTTTGTAAGTATATCGATATATTTATATCGATCATTTAATTTCAATACTCGTATATCGAAGATATCTATATATTATTTGCAAAACTCACGAATCATTTAATTTAAAATAAATAAGATGGTGTATAACAGCAAAAAATTCCTGCGCGTATAAATTTGCAAAACTGTAATTTTATGGTTATAGCGACAGATGGCATCCACACTATCATAAATACTAGAACTCTATATAAGGGCAAGTATTCCCAGCTGCAATATTCAACCCACGACAGTCGTTGGAGAGAGAAAAAAGATCCATCCGAGATAACGATAGAAAGAGAACCACCTATTTTTTGCACCACTCAATAATTATTATTGCTCCTACGTGTTTGGTCTTATTCGAAAGCTGGCTATCAACATTTTAATATTAGCTGCTTTGAATGTGCAAACTATTTGGTATAACAATTGTAATTCGTAAAAGTATTGGTCAAAAATAATTTGAAAGATAGACCTCGCAATTAGCAATTATTTTGGCACAAAATGTAAAGTATAGTTGTTTGTAAAATACCTTAAGAGTGTGGTTGAATCTTTTATCTTTCAGATAAGCAAAATGTATCTCTAGTATTCAGTAGTTTATAAGAAGTGCTGGTTTTTTTATATATAATTGCGTCTCTTTCTAAAATGCAGAGTGTAGTAACGTCTTGTGCCGCCTTTTGTAACTGCTGCCAAGCTACAATAGGCACAATATACTGTCAACTGTCATATACTGTACTGAGCGTTTCGGGTAAAGTTATAGTCACGAAATTGATGGTTTTATAAAGATTTTCCAGCAATCTCAGTCGTTTTCCCTATTTGAATGATAGCACTTCTTTTGTAACTAGCATTGCACCACCACAATTTAGCTATTTACAATTTCTAGGTTAGAAAACGTCCCCATAATATACCCGGTACCCCGGTAGTACAGCTAACGTCACTGCCGCTTAACCTAACTGTGAATTTTAGCACTGCAGCAGGCTAAAAACGTGAAAAACACCTTTTATAGTTCATCGCAGGGCAATTTAATAGACTTACTGAAGTAATAACTCACAACTACTTTACATAACCTAGAAGTTATACGAAACTGTGTCACTCCACTGCTGCGAAATCTGAGCTTTCACTAATCTTAAAGTTAATTACACCACAAAACGCTACAACATATGCTGAAAATACACACTCCAACGCGTTTTGCCATATTAAAGTATATCAAATAATTCCACAATCAACAGATGACAAGTATCTGCCAAAGCAATAGTTGTGGTCACTTTCCTGAGAGGCGGCAAATTTATTTAATCGATAATTTCCATAAGCACTCTCGATGCTGGATTCATTTATAGAAAATCTGTATAAACCGATATATTTTATGCCATATATCGTTAGTGTCGGTATACAGTTTTGATATATCATATGATACAAAATATATATATTTACAAGTTTTGCAATCCTCAGTAAAATGATTTTTAAATGTAACTAGTCAAACTGCGTATCTACCAAACCCACGATAAGAAAAGACATTAAGTATTAAGTTACTATATCTCATTTTGTACAAATAACACAGACACTTTACATAATCTAACATGGGTTTGTATTACACATAGGTAAATGTGGGACTAAAACGGCAAAGAAAAGCATTGGATATAAGTGTAGCAGAAAAAAAAGGTTGAATAATATAACAAAATTAAGGGTTTGCATCTAAATTAATAATCATCTGCTCTGGTTAATCTACTCACACCCCACGACCAGTTTCGACCTGATTGGGGCTCCTTCGGTAAGGATGCCGAGTGCATTGACCAAAGCAGACTGCCGCCTTAACCGCAGCGTGCGGTATAGCTGTTAGTGAGACACAAGGCCCTCAGCGCCATGCAGGCGAAACACTGCATACTAGGTGGGTTGCAACTATCACAACCATTTACGGCCTAATGCAGGTTCCTATCAATAGCAACTCAGAAGCGTCTACGTGAGCGATGGATGTAAATTAATAATCATCTGTTCTGGTCAATCTACTCGCTCCCCCACGACTAGGTTTGCCGTTTTTGGGGCTCGTCAGTATGTTGCAGCCAAACAGTATAAACTTTCGCCTCTTACGACCAAACGAACGGTGATGACTTGATGCTGCAGTTAGATGAAAACTGTCAATTCAAGCTATAGTTATCAGATTCGTGTATTGTAAAACTGCAAAACTTTACAAATTTATTGTTTACTGCTACCAGCCACGAAAGTCTTAATCCTTAGGTACGTAAAAAGACGAAACGGTTTAAGATTTGCTTTTCGAAGGAGGGCATGAAGAGAAAAAAGAGAAGGTGAACAGTGGGATATTTGTATTGCTGTGGTAAAGAGCTTTCTAGTACTGATACACACTCTTGATGATTTAGCAGAACGCTTAAATACATGCTTGCTAGGAAATAAAAGGAGACGATAAAATTGAAAAGGTCAGGAGAACCCGAAGCACTCGCCTTTGCGGCTAAAAAAAAAACGCTAGAAAAGCACTAGAATCTTGGTTTTATAGGTGGTAATATGGTATACGATTTCATGTGGCAACTAAGAACAAAGATGACCGTAAATTAATTTAGAAACTTAATTGGTTTTGTGTACGATGAAGGCTCTGATGTTCCTCAAGAAAATAAAATTTAATTCATATGCCAATCTGTAATGCGGTGCATTTGCATTACGAAGACATTAAAGTGTACGTAGAAGAAGCAGAATATGTCAAAGCTTCAACTACGCCCTTAAAAAAATTTATTGATGTTTGTATAATTAACAAAATCAAAATATAAAAATTGTAAACACACAATCTTTTATAACTATTAATGATGACGAGTTCAATAAGCAGAACTTACTGTAACAACAGCTAATTATATTCGCGAATCGCTGGTTTTTCCATTTACTGGGTTTTACAATAACAGTGCTCTGATGTTTTCTAAAAATAGATCAAAATTTATTTAAGAAACTTTTACCGCTTATATGTGTGTGTTCCACAGACGTAAACAATTAAATGCAAAAAAATGACCCTCTGCTTCATTGGCAGGCAATAATTCTTTTGTCCAAATTTCTATATCACACCAATTACGCGACTGATTTCATTTTTCTCATCAGGAATGCTCTGTCAAACGGAGCAAATCTCATGATTGCAGCGAGCACTTTACGTTACCATTTCTTATAAGCACTTTCTCCCCTAATGTGGCTTGCAAAAAGACAACTATCTCCAAGGCTGTTTGCATGGTAGGTTGCCCCATCTTGCTGAAACCATATACCGTCTAAAATCTAGATCCATATCATATATTCCTGGCAATAGTCATGTAACTTGGAGCTATAACAGGCTCCATTTAGATTCAGGTCCTGTCCGTCTTCATTTTCGGAAACATAAGGTCTATTGATGCCGTGTGCCTAATAAAGAGCAATACAAACACGTTGACCGCGTATAGGTTGTCTCTAATATATGTCTAATAATGGACCCAACTTTTTCAAACTTTTGCATCGTTCTGTCAATACTCTCCGCTGAACAATTATTTGCATAAAAAAATCACGTTTCTGTATTTTAACAACATGGACGCATACTTTTACTGGGTATCGTTGCATGATAACGATAATTGTATTAATCCATATAAAAAATATGTCAAAGTTACTCAAAATACAACGTTTCTAAACAGTCGATATTTTAATTCAAAGTTCTGGTTAGTAGATCTTACGTCTGGACATCACAATTTCAATGTTTTTCCCCGCCACTATGCACAGTGAAAGCCGCTTGTTAAATGAAACATCAAAACGTAGGTTACAAATAATCGAATCGGGACGCATTGGGCAGTAGGTATCATACCTTTGTAAGAAAATACACAAATCTGAAACATAAAAAGTTTATAATTTAACCAATACTAGTACGGTTTCAATTGTTCAGAGGAAAGTACCTTGTGACAAATACTTGAGATTTGTTACTAATTATTTTTATTACTTAGATTAATTTTTGTTTTTATGTGCCAACATATTTTATATATGTATTGTTATCTATGCTTCAAATGTACTGGTGCTTATTTTTTATGGTTTGAAAAAAATTTCTTTTGCAAAAAAATCGTATTTTCAAATAAACGATTGAAAGCGTTAACAAAACAGGTTCTTCAGGTGTCAATAGTGATATCAACCCATACAAAATAAACACTTAATGTTTCAGGGATAAAAATAGCAATAGAAATGCGCGAAAGATCGCAAAAAATTACTCTGTCATAAAATTGGGTGGCACAAAAGAAAAAGTAGGCAGAAAAATAAAGTGTAACTGGCAAAGTTATAGACAGTTCATATTTACAGAAACAAATCGGTCATTTTATGCTTTTGACTAACACTGTATGCCAAGCTTCCTGCTGCAAAATTGATAAGGCACAAAGACACACTTACTATAGAATGTGCTTACCCAATGCACACAAAACTGGAATTTGATATCAAAGTAGACAGTATACATCAAAGGTTTAAAATAAATTGAATTTAAATTAAAGTGAGACTTTTGTTTAAAAGGAGTAAAGGTRTAAAGAGTAAATGACAATACCTTCTTGTATATCAGTAGTTATTTATATTTCCCTAGGGACAATGTCCTTTAAATTTAATATTAAACTAGAGAGGCTGTCCGACGATGTCTTCGTCGTCTGTCTTGTCTGAGATAAGGGAAAATAAGTGTAAGGTCCTTATGCAAATTAACGGCGTTACTTAGTGTTTTTTCGCGTGTTTTAATTATTCACCACGTTCCGTTGGCTCTGGATGTGATAAACGGATTGCAGCCAGAGTTCACGAGCTGCGCGACAAGTGTTGTTTAAGTTATTATAATTGTTGGAAAGAACGATACTTCGGACGTTATAATAGAATATAAATCGTCCGATGTTGATCTAACGGTATTTAAGAACTATTTATACGTTTCTGTATGATTTACAGAATTTCCAAAAATCTTTGACGCGCAGTACTTTAATCTGAAAACGTATACATTTCACCTCAATTATTATTTTGCGTATTATTTATTAGTCGTTAAGAATTACTCGTGTTTATTTTTGTAGGTTTAGGCTCCTAATTATGTTAAATTAAACAAGCTTTGTGTTCATATAACGTTTCGATTTGTTTTTTAAATAGTTTTTATATTATAACTGACAAATTTATATGAAATTAATGTGACATCTACAATTTTGATGTTAATATAAAATGCACCTTGGAGTTTGTTTCATCGCTATAATTATTTGAATAGCAAATATTAAAGTATGAGTATTTGTGACTGTGATATAGTGGGTTTGTGTGTTTGAATGGTAGTGTACTAGATGTTACTCAGTCCTTTCTGTCCTGTCGTTTACACATGTGCTTAAGTTTTTTGTATATGTATCATTTCCAAAAATTGTCTTTTACGTTTATGGGTTCTGTAGCAATAATTTTGGTCTTAATGAAGTCAAAAGTGTGTATTTTTTTCAAAGCATTGTAGTTGTTATTATTTTTAAGTTGTTGTATCCTGTTTTTTAGGTTTGTCCTGTATATTGTTTGTTGCACTGTTAACATTGTATACTGTATATAGTGTATTATGTTCTTGTATGGTGCGGCGTTTGTGATTTTAGAGGTGTGTAAAACTGTTTAATTGTGTTTATATTACTATAATAGTAGGCATTAATGTAAAGCAATCGCGCATCTTCTTAAGCAAAAGGACAGTTTAAACCCGTTGTACAAAGCTAGTCTGGAAGGTGTTGTTCATCGTAAGACTACAATTCTTGATTTTGCACAAACAAGTTGAACAGTAAGGTTTATAATTATTATTTGTTCATCTCACATGAATGTTTGCAACATATGCGTATATACTTAACATCTGTTTTGCATTTGAAAATATTAATTCTTATTTTAGTTCGTCTCATTATTCAAAATGTAAATGTTGAGTTTCATTCAGTATAACTTTCATTTATTTTATTTTGCTGGGGCAACTTACACTATAAAATCCAGAAGTTTCCTCAGGAGTACAAGACTACCAAAAACAGTTTGCGCAAGTGCTTTCCTCTATCAAGCAATCCGATTCAGAGACGTGTTTCAATATTAAATAAAAAAGAGGCAGAACGTATTGGCAGGATGTCACCGGTTATGAATAGTGGAAGAAAGTCCCCCGGCGGGAATCTAGAGAACCTTTGTCGCGGATTAAGACGAAAGATGTGCGGGGCGCCATTCGAATCATATTGCGAGATATCTATCTAAGCTGCCTTTTTCATGCGTTCCGGGCTGTTACCATTGTTATATCCCCGTCCGAGAAATAGGCACGTTATCCCAGCGGCACGGCGCACCGACGGCACCGACGCCGTGAAACTTCAGACGCCGCCGTCGACGACCGCTTCGTTTAGAGCGCGGGTTCGAGTACGGGATCAATTTTAGTGGGTGTATTTCAATCAAAAATATATTTGGGAATGTTAGGAGGATCCGCTCGGGAACGGTATTGTATAAAACACAATCTTTTACAGAGGATTTTGAACAACCTTCCGAATTCGTATGAAAATATTAAACACAGGGGAAGCGATATCAAGTATATCGAGGATGCGTTTGTATTACCTATCGTGTCGGGGTTGTATGATTCTCTATAAATTGAGTATTGCGTTCTAAAAAAATACACACTTATAAATTAGGTAAATGGCGTCATCCTCATGTCGACAATCTATGGATTGTAACTAACGCGGATGCGTTTAAAATCCCGGTTATTGTAGGGCGATTACTTCTTTTATCTTCTAATGTGTCACAAAATCGTCAATTACAATCTATTTATATGCATCGCGTTTCAGTTCGATATTCTGGTAGTGTCATGCCTTTACCACGATCACTCGATCACTGAATTTATAACATCTACACCGCATAGAAATTGACAGGTAGACATTATTTATATTATACGAATTTGATAAAGGCTTTTGATATAATTGATCACGGAGTTCTGTTTCAAAAGTTATAGCATTTAGGCTTACATAAGATTTCTTGATTTTTTAAAACATAGTTGCTTATAAGAAAGCTTTTTCATTTCGTTATATATCCAAGCAACATTGTGAGTACTCCAAGGCTTCGTTCTTGTACCCCTACTATTTATTATTTTTATTAATTGCGCCTTATGCTCCCTGAGAAACAATGTTCTTTTGTATGCCGATAATTTAAACATTTATTGCTCTGTTAATAAGGTCCAGGGCACTATACTTCTTCACGAGGTACTTTGTATAGTATCGACCAATGGCTTTTGTCTCAATAGCCAAATTTTTATTTTTTCCATACTCGATTGACCTAATTTTGTTGGAGAGTGCACTCAATTTTAGGATTTGGGGGTGACTTTTGATGTGAGGTTAAGTTTCAATGACCATTGCACTTACCACTGCCAAGGAAGCGTATAAAAGTCAAGCAATTTTTATGATATGTCTACTCCAATACTTTTATTCTACTAAAGCTAAAGTTGGAGTATGCTAGTGTTCTTTGGGATCCCCAGAATGAAGTGTATGTGATTAGTATCAAAAAGGTGCAGAGAAATTCGTAAAGTATTTGCATTTCAGGCTTAATTATGTTTATCCGGTGAAAGGTATTTCTGAACCGATTTCAAATTACTGATCTAGAAAAACGTCAGGATTATTTCTCTAACTTATTCTTATAAAAATTAACAAGGGTCTTGTCAGCTCTCCGGAGTTATTTTGCTGTATCAGAAGTAATGTTTCATTGGCCCAAACTGGCTCACATAATTTATATTATTTAGCGAGAAGTGGAACTAATAATATGCTACGTAATTCTCCTATTTGCGACATGGGCTCGCAATACTTGTGTCTTCAGCACCGTGTTGACATTTTCAGTTGTAACAATAATAAAATTAAGAACGCTTTATATTATGTTTACTGTAAGTATATTGTATATATATATATATATATATATATATATATATATATATATATATATATTTGATTTATTTTTCTGGCTAACTATTTAAGCTGTCTTGCTCTTTTGTGTTTTCGTACCCTTTAATTGGGCTGCAAAAAATATTGCTCTACGATGCAGCATATACAGGGTTTCTATAAATGATTCATGCATCCAGGCGCTTACGGAAATTATAGATCAAATCAGTTTGCCGCCTCTCAGGAAAGTGAACACAACCGTTGCTTTGACAGATACTTGTCATCTGTCGATTGTCCAGTTATTTGCTATATTTTAAAATGAGAAAACGCGTGGGAGTGTTTATTTACAACATATGCTGTAGTTTTTTTGTGGAATAATTAACTTTAAGGTCGCAGAAAGCTCGCATTTCGGAGCTGTGGAGTGACATGGTTTCGTTCAACTTTTAGGTTATGTATCGTAATTGTGAGGTTGTGACTACAGTAAGCCTGTTAAACTGTACTGTGATGGACTAGAAGTCTAAGAGATGATTTTAGCCTGCCGAAATGGTAAAATTTACAAAACTAAGTGGCAATAATGTTAGCTGCACTACACAAAGCTTCCACAGTGTAAGGATGTAAACCGTAGAGGTTTTCCACAAGCCTACCTTACCAATAATTATTGTGAGTTCTTACTTTTGAAAGGAAAATAGAACCGTAAATTTTTGGAAAATCTTTATAAAACCAGCAGTTTCCTAATTATAGATACTTGATCTACAGTATATTGTACCTAATCATTTATAGAAACCCTGTAGAACGAGAGATATAAGTAACTCTAAACAAACGAATTTTGTAATGTATATTATACACAAATATTTGAACAAAAAGCCAATAGACTTTTTTAATTTTTTCTTTAAGACTATTTTTTAAAATATAAAAACTAATTTTATTCATAAAAGCTTTTTCGTCTGGATTTGAAAGCGACATGACTCACTTTTACTTTATCATCATTATTATTGATAATCAATAATATATCTTTTTATAATGTTTTCCTGATTTCTTAATTTAATTTGTCGAAGGTTATCAGTATTATGATGCTTCACTTTACGATTAGTTAAAGTGTTTTTTCAAGACATTTTTGAATTTTGTCAAACGAACTGCAGACTTTAATCCATAATTTCATAACAGACTTTACCTTTCTTGTACCATACCTTACCGTACCATAAACCAGCTAATATTTACTGCTTTTTAACAAATTAGTTCTTATTCAATAATAATATATCTTAATTTGTTACCTTAGAAAATTACAAATATATAGACTGAATGCCAAATATGGCAATCAATAACTGTTGCATCAAAACCTACCACTCTCGATTAATTTCCCAAATTCAAAACTTAGGTAATTCGATTACTTGTAAGTGCTGCCATTTATTTTCCAAAACGTTTTAATTAACGCCTACCAAAGGTAGACAAACACGCAAATCTGTTTCCCACCGATCGAAAGTTCAACCAACAGATTCCGATTACCAAGTGAATGAAATATTACCCTAATATGTTTGGCTACTCGCCTTTCCGTAAACTAAATTTCATTATTCAGTCAACAAGTTGAGCTTAACTCGGTTATGTGTAACATCAAATGAACGATCGCAGCTATCACATCTGGTCTCGAAAACCCATTTAAAGTGTATATTCAAGTAGGGGACCCTTGATGGTTCACTTGGCCGTTACTTCATTTATATATATTTATATTATTTGGTTTACAAAAAATAAACAGTAAATAGGAAAGACAAATATAATAAAATAAAGTAAGTGAAACTTACTTAAATAAGCTATAATAGATGCGTGTTCTCCCCAAAATGAATTATTTTTTACGCAATAGGATTCAACAAAATGTTCTAGAGAGGGCACTCATCGTTTTTCACTTATATCTACTCAACGCAGCTAATCGGGACGTTTGTTTCAACCTCCAGTTATTGTCTTTCTGAACCTAATACCGCAGACAGAAATGAAATCCTTCGAGTAAAAGTCGCCCCGTACTAGCCATGAAAGCTAACCATAGTGAGATTAGCTTTATATAAGCACTGGGAGTAATATTTTCTCAAATAATTATTGCATACATCAAATGAAAGACAACTGCAAGATACAACGATGTCCAGAGTGCTTTCTGACAGTGTGTGTTCATACATTTTTCCAGTTTCAGCAAAAAAATGGTGAAGTGATGGATGATTCCGGGTTAGTTGGCCGTTGTCGACCCAATTTCTTCCTCGCTGACGTTTCACCAACTGCTGTGGTGAGCCTCTTCAGAGCTGAGTTCATGGTGTACAGAGTTGCCTTTGTGAGAACATACGAGTAGATTGGCTCTCATTGAAGCGAGGCAGAGCTCGTCGTGATCTGTATCCCTCTGGGGATGTTTTGGTGTCCATGCATTCTTTAGCTTAAAGCTTCCTCCTTGCGCTTGAAGTTCGCTTGATGTTTGTAGATCTCAGTAGTAGCTTCACGTTGCAGACGAGCATAGTGTGATTGTCAGTATGATGTCCCTGTTGTAGAACATGGTCTGCAACAGCAGGTCTCTCAGTTTATGTAAGACGGTAGCATTTCCCGTGGTCTTTTATACTTGTAAAAACACTTCTATTGGTGGCCCCAATGTACACTTTACTCTTTTCGCAAATGCATGGTATACTGTGAACTTCTTCTGCTGTGCTGTAGCTTTCTTGTTTGTACATAGATGTGATGTTCATTTGCTGCAATATTTTCCCACGATCGTCGACGGTTTTGGTATAAGACACGCTTCTCAATGGTGTTGGTTGTCTAGTAGATTTAATTGGATGAGGTAGTGTTTAAATAGCTCGTTTTATCTCTTTAACCTAATAACCGTTGTAGCACCCTGCTTAGGTGGTAGAATTCCGTTTGTAGATGTTGGTTGTTTTTGTGCTTGTGCAATAAAAGTTTTAATAGTGACCCTAGGTTTGTGGTAAACCTGCTGATCTCCTAGCTGCTGATTCATCTTTCGGGTTACTAAAACATCAAGGAAGCCCAGACGACAGTATTTTCTATCTTTTTATCCCATGCTAAACTCTATGCTTAGCTGCGTGCTGTTTAAGTACTGTTGAAGCAACTTTCGTAGAGCGTCCCCACTATGGCTCCAAGTCGTCAACGTATCTGTACGATGGGTTTCTTCTCCTATGTTCCAATGGCTTTTTTTTCGAACTTCTCCATGAAAAGGTTGGGTTACCCGTAGTTACTCCGTCCAGCTGCTGGTAGTAATTACCCTTCCAGGTAGAGTAAGACGAAGTGAGCTAATGTTTGAACACTCTTGTAACATCGATGATATCTTTACCGGGACTTTCATGAATACAGACATTACATCGAAACTCACCAATCGGTCCTTTCTTCCAATTTGCAGAGTTTTTAAGTTTTACTTGATGTAACTGGGGTTAATCTCTGTGAATGGCTGTAGTAGTTTAGTGAGATGTTTTGCTGCATATTACGATGGCGATCCAATCGCGCTATAATATAATATTAATGTCGATAAATTACAGCATATTCGTATTGCATGCTAGGTCTTATTTATATCGAGCCAAAAGATTGCGCAACTCACAAAGCCTCTTGGCACAGGTTTATAGAAGTAAAGTAAAATTATTCTGCAATATCCACAACCAAAGACCGCGCCCAAGTTAAGATAAAACATTTACTTCATCATAATATACGTAAGTACAGTTTATAATGTGAATATTGCCCTAATAAAACAAGAACTTACAGCAGCTGATGGATTAAAACACAACACTTATATGTATTATACTTCCTTTTATCAAAGTGCTACCATTAAGTATGTTCAAATTGTTGGCCTGTTAGAAATCCGATCGCGAGGCGATTGGCCTGTCGGTGTATAAAAGACCGGTACACTCAGGTATGACAATAACGGAATTAATTTCATACATATCCAACTTTTTACTGTTGTCACTTTTTGTATAGTCAATTTCAAATTTGCTGTAACCGGTCACAAGTGGAAGAATGGAGCTAGAACATGTTAGACAGTTTGAAAATTTATTTATTTTCTTTTATAATAGGTATAAGGTCAGATGAATATTGAATGGTTTTCTACAAAATAAATGTTGTTTTGACTTATTTCTGATGCAAAACATGTTATGTAATTTATCTGTACGGCGTTTTGATTTAATCCACATCTTTTAACTGTAGTGCCTGTTTAGGCTGGAGTACAGAAGAATGTAGATACGTCACATTAGCTACTTATAATGACTTTACATACTAATAATGAAAGTATATGGTTAATAATTTTCTTCTCATGGATTTCCGTTATTGCGACCTGGAACTGAAACCATGCATAATAATAACTATATAACCTCTGGTACTCTTGTGATGAATTATTTTCGATCAGATTTGAAGTTTCTGAAGCAAATTATAAGATATAGGTACTAACCTCTTTAGAAGACCTTATGAAAGGGGTTTATAACATTTCTCATTTATATAGTAACAGGTAAGTGTTCCTGGAATTTTTCAAAGCCTCATGGTATTTTTTATACAAAACATTAGAGCTTTAACGATTTAGAAATTGTATGCTAGTTTATTTTCGGTATATGACCTTTGTTGTATGGTTTTGCTGGGCTCCATTGATGAACTTAAATTTTATTGTCACTATGTGAAATTTCACAATGTACACCTACTCTAGTCTCAGGTTTGATCCGGGAACACAAAAGACGTAATGATACTTTTCCCTATGGTGCAAGCGTGAGATGGGATATTATGTATTGCTGGATTTCAAATTCGCCTAGCAACCATCGCTGTCAAATCCGTCAGTAATAAAGATGGAATTATCAGAAAGAATATGAAAATTATATACGTCGCAAACGTTGTCCCTACCCTTCATTATACACTGACCTTAATAATCTCCAGAGAATGCTATCAATAGAACCTTCGCCAAGTGTCAATAGCGTCTGGATAGTGTCCCTTCTGGAATTTTTGATGGAGGTATAAAAAGCCCGACGGAGAGAGCGCGGGCAGTTCTGAATTCGAATAGCGGTTATCAAGCGAGCGGAAGACTTGGCGAAGCGGKTGTTTTTAGTGCTAGTGTGTACAGTACAGTGGTCTAGTGGTTTAGAAGTGTTAAAATAGTAGTGTTTGCAACTAGTTTTTTAGAGTTGATATGTGTATTTGATACAACTGTTTTAAATAAAAGGAAGTCACATATCCGCAGTTTTCGAGTCCCAAAGTCGTAACAGTATGTTATGGTTATGAGATTTTTACATATCTTTAAATAACTATGTAGGTATATAAATAATTACAGCACAGATATAAATGAATAAATGAATGTTTGGTTTCTTATTTGAAGTAACTTCACGTTTAAGTAACTAAATATTAAAATTAACAAAAGGTAAATTATATTTCTAGGCTAAGTAATAAAGGCATATTATATTATATATATTATCACATTATATTGCAAAATCATGTTACCCCTTTTGACAGTAATTGCTATAAAATAATTTGTCTGCAGCAGTTACAAATCTAAAACCTAGTATTTATTTTCAATACAAAGTATAGCGGTAAAGGCACAACAGATACATGTGCATAGAAACAATATTCGGATGCAAACTCACAGTACATCCCCATCTAGAAAAGCAGGAAACACGCCACTGCATAGAATAACGGATACGAACGATCCTCCCCGCAATAACAAACCGATATATCGCCGGCAATTGCAACATTAACAAATTGCACTTCTCACTTAACGGCATATGGGCCTAATATATGCATTGAATAAACCGAGGGATATTAGTCACAGTCGTGGGCGGATCGCCCAGATTTTACAAGGGATGCTGCTCGCACAGAACGCGTGAGGGTTTTCAACACCCCATATAAAGGAGGGTCGGTCGATAAGAAATTTAATCAAACGTTGTCAAAGCCACATTTAAGCCGTATTATTAATTATCTGGCTTCTGAAAGGAGATAAATAGTTAAAGTCATATTTTATTTACCGAACAGTAAATAATAGGGTAGCTGCACAATACCTACGTGATACTAAACTGAAAACATGGTATTAGAAATTTTGCACTTCTGGGCAGTATTTCTAAAACGACCCGCTACTGAGTTCAACAAATTCACCTACCTAATACGCATCAATATGGTAAATTAGAATCATCGCTTACTACCAATTTTTGTGATTTTATGGTTGATTTCTGGGCAACTTCCATCATTGTAAACAGTCGTATATTAATGAAATTCAAGGATTTATTATTAGGTCTATACAACTTACAAAATGGTATACCGATTTTCTGATGAAAACATCAATTTGAACTTACTAATTACTTATCTTGTGATGTACTCAAGCTTTGTACAACCAAATTGAATTCGAAAAACGGCGAGTACAGGGTGAGCAAATAATAGAGGTGGCCGGTCATATCTCATAAACCAGTAGCCCTAGAGCTTTGAGGTAAATTTTTTTTAAGTAAAGTGGCCAATAGAAATCGCTGGAAAATATTTTCGAGTTTGTAAAGTGACCGCTAGAGGGCGTTGTGGTACCTCCAAATTACAAAATTAATGTTTGTGTCATTTTTAGCCTAATAAATGTCTGCAGTATTAAACACTTAAAGATTGTTTGGCCTAAAATCTACCATTTTTGTTTAGAACATTTTTTCGTTAAATGTCAAATAAAGGAGTGGGGGGGGGCAGGTGAATATTAATATAGAAAATCGCTAACATTTCAGGTTTGGTTTGACCGATTTCAACGGACGAGGTGTCGTTTTCAAGAGCTTATGTGCCCTTATAAAAAGCAATTTCAAGTGTCAGAACATTGTTTGTGTATTGACCGCAAGAGGGCGTTTTCTGCAGTTACTACCTAAATATCAATTTTTCTCGAAATTTTTAAATGCAAAGCTATTTACGTCAATAAAAGAACAATTGAATATAGACTAAAATGGTGAAAACAGCACCATTTAAAAATTTCGAGAAAAACCGATTTTAGGTAATAATTTTAGAAAACGCCCTCTTGCAGTCAACAGACAAACTATGTTCTGACACTTAAAATTGCTGTTTATAAAGGCGCATAAGCTCTTGAAAATGACACCTCATTGGTTGAAATCGGTCAAGCCAAACCTGAAATATTAGCGATTTTCTATATTAATATTCACCCGCCCCCACTCCGTCATTTGACATTTGGCAAAATATTGTTCTAAACAAAAATGGTAGATTTCAGTCCAAGCAATCTTAAAATGTTTAATACCTCAGACATTTATTAGGCTAAAAATGATATAAACGTTATCTTTGTGATTTGGGGGTGTCACAGCGCCTCCTAGTTGTCACTTTACCAACTCAAAAACATTTTCCAGAAATTAAGATTGTTTGCACTAAAATCTAGCATTTTTGTTTACATTTTTTCGTTAAATGTCAAATAAAGGAGTGGAGGCCAGTGAATGCTAACATAGAAAACCGCTGATATTTTGGGTTTTGCTTGACTGATTTCAACCAACGAGGTGTCATTTTCAAGAGCTTATGGGACTTTATATAAAAAGCCATTTTAAGTGTCAGAACATAGTTTATGTGTTGACCGCAAGAGAGCGTTTCTGAAATTACTACCTAAATATCGATTTTTCTCGAATTTTTTAAATGGTGCGGTTTTCACGATTGTAGTTTTCACCATTTTAATCTATATTCAATTGTGCATGTAATAAAGTAAATAGCCTTATAACTTTATAACTTCTCAAACGTTAAGATTTGGACGGCTTCACTTCTGCAATGGCCCTTTTGAGAAGCATAACGTTTACTGCCGAATAAGATGTTTTGACTTATTTTCACGGCGACTTCATCTTGTGCTGCCCCTCACCAGTGAACATTGACGTAGCTGATTGGGGTAGTGCAAGGTACGAGAGCAGTCAAACCAAGACTGCCCTACTGTTGTCTTTACCGACGAATATATCTAATTTTTGAACGGAATTGCATGTGTGGCGCTCTTTTGGAGTAATGGGCCGTTATGCTCTTCATTAGGGGCAACATGATCGTCCAGCGTTATATGCAGGCACTACAGGTTTTACCCTTCATTAGGAACCTTCTCAATCTACGTTTACAACAATGCAATGTTTTTTACCCATCGAACATATCTTGAAGATTATGGACAGAAGATTGTAAAATCTGCCTTATCGGTCAGACTCTTATGACACGTCATGATGCTGTACATACAATTACCTTATAATGAGACCTCGGAGGCGAAAATTGAGTCGATGAGCTGAAGCGTTAAAGAGTGAATACAGTCCACCTACTTTTTAACGTGAATCCGTTTCATTTTGTAAAAATCGCTAATAGGTCATCTAGCCATGGCTTTACTGACTACGATGTAGGTTTGCACGATCAGTAAGTACTTACCAGGAAAACCCCAGCGAAAACAGTACGGTGAAATAAAATTACTTTGAATGATTAATCTTTGTCATACTCATTTTAGCTCTCCAATTAGGTACATCCTCTACCACGGTACCACGGACTGTCAAACTGACGTCATGTATGACAGTACGCCGCAGAAGTCAAACCAAGACAGAAGCACTTACAGACCTCTGAGGATGCCGGTCACTCGAACCGTTGAAACGTCAGGGATAACACCCAACCGACGACGGCCAGAAAGCCCAATAACACGGTTTTCTACAAACCCTGGCCGCAAAAGCCTAAACCAATATTTAAGCACACCAAGGTTTATTCAAACACTACAATTATTATTATTAGTGTGTCATTATACTCGTATATCGAGCAATGTAGGTACCATCACCTGTTTCTGTTATAGAACAAATATCCAGCACCAGTAACTCTGATCGTGTGGTTCTTAACAGCTCAATTTCTACGTTGACGCTAGCCAAAATATCGTGGCTTTTTTTAATGCTATGCCAATAGCCAGAGATGCACCCGAAGAAGTTTTGAGTAAAAGGAGTAGAGAGTCCATTTGTGGAAGACCTTCACGCTTCTTTAACAGCATCAGAGTCCAATCAATAACAATCGTGAATTCTGCAAATAAAGTATTTAAAAAATATTAAAAAGCTTTTTCGGCGAGAGACTAGGCGCACTTTTCTTGTATGGTCGAGATGTATTGAATTTCATTTGAAGTAAAAAAAATAAGTATTTAGATGCACATTCATCATCGTTAGGTGAGATATCCAACGGAAAGTGTACAATAGCGCCTTTTTCATATATAAAGTAAAAATGTGCTAAAAACGTTGTATTTTCTGTATAGGTGCTCTTGTGTTCTTTGACCATGAAAAAGCATATATTTAAAGTTACCGAATACGCATTATAACAGGTGCTTAGTTAAACAAGTTATAAAGTCGCTTATGATTTGCTGAAAGACAATGCAGAGCAAAAAAGGAGATACGATTTTGTCCCACATCGAATTCAGTTCAAGACTGCGACTTTTTACTTTGATATGGGGCTTTTTTCAAACTGGAGCACGCCATTCGCCATTCATTTCGAAACGACCGCGACTGCTTTCAACCATATACGAAGAGTTTTCAAAAAATGGAATTTCTAACGAGCTGCATGTCGTATGTATGTACCAATTGGTGCTTATTAGAAAAATACTCGCAGTAGGCACAAATACTTTTTGTTTGCCCTAGACTGTTTCGTATATCTCGTAATAGTTGTATTTTTGGTTGCCTAACTCTAACAACTGTAATCGACACGCAATTGTTAACAACTAACTTAACAATTTCTGGCTTTTCCGGCCTGTGTTATTTACAGCACTCTGGAGCATTTTTTTAATAAACACCCGTTACTTTTATGAAACCAAATGCGTTAAAATGTTATGTCAAAACAATTATTATCAAATTTATGACTTTTTAAATGTACACTCGATTCGGTTCACCTCGATATTTCGATTCAATCTGATGCATTCCAAATAGATTAATTATATAATCGATGTTGTATGTGCCGAGCGTCTATATCTATTTCTACATTAATAACAAAAAAATTACTGCCGCAAGCATTTTCTAAACTTTTATTTCTGACTTCATGAAAGCGTTTGCTAACAGAAGGTTATTTCAGAAATGCGTTGAATTAAAATTGGAATATCCTTCATCGCCGCAGTTGGCTTTGTTACCCGCTGAGGACGTTTGTATACAGGCAATAAACATAAAAACAGGGCGACACAAAAGGAGTGCTGACAATTAAGTTAAACAACAACTGAATGCCCCGCTACCATTGTATTTTTGTCGCGAATAAAAGAAATTACCCTTAATAATGCAGTCGGACATTACGGAAAGAGCAACGTTCCATGAAATTTACATGCAGTGACGTCAACGGTGGGCTCTAAAGCACTTCCGTGATTTTCGTCGGCTCCAAAGCCCTTAAAGTTTATGATGGTAGAAAGGAAAAAATACTTTGGTCTTTGAAATTGTTGTGCAATTCCGTTTAAGCAAGCGTTTCACTTACCACGGAAATATGTGATAATCATTTAAATATTATTGCAAAGTGTCGTGTCCAGTCAAAGACTATATTATTTACCTTATATAGGTATACGTGCAACACAAATATTGTTTGTACCTAAAGCATTTTAGTTCCATTTCCTGCATAACCTGAACGTTAATCCTGGCCAATTACCAAATGGTATTATGGCGCAATGCTGAATTAAATAGGGTGCAACACGCCATGTGAAGGTGTCAGAGAATTCGTTGTTTTGAATTCATCTACTCCATTTTGAATACGGGAGTGATCTAGATAGTATCTGTGGGAGATACTTAATATTCCTATTGCATTTAATTAGTGTAACGTGCCAACACCCAATATTTGATTGTAAACGCCTGAACAATTTTGGATCAACTAATAGACTAGTGCGATATCCAATCAATTTTCCCAAAATGATTAATGTTTACTAAAAAGCCTAGACATGGCACTGATGTTATAGACCGCTATACATAGATACATACAGATCATAGTAATTAATCTGTAAACTTTATATATCTATTTTAATACCACGGGGCAAAGACTAACAAATAAATTGATAATTCGGTAAAAAATTGTTTAGTAGAAGTAAGTCCTTCTCTTTTGAAAACTAATCCTGTACTAGTTATTGTCCTTGAATCTTGATAGTTATATATGTTTCTCTGTTGTTGGAGGATTTGACAGCTATGCCAGCGGTGGTTGCTATGAGAAGTTGAAATGCTGCAATACTTGCTACCCGATCTCCCATCTCTCGCTTATATTCAGATAAACACCATAAAATGGTTGTATTATACGACTACAACAGATTAGAAAGCTTGCAAACTGCAGACTTATCTTCTGCAATTTCAATTCTATAATTCCAGTATCTTAATTTCTAGTTTATAATATAAGCATTCGTTCGAATGCATACCAGATTCAAATCACGACCCTTGGAGGCCTTGAAAGACCGTGTTCGAATCCTGGCCAATGCTTTCTTAATAACTATCTCCATGAATACCTGCAAAAATTTAGCTATTAAAAGTTCTTAATATTTATAATCTGGGCTACTACGACACGATAGATACAATTACTTTGTATCTAAGAACTAAAACAAAAGCGGATTAACAACAACAAAAATGTGTTCTCCCATGATCGACTCCAACTCGATCAATAACGAATATTAATATTAATATTACTTTACGGTACGATCAATGGGAGAACAAAAACGATATCTGAAAACGTGCACAATCCGACAACATCTGATAGTTCCGATCGTGGTCCACGAGTACTTCCAACCTCCTACCGTTGATTGCACGGCGATCTGCAGAAATCACGGCGATCTGCAGCAATTTTGATGTCCTGTAACTTTTGAAGCGGGAGGCTGCACACCGTAGGGCTCCTGATTCGGAGATCAGTGGATCATGAGCTATTACCATACTAAGTTTGGTCGTGATCCGATCAATTCCGCTTCATTGAGTGATGTATATAGTTCTCCTTTTTCACGTACCTCACGGTAGGATCAATGGGAGAACGAAAAATTAATAATCCMAATAKGTTTTCTGAAGATTGTACTAGATTTGATAATAATCACATTCACACCGTTATGTGTAAGTGACCAACCGTCCGGATTTAGCCCGGACGGGTTTGTATTTTTGTTTATGAATCCGTATTTAATATGGCATCCGGATTTGTCCTTAATTTCAAAATTTTGTTTGGATTTGTTCGGTTTTTTAGGGTTTGGCTAAAAAGTGTGCAAAATATGTGCACAACACGGTATTTTACTTTTTCATTGTTGTCAGTCTTCTCGTGCTTCAAGCTTCATGCAGTTAGGCGTTGCTAACTTCATCTGTCACATTAATGTTAGCCACAGACATCTCATCTATTATGTAGATGGCTAATTGTTAGGGCATGCGCGAGAAAATATTGTAACGACCCGTAAGTCGCCATATTGCTTGTTCGTAGGGCAGCGAGTCTGCGCAGTAATTCCCTGGTTTGACAAAGTGAATGGCGATTGGTGAGATGGGCGGCAGGTCCTGTTGTTTGTTGTGACGTTGTCATGACGTTTCCGTATTATAATCTTTACTGCGCATGCATCTGACCCTATCTGTCCGAGTATCATTTATCACAAAATCTAATTAGTATTACATTAAACTTCTAGGTATTTAGTTCAGTGGTGTCAGCGCGCATTTGTATAGCCGGTATAATCTAATGCCTGACCGTTCCTCTTTACTTTTTACTTTATCCTATTTTACAAATAGCACCATGGAGGCGTCCGGATTTTCTGGTTTGGAAAGTTGGTCACCTTAGTTATGTGTTCTATGAAGCTTCTAAACAGTTTATTTAAGCGATTTTCCAGTTCACAAGATACTTTGATACAGATGATGTTGACTCGTAATCTGGAACATTCGAATATGCCTACTACTGCAGACAGGAGCTCTATATTCCATTTAGGGTAAGGTTCGTTGTATTAAACAATCTCCTCAAAACCTCAGCGGGTTATCTCTTGTTCGATATATTCCAGGACCTCTAGCCTTAAGAAATTTTAACATAGTAGTAGCAAATTAGATGTATTTGTGTAAGTGAACAAAATTATTTTCGCTGGCTGGATGTAATATCGAGATCTAGCAGCTAGCAAAATTGCAAAATTTAAGATCGTCAGTTTGCGATTCCTACGCGTGAAATCTCATCCTAAACCCAAATAAAAGTGCCTTTCAAAATAAAAAACGTCTCTCTTTTAACAACAAGAACTCAACGCAACCCGAATAAGACAAGATAGACATAGAAGGAAAAGGGAAAATGCAGGAAACTACACAAATAAAAAATCCAGGGAAAGCGAAGCTGCTTTCTAAAGTCACTGGCCCACCAAATATTTGGGGAAATACTGCTTAACAAGAGCAGAACACTTTTAAAAGAGAATAACTTATGAAGCAAAGCTGTATGTCACATTAGACTAAAGATATGGATGTTTACAGCAGCTTGGAAGAAACTGTGCAAAAACAACTACCAAAATACAATTCAATGGAAAGGGCTAACACTATCCCAACACTCCAAAATGACCTAAATCCAGAAGGCTTCTGGGGAAAGGAAATCACAGTGGCTAGAGAAATGCTACACGTGTAAAAAAAACAGTATACATACACTAAGGGACAAAATAATAATATTTTCAATTAATATCTGTACAGATTTCAATGAGGCCTAAGGAATCACGAAAATCAGGAAAATACGGAAACAGTACTAGCCTCACAAAATATGTACAACCTTAAAGAATGCCCGATAGAAAAGCAAATGCCCTTAGACCGGAAATAACCAGCAGAGCACCATCATCCTATCTACAGCCCGAAGAGAACGGATTAAAGCCATAAAATCACCCAAAAATAGCGTCGAGACCATCACGTAAGGGCAACCTAAACAGGACACAGAAATCAGAATTGTTACTTGCAAAAGACAAAAAGCAAAAACAATAAATAAGCAGGTCCTAAATATGTACACAKTTCCCAATAGTAGCTCATCCGAGGAAAAAGAATAATCGTACAGCCAAGCTTAGCAACCATCAAACAGAAATATCTATAGAATGCACCACTGGTTGGGTGCACTTTGCAAACCTTCCCATCCTAATCCCCAGCTTTCCATAGTATGCGTTGCGTAGGAGCCCACTAGCAACAAGCATGTCACCCCTCCAMCACAGCATAGACGTAGCCGGTGCGACGGTATATCCAGGAGCGGCAAAAATGCCTACCGTATGCTGGATTTAGTTATTTAATCAAGCAGGCTGACTTTTGAATAGCACAATTTCAGTATTGGTTTGTATTTAAGGACAAGTTTTAGCTTTCCTTGTCTATTATAATTCGAAATAGACAAAATTTGTACTAGTTTTGGAGATCTTAATCACTATAGTTAGAACGAAAAAACAGCGTCTTCTCAATACATGACTTGATATTTACGGATGATTTGAATTAACAGTTTTGAACATAATCTGTTCCATACATCAAAGTGGCAACTGCACTTCCCCCAAAAAAAATATCTATGAAAATTTTTGCTGGCTACATTGCGAGTGTTGTGTGTTTTGTTGTCTATACCGAAAGGGTGTTAATAAAATTTGGCGTAGGTATATTTTAATGACAGAGTGATTTCCAAATGAGCTCACTTCAGAGTTCAGATCTTACAGAAAAAAAATAATAGCGCATTACCCACGTAGTTTGAAACAAATTTATTTAACATTTTTATAGGCCAATAGACAAGGTAATTTATGACTCTTACCCTTCGCATAAATTCTTAAAGCTGCTAATTACTGTATTTTACGTACAGTTTTTTTAATGAAAAATAGACATTTTGTAGGTAATTATTAATAAATCACATAATCAAATCCGTATCTCGTTAGGTAAATTCTAAACCTCTGCCGTCGCCACGATCTCAAACAATCAGGACATTTGGTACAAATGGCGTTGCATTAGAAACTTGATGGAAACGATCGTCTAAATCCCAGAAACCGAGCACGCGGCCCGAATGGGTGTATTAATACAAGAAACAAACTGCTAAACACAACGGCTGGAAGTCGTCCATTAAGTAACAAGTTGAGATAACCGTGCGGGTATCCCATGGAAACCCCGGGATAAGGGTTAAAGTTCTCGAGAGCTGTTGATGATGTCGAGGACAACAAAAAGCAGACAGCCATGGACATGCTAATTACATGCTTTCTACATACACTCTACAACATCGGCATTAATTCAACTAGCTAACTACAGCGCTCGGCCTCGCCCCGGGTGTATTAGGGCTAATGTACCCTTGCTGTACGCCGTGCTTTCGGCTTAGTCTACAAACAAGTTGGTTTTGTTGTAATTGTGCCCGCCGAACACTGTGTTCTACTTAATATCGTAAGACATAAATTAATATAACTATTTAATGTCAGGCACAAATGGGATTTATCTTACATGTTGTATAAATTAATCATGTTTGTTCCATTGCCTTGTTCTCATTTAATTTACGTGTGCATAGTTTAACCCATACCTATACCTGTATGACGCATTTCTTAAATTATATTAAGAAAAATTGAGTTCCGTGTGCACTTAAAAAAAAGTGCTATATGGCGATACAGGTGCAATATCACTATTTTGTATTTCAATTATGTCTATTAGGTAAAATTGAGGAAATGGCGGCACGAACGTCCTGTATACTAACATTTTGTAGCCGATAGTACTAAATACTTTTTATTACAGTACGAATAAATAACTGTAGTACTCAATTAATATGAATAGCTTTTATCTTTTTGAGCCGAGGGGCTGAAAATAGCCTGAAATTTTAAATCGGTGATTTTTGAGGAGACAACATTTGTTTTGTTTATAGTAAACGCTCTTATGCTGTTAGAAGCGTTATATAAAATTTTTCTATAGAGTAACATATAAAGATCAGAGAAATCATCTATCTAGCCTAAAGATGAAAACAATTCCGACCTAAAATAAATGGGAGGCTTAGTCGTTTGGTGTTAATTTGATATTATGTGCTGCAGACAAACAGTGTTGAGATGCATTAACCTGAATGAATAAAATTTTGCTCGCAATATGTTCGTTTAAAAACTAATTGATGCCAAATTTTCCTAGTTTGTAAAGTTGCATCTTCTAGAAGTAGTAGTGACTTTTCGACCAAGTAATATAGATAATAATCAACAGCGTTTAAATGTTTTTTGTCCAAATACCATCGCTAGACATTCTCACATTCCATTTACGTTATTGCGAATTTTCTATGGGTATTATATTAAGACCGGCATAGTTCATTCATACCACCATAACTTACTTCATTCTTGGCACACGAAATAAAAAATTCTCATCCTACACTTGAATAATCTAGCCTTTTGTTAAAATCTTTATTGGACATGCAATTTCACATGGCAAAGACACTTTTTTAATATTCTTTGCACGTAATTTATGCCATTAACCCAATACTCCCGTGTTGGTATGCTTAAAAAAATACAAGTAGGTACGTTCATTAAGGAGAACCTTTGGCGTTTAGCGTTTGTGCAAAGATTCAAAATGTTTTAATTCTAATAAAATTTTGTATGCATAAAATATGCGCTCTTTTAAGGTGACGACTTTCTCAAAATAGTGTAATTTTGAATACGTCGTTTACAAAATTAAAAAACAAATAAAATTTATAAGGTTTTTATTCTTTGCGAATGAAATGATTCAAAAATTAAGATGTACGAACGCAGTCTTTAATAAAAATTTCAGCTAATTTAAACAGCCATCGAAAGAATACATTTGCGGTATTCAAACCCAATAAGGGTGAATTTGTGCGCATTTGAGCATTAGACGGATTTTTATGGAAACGCACATTAGAATTGCTGCGGTAATTTCACATTCCGTGTAGCGTAGATTTTTATGACCGATAGTTGCGATCTTCATTGGCCAACGTTAGAAGTTTTGACAAAGTTGTTTGTTTGGTGACGTTTTCCACTAAGGACACTGCATTATTAGGTACCCTTAACATTAGTCTCAGGTTTGATACGGGAAGACAAAAGAATGATACTTTTCCCCTTGGTACAAGAGAACCGGGTAACGGGTATTGCCGAATTTCAACTTCCGTCACAACTACCAGAAATTGTAGAGGAAGTAAGGTACCCTTAAAATTATTTAAAAAAGCAGTATTATGAGCCTTGTTTTCTACAAATTCAGATAATAAAGCCTACCGGATTAAATAACTGCACACTCCTTCTACATGCTGTCTGGGCACAGAAAATATATATCTAATATCCATATTGGTCACATCTTCTCATATCCGCAACGTACTCCTTGTCACAAATCACGCATAAACATTTTTCTCTATCCTGGAAGAACTTGTAGGCGCCATTAGAAGATGTGGAAGCTTCTTTGATTTTTGTGTTCAAAGGCTGTGGTTCATACGTTGTGTTGCTGAGCAAACACTACATGTGGATCCCATATCCTTCTGGTTTCTTTGGCACCATCAAAAATGAAGAGCACAGATGGGGGCGGCATGTATTCCGCAAAGTGATCGAGCCATTTAGTGAATGTTTCTATTGTCATGCTTCCTTTGGGTGTCATCATTGACGTTTTGCCCTTGAATAGAATAACGGGGGAAGTAGCTTTGCCAAGGACATTAGCGCATGCTATGATGGTGGCATGTTTCGCATGCTCCTGCGAAATTTAATACACCCTTTTGCTCCTTTGGCAGCCAGGAAGTTTTGCTGATGGTGAACTGTAAGGCGACACTACTCATCCATGTTGAAAATTTATGAAGCTTTATTTTTTAATTCGGTACGTTTTAATAAATCGCTCAGTTTTTGAAAATGATCGGCCAAATTATGACCATCTAGTTTTTGCGTTAACGCATTTGGGACTTCCGTTTGGAAATTTTAGGATGATTCTTCAAAACAACTCTTAACCATTCTTTCCTGGAAAGTTTGGTTTCTTGGTTGAAACAGTGTTGAATTTTATTTTCATCCACATATGTATCTATACACAGATTGCCTTAATGACTTTAATGTTGGTAGAAAACGTTTGTCGGCTAGCCTTATAATTTTCCTCCCCAAGTCTTCCTCTTTGGTCAAAATTGTATGCTGCCCAACGAAGAGAAGTACGAGCTTTTATGTAGTTTCGCAGAGTTCTTAAGAGTACACCTCATTTTTGCTCAGCGTACCGCTGAGATTTTCCTTGTTTGATGAGGTTTAGAGCTTCTTCCAGTTGACCCGTATCCCTCGATTTCTTTAAGTCATTCTCTATCAAAAAAGTGTTGGATGGTGCATTCAAAACGCAGAAATTAAGGCCCAGCTCGTATTACCAAGCTCAGCAGAAATTAAAGGCCGGGCCTTAAAATCTGCGGTACGTTACTTTCATTTTGAGATTACAATGACAAAAATGTTAAAGGCTTTAAAAAATGTTCGTGCATCGAAGCTTTAGAAAACAGAGATCGTAATGCTTCAAAACGGAACATTTTATCTTACATATATAAGTTGCAATCACTTACCAAAATAAGGAGATGCTTATAACACGCACATGTCACAAGAGCGTTTGCCGCGAAGTTAGCCATAGAGCTGTAATTTATGTGAAATTTGCCACTGCATATGCCAGCAGTACTTCTCTCTTTTAACAGATTGCAGAAGATTACTTCTAAACTTATTTTTCTGCGAAAACTAGCTGTGAGCTTTATAGTCTGCTGGGCCTTATTACTCCTAAGTAGCTTATACAGTAATGAATAGTGGAGTTTTTTGGAAGTTATTAAATAATAATAAAACACTTGTTTAATCCTACTTCCAAACTTTTATTTTTGGCAAAGCCAAATGCCAGCATTTCAACCGCCAAGCGGCCTTCTTCGGTGGCTTAACAAGTATAACTAAATTAAAACAGTAAAGACATTTAAACATATTGTAAACATAGATAGGTAACAGAGTAGTGTGGTGTGGGAAAAGAATTTGTTTATATTATATTTTCGACTTGACTATTGCGATAAGTGGGTTATTTAAGGGCGTGAGATCCGTATTTAGCAGATGGCTTGAGTTGCGTTTCATGTAAACAGCCTCTAAGGGGTTCAAGTTGACGCGTGTTGACGGTTTTATGTTCTTGACGTTGGCAATATTAAATTTGTGACCTGTTTCAATATTATGTAAAGCTAGTGCAGATTTTTCTCCATTTCTATTGTTTACGTGGTACATATGTTCTTTGAATCTAATATTTGCATTACGTTTTGTTTGGCCAATGTACTTTTTTGGGCAGTTACAGCATTTAATTTCATAAATTCCAGATTTGTTTAACATATCTTCTTTATCCAGGGTGTTACCTAATAAGTTCTTTAATGTGCAGTTGTTTCCAAAAGCAAGATTTATATTAAATTTAGAAAATAAATTTTGAAATTTATGCTCTATTGAAGGATGGTATGTAAATTTTCTATGGAATATGATTTCTTTTTCGGGACTAAGATGCGTGCAAGATTGTAAATTTAATTTATATTTGTGTTTGTTCAATAACTTACTGATCATTTCTTTTTTGAATCCATTTGAATTGGCTAAATTATATATGTATGATAATTCGTTTTTATAATTTTCTGTGGATAATGGCACATTTAGCAATCTATGTATTAAGCTATTAAAGGCGGACATTTTGTATTTGAAAGGTGTACAAGAACTGTTTTTTATGTAATTATCTGTATGTGCCGGTTTTCTGTAAATATTGAACGTGATTGTTTCATCTTTTCTTGATATTAATAAATCTAGAAATGGCAATTGAGAATCCTTTTCTAGTTCAAAAGTGAAATTTATCGACTGATATAATGAATTTAATTTTTGTGTAAAGTTGTTAATATCAAAGTTATTATCTATTATAGCAAAAACATCGTCTACATATCTATACCACAGTATCGGAAATTCATTTGTATTTTTTACATTATTTTCCAGGTAGCTTAAGAAAAGGTTAGCTAAGAAAGGTGAAAGAGGGTTGCCCATTGCCAATCCAAATTTTTGTTTATAAAATCTTTTATTAAATATAAATGTGTTTTGTTCAATGCACACTTTTGTTAACTTTAAGTATTCGTCAACGACCGCTCTATCAAGTTTATTTTTTTCAAGAAAATCTTCCAAAAATTCTAAAGCTTGAGGTACTGGTACGCTATTGAACAAAGATTCGACATCAAAAGATATTAGTCTGTGATTGTGTTTAATTTCAAAATTTTTTAGTTTATTTATTAAATCTAGAGAATTTTTTATTGAACAGTCGTTATTTAGTGTTAATTTATTGAATTCGTTAACCAACCACTTTGCTAATAGGTAATTTGGAGCGTTTATGTTTGACACTATGAGGCGATATTTATTTCCTGGTTTATGAATTTTCGGTAGAGCATAACTTTTTGATATCAACGGATTTTTTAGCTTTAACTTATATTTAAGATTACTATTAATTAACAAACTGCAACTGTCCAAAGTATCATTCACCTCTTTTATAAATTTTTTTAACGGGTTTTTGCTTATTATATCATAGGGACCGGTTTCTAACATAGAAGTAACGTTATTAAAATAATCATCTTTTTCTATAATGACTATGGAATTTCCCTTATCAGCTTTTACATAAAAACAACTCTTACCTTTTAAGCTTTTTAAAACCTTTGTCTGTGATGAAACTGTGCATTGTCTCTGATGTTTTCCATGTATTTCTTTCTCTAAAATTTTTTTGCTTCTCCTTCTCACTTCCGATTTGTTTTCTTCACTAAAATTTACAATCACGTTTTCTATATCACTAATTATGTCTTCTAAAGGAAAATATTTTGGTTTTATTGCATAATTTAAGCCGTGTTTTAACAAATCAAGTTCAGTATTGGAAAATGAAATATTAGTTTTATTATGTACTGTTATTGTAGTGTCCAATTTTCTCTCGTTCTGCGCCACTTGGTGTGATGACGAAGAAATGTCCAATTTATTCTCATTCTGGGAAACTCGGTATGATGATGATGAACCTTGTAGCACTTGCAATTTTAATTTTAAATTCCGATACTTCTTTTTCACTTTTTCACTGATCACTGTGTGATAAATTTAATATAAATCTTGCTTTTGGAAACAACTGCACATTAAAGAACTTATTAGGTAACACCCTGGATAAAGAAGATATGTTAAACAAATCTGGAATTTATGAAATTAAATGCTGTAACTGCCCAAAAAAGTACATTGGCCAAACAAAACGTAATGCAAATATTAGATTCAAAGAACATATGTACCACGTAAACAATAGAAATGGAGAAAAATCTGCACTAGCTTTACATAATATTGAAACAGGTCACAAATTTAATATTGCCAACGTCAAGAACATAAAACCGTCAACACGCGTCAACTTGAACCCCTTAGAGGCTGTTTACATGAAACGCAACTCAAGCCATCTGCTAAATACGGATCTCACGCCCTTAAATAACCCACTTATCGCAATAGTCAAGTCGAAAATATAATATAAACAAATTCTTTTCCCACACCACACTACTCTGTTACCTATCTATGTTTACAATATGTTTAAATGTCTTTACTGTTTTAATTTAGTTATACTTGTTAAGCCACCGAAGAAGGCCGCTTGGCGGTTGAAATGCTGGCATTTGGCTTTGCCAAAAATAAAAGTTTGGAAGTAGGATTAAACAAGTGTTTTATTATTAGCTTATACAGGGTTTCTATAAATTAATGATTTATGCATCCAGGGCGTTTATGGAAATTATCGATTAAATCAGTTCCTCGCCTCTCACGAAAGTGAACACAACTATTACTTTGACGTATACGTGTCATCTGTGGATTGTTGAATTATTTGATATATTTTAATATGAGAAAACGCGCGGGATTGTGCATTCTCAACACATTATGAAGTGCTTTGTGGGATAATCAACTTTAAAGTTGCACGTGCGTATAACTTTTGTGTATCGTAGTTGTGAGGTTGTGGCTACAGTAAACCTGTTAAATAATTGTACTATGATGGACTGAAAGATGTTTTTAACTTGCCGTAATGGTAAAATTCGCAAACTAAGTGGTAGTAACGTTAGCTGCACTACACAAAGCTTGCATAGTGTAAGGGTGTAGACTGTAGAGGTTGCCGCAAGCCTACTATACCAAGGATTATTGTTATTTCTTTGAAAGAAAAATATAACCGTAAATTATAAAACCACTAATTTCGTGACTGTAACTTGATTTGCAACCTTCAGTACTATCGTGATCATTGATGGTGAGCTATCGCCGTGCTTATTGTAGCTTGGCAGTAGTTACAAAAAGGCGGCACAAGGAATTCAGAAATCAACGCCGCTCGCGTTGCATGAATCATTTATAGAAACCTTGTATATGTCGCAACTGTTTCAGCTTACCTTTCAAGATTAAGTGGCTTTATATTCCACTAATTGTAAGCGCCATCTATCACCTTTCAAATAAAATACTGAAGATTAAAGACTCAATTTAGGTAACTTGGTTCCGCTTAACATTTTTTCGTTTACTTTTCGCATTTATTTTAGGAAACAGGATTTAGTACCTTAGACAAAAGTTATATAAAATTATACAATCATTTTAGGCAAATCTATTTATCCTATCTTTTTACATACATTTTTACCAAGAATTCCATTCTTTCCAAAAAATCATACCCTGCTGGGATGAAGTCAAAATATTTCGGCGAGACTTTTTCTTTAAAGGTATGAAGTCTCCACGTTGGTCCAGCACCAAGACACGACCGCTATCTACGCTTATTGCGATATTCATGGGGTATGTAACTACAAACTGTTATTGATTTCTACCAAAGAATTAAATGATATTTAGATAATGCACTTTTTAGACATTACTCATAGTGTCATAGTCTAGTACGTTTGTCGATTGGAGCTCGTCTAACCGAACAGAGTGGTTGAGGGAGTATATCTACGCATATAAATTTATAAACACAAAGATAATTATATATCCTAATGAAGACATTCATTTTAATAAAGACCTGAAATCAATATATTTTTCGTTGCAAAAATTTATCCCCACTGGCGGCGCCTCTGTTCTTTTCGATTTTCCTCTCAGCAATGTTCCACAATTGCAAAACTGTCGAACCTGTTGTCAGCGGACGGGGCCGTAACAAACGATGGTAGCGGGGTAATCACGACATCACGAGAAGTGATTTTATCTTACAGCGAAAGGGCGGGCACCAGCAGCTTGTATAACGTTTGGACGTTACCGAGCTACCACCGCTACACACACTGACACGGCACCATCCACTTCTACCAAATCTCCATTGTAGTTCAAATTGAGACAGCTGTAGCAGAAGTATCTATTAAAAATGTGGTGTGCGACGCTTCCAGAAATCCATCCGGCTTTCGGGGTATTGTCGCCGCCCCGCAGGGAGTCCAGAGACCAGGAACGGGCCAACAATAAAAAAGTCACGTATTTTATCATCGAGCCTCTTGGCAGTTGGCAACGGTCTCAATGTAATTCTAAACCACAGTCGGGGGTAGCATTAATCTAAATAATGGTCGTTTTAATGAAAGAGATGTTTGGAGTTGTCAGGCCTAATACGACAATGTGTGAATGCGATTTTCTGGTCATTTCTCAACACAGACTTTTGTGGTTATACTGCCACCGTGTTTGCTGAATTAATTATTTAAGTAAATCTCTCCCGGTTTTTTGTCCCCTGCACGGCCATTTTGCTCGGCTGAAACTTTCAGAACCTGCAGCCATTGTTACTAAGCTCGGTCGCTGTCAAAATGAATTATTCCATTAGTCTCATTTCCCAGGTAAGCGTGCATGCCGAGTTTAAAAAGCTAAACATAAAGGACAATTTGCCCTTATCATCAACGGTGGTACTTCATTATTCAAGAGACATGTTTCAACAAAAGCTCATGAATGTAACCTGTATTTTACCGATTTAGAATGCTTATAATGCATTATTTGTAACTATAAAATGCAAATTCAAATTAAACCAATACCACTTAGGCTATATTTTTCGCTATACCGGTGAAGTAAAACTAGATTACTATTAATTATTTTTATACTATGTACCTATGGAATAATCGGTCTATTTCTGTAAACATGAAATTAGAACAAAATGTCCCTAGCAAAAAGTTATTGTGGTAACCAGGCGATATTTTTGACGATGTATTGCTTATCCTTGAAATAAATTGATGTTTATTTTCTATGGTTTTATACAATTTTCATGAAAATAACCTGTTATCAATAAACGAAAAAGAGTTTTATGAAAGCAGGTTTCGCATGTGTCGATACATGTTTATTCATTACTATATAAAATTAATAGCTTTGGTTCTGGCTCTTTTTCTATGCCACTTTGAATTATCTGCCTCTCAATAAGTTAGAAGGTTAATTGAATTAGTTGTAACTTTCGAACATGGTGAAACTCTAATTATCGTTGGCTACAGATGTCGACAACGTTCACATCTAGATGTTTTATTTAATAACGTTCATTCGAATAGAAATCATATTGTCTAATCCACAGTGTCCAAGACAGTTAAAAAAATTAAGGAAACTGGACATGTTAAAGATATCCCAAGGTCCGAAATTTCAAAATTGGCTAAAAATGAAAATAAGGCTCTTGATGTGTTAGTTAACGTCATAGTTAACTCGCCTATGCCAACCACGCAACTTGCCTTAGAGAATAATATTAGCCAATTGTCCGAAAAGACCAATGCTAATCCAACTTGTGCAAACAACATTCTATTTTCTGGCAAAATGTATTTGTAAACAGACATAATTTCCGCTACTGGTCCAGCAAAGATGACGGAACAGCATATACGGTGCCTCAGAAACTAAATTTCTGGCCTAGTATTGCAGGGCAACACCTTATAGGTCCATACTTCACAGATGTAGCAACATATATTTACGTAAACCTACTGCTTGATAATATTGTACCGACATTTCACCTCCATTGGGGAAGTTGCATGAATTTTAAAAGAAAGAGAATCAAATTTGAGGATATAATGGTGGAAAACAAAATTAAATCAGTCCTCAAGTAAACTCACAAAATGAATTAGGTAAAGCCACCGTTCTAAAACGGACTCTGACGTCACGTGCCGGACGGAACTGCGCACGGTGCGTATCTTAGGAACGGCTTGCAGTGCATATAATCCCGTTACTAGCAGAAACAACGCCGTCCATTCAACTAACGACTAAAATGGAGAAACGCAAAACTCGTTGCCTAGCTTCGAGGCAATCCGCACCTTTAATCCACACCTAAGATCTGCACCGTACGGCAAGTGATGTCAGAGTCCGTTTTAGAGGCGTGGCTTCAGTTACAAATTAATTATTCATATTTTGAGCTTGCTTGAGGACAGATTTAATTATTTCTTCCGACATATATCCCCAAATATGATTCTCTTACGGACTAGCACGTTTCTGAAAATTGTGCAAGTTCTCCTTTCTATGGAACGCCGTTTTACTCTTTATTTGGAAATATTATAAAGTATCACAGAAATAAACTATCCTGTTATCAGAATTAAAATTATTGTTGTACAAATTGCACGGTATATTTTAGATACTTGCACATTTCTGTGCTTGTTTCATCGATATATCGTAACATAAACTGTATAAAAATACATTCTATATTTAAAATAACCTTTAAATTTAACGAGTATCCGTTTTATTCTCAACATTTTTAGGTTTGTTGAATTTTTGTGTTAGTTTTATTTTTGTTTGTTGGCATTTTTACCATATTCAAACGAATAATTTAAGCGATGGTTTAATTTATACTTTTGTTGAATTTAGGAGATTGTTTCATTTTTACGTATACCTTGCATTTGAGCAACTTGTTATTTCATTTCAACGATGTTGAATTTTTCAGATTGTTGAATTAAAATGATAGTTTGATATACGAGCTTCTTGCTATTAAATCTATCTTTTAAATGTATCCGAATTTTTGCGATTGTTGAATTTAATAGATTGTTTCCTTTTCGCGCACTCACTGCTTCCAAATAACTTGTTATTTAATTTAAAAGATTGTTATTTTCTAGATAGTTGAATTAAAATGTTTGTTTCATATACGAGTTACTCGCGACTAAACTTGTGTATTATATTTCCCAATTCTTACGATTGTTGAATTTCTAAGATACATTTAAAAATATCAAGTATCGTTTTAATTCATACATTTAAAAATATCAAGTATCATTTTAATTCATGTATATTTTTAATTCGGCGCTGCTGCTGGCGGAATTTTGTGTTACTACATACGTGGCTGTGTAAGTGTTGCTTTCTCACTGCATAGTGCAAAATCCATAAATGCAGTGTTGCCAACTATTCAATTTATAGTATGTATACGATTCAATGGATAAGATCGTATTCAATTATACTTGTGCGGTAGTTTTAAATAAAAATCAACTTTGCACTTGGTTTATTATAAACAGTTATCGATTGCCACATATTATACGGCTGTAGTTGATAAATTGTATTAATGGTTGTATGTTTGAAAGTACAAGGTTATTGTTTACTAATTTAGTTTCCTTGGCAACTTGGCAACTGCTTGGTGCAAGGCGGGTGGCAAGGCGATAGGCGCGAATTAAAATTGTTAACATAAGCAATAACTTTATCTTTTATTATTATAGGTAAGTTGTATAGTTTATTATACGTTTGTGACTTTATTAATGCTTGTTAATTAACAGGCTACAACATGCCAGAACGTCGTCATAATTTGGTTTTAAGACGAATTAAAAGTTGTATCGAGCAAATAGGGCGTCTAATGGAAAACGAAAAGTTTGAGGATGGGAGACGTTTAGCGAATAACTGCTTAATTAATCTTCGGCGAATAAAACCCTACTTAGCCAGAGATAAATATATGGCAATGGAGTCTTCTTTGACGAACATTATTGAGTATTGTAAAGATGAGTCAACTGAAAGAGTAAATACTACCGAACATGCATATTCTGCAGAAAGGCATAGGTCAGGAGGTAATAATAACACTTACTACTTGTATGACAAGAAATATTATTTTAATTATTTAATTTAGGAAGAGGCCGTCCATCAGTTGTCATACCACGAGAACAGCTATTGTTTTTACACAGAGAAGGATATACAGCAAAAAGAATGTCGAAATTGTTGGGTTGCTCAGTAGCAGTAATATATCGTCAATTCTATAAGGAAGGAATAAAATTGCGTGACAAATATACTAGAATTAGCGAAGATGAACTACATGCAAAAATAGCTGACTTATCTAGACGTTTCCCAAACAGTGGAAGTGAGGTTGATTCTATATTTTTTTTATTTGGGAAGTGTAAATAATATTTATATATATAAATTTGCAGATGATGAATGCCATTTTAAAAACTGAAGGTTATTATATTCAGAGAAGTAGAATACGCCGAACATTAAGTTTCGTAAACCCCGAAGAAACAGCTGTTCGTTGGGGAAATACTGTGCAACGAAGAATATATTCAGTGCCAACACCAAATGCCTTATGGCATATAGATGCCCACTTAAAATTGTCAAGGTAATAAATAACACACATTAAATTCGATCTGTTAGAATAATATACTGTTTATGAAATTGCAGATGGGGTTTTGTGACTCACGCTTGCATCGACGGATATTCAAGAATGATTATATATGCAAGCTGTGCAACTTCGATTACTGCCAATACTGTTTTAAATTTGTTTGTACCTGGTGTCAGAAAGTATGGTGTACCTTCACGAGTAAGATCAGACCATGGGTATGAAAATATTTTCGTGGCGTTACTCATGAACAGTCTCAGAGGACTCCAACGAGGAAGCCACATAGCAGGGAGATCGGTCCACAACCAAAGAGTTGAAAGGCTTTGGCGGGATTTATATTCTCAGGTTTTATCGTCATTCTATGAATTATTTCACAGTTTTGAAAATAATGGAAGTTTAGACACAGAAAATGAAAAGCATATTTTTATTTTAAACTATATCTTTTTGGATGTAATCAATAATGCTTTAACTACATTTTCCAATGCCTGGAATTGTCATCGTATAAGGACTGCTGAAAGAAGCACTCCTCGTCAATTATGGTTAAATGGAATGTTGAATAATATGTATTCATTCCACACTGCAACACAAGAAATATTTTTTGAACAATCAGTTCATTTAAGGGAACGTATTCGTCAAATTTTTGGAAACGTGCAAGAAAATGTTGTTCGTCCTGAAGAAGGGTATTTATCTCGTTTTAGTGTGCAATTAGCTTTAACGGAGCAGCAAGAAATGCTGCTGAAACAGATAAAGGTGGGGCCGCAAAGCCCAACCAGCAAATATCTTAGTGGAATTAATGTTTTAAATTAACAGGAATGTATTTTCATTGTACCAACAATAAACTATTAATATCCTATCTAGAGCATATTACATGTTATTATACCTAATCCTAAGACAATAACAAACATAGAAAGAAAATAGTGCCATCAGTCTTCTAAAAGTCTCACGATTACTTCATTGCAAATCTGTCTTTATTTTAAATATAATTTAATTACATCCGTACGTTCTTAGAAGATTCAATATTTCATCACTAAAAGTGTTTTTTTGTAATAATCATATATACCTACATAAATATTGATTCAGAACCCTGTCAATCGATATTGATACCAAAGACAATCTTATCACGTTTGGCAGTACTCGTGATGTCCTTTCTTAGTGTTGCGATGTATGGGGTAAGTAATTAAGAGATATGGTAAGTATTATCTTATATACTAAGGCCTGGTTGCATAAATATTGATCAAATTTGATCCAAGTTTAATCCGTGGTTGTTGCTATAGCAACACTAATTATTCATGACGTCGCTAGCAATGACCGCGGATTAAACTAGGATTAACTTTGATCCACGTTTGTGCACTTGGTCCATTATATGTCTTAGGGCCAGTTGCACAAATGCGGATCAATTTGATCGCGGTGTTAACCTTAGATCAAACCATGGCAACAACCAATAAGAAGGCTTAAAATTCGTGGTTACCATGGTTTGATCTGAAATTGGTCCGTGTTTGTGCAACCGGCCCTTGGAGCTAGGAGAAAAAAAATAGAAATGACCAGGAGAAATTGCTGGAAATTTTCAAATTTGTACTTATTATAAACTATGTATATGACAAGTACAAACTAACAAAATGAATCAATTTGAAGCTAGCAACCGTGATTCAATTTTGCCATACTTTTCTGTTTGTAATCTCATCTTGCAGGGTGACTCGTAGGGATGGAGATTCTATCAGCACTCAGGTACAGTCCGAAGATTGAAAATGACTTTATTCAACGGCTTCCGCACGGTGCATGCCACAGGGAATCACAAAAATTCAAGCTCTATCCCGCTCTCTGACCTTTGTTCAACTTTGGCAGTTAAACAGTGGGACCAATTAATAGAAGTATTTGTACCTTAGATTAGACTAATAAAAGAAGCTGTAATAAATTACGTATTACCAATAAACAAAAGTGCGTTTTTTTTTTTTTAGACTTACATCAGTTGTTCAGCCTCCGACAAGAAAAATGCAACTTGCTTTATAAATTCCCAAAGAGCAATCGTATAAAACGACAAAATAAACTGCCATGTAAATGCAATTCTTACTACAAAAATTGTTTCTAGAACCGATTTTTACCAATTCGTATTAAACCAGTAATTTGAGACACTTGTACTAGCGAGTGAACACATTCGTCTATCCTCGCTGCGATTCTTTTCGATCAGACCCTTTTTTTTCCACAAAAACAAAAATGCACAGTAAAAGTCTGCAGATAGTTCACCCAAGGTAGCACCCATCATCAGATCACTATTTATTAAAAGATTTTGGATTAAATGTGCCGTAATATGTTGAAATAGGAAGTAATATCTAACTTTTGGCTTAAATAATTTAAATTGTGCTGAGCGCATGGGGGCGCTTTCTGAAAATTTTACCCAAACATCAATTTTTTAAAAAATATCAAATATATTGGAATTTTTACTTCCTTGAAAAGAAAAATTCAGTTGGGAAAAAAAGGAGAAGTACTCATATAAAATTTAATAAACAATGTTACATAATTTACATAACAAACAAAAAAAAAGAATTCATCTGACAAGTATATCTAAACCAAGTATCACACAAAAAACTTAACACTATAAATCCATAAAAAATAAACTCAAAATATCACAATATTAAAAAACACAAAAAAACTGTTTTTTCCATTTTCACAAGTTAAACATAATTCAGGTCATAAAGTAATGCAAAATCATTAAACTTGCGTATATTGAAACGCATGCTCTGACTCAAGAATTTTTTTAAATTCCTGAGCAAAATCTTGGTAGTCCGCATAAGTGGAAGGTAATTCGACTACGTTTTGAACAGGTGTGAACTATAGGTCTTCTACAACTACCCGATAATGTAGTAAAACTAACTTTTATAAATGGAGGCATATTGGTTGAGCCTGTGACAAAACACAAAAAATGAGACAACTGTTCCCTATTAAGAGCCTTTATAAAAACTTTCAAATAATATAATGCCGAAGATTGTCCCCTGGATAAGTCATCATCAATGGTTTGGATGCATTCAATAACTTTGTTAGGTGTCGCAGCTTGCATTAACATTAAGGAAGTCATATTTTCTACGTTTATACTGTTCCAAAATTCTTCAAACATAAGAGGAATGCCTTGCTTAATGGCTTTTATAAAGTTTATTGATTGCGTAATAAGGCAATTCTCAGCAATTGATAGAATCTGATCACTTATTTCTGATTCTTTTGGAAGATCCAAATAATCATATGCATTAAAGAATTCATTCAAAGTGTTTCTTCGAATGGCTTTAGTGTAGAAAATGATTTCTCAGCTTTTTGCAGCAGTTCTCTTTCCCCTGCAGTGATAAACATTAAAAAGTCTTCTTTTATAACTTCTTTTGGGACAGTGCAAGTTATATCAGCAAGCAGTAAATATGTGCTGCGGGCTATTAGGTTTGGAATAGCCTTGGTTAATGCTATTTCATGCATTAGTATTTTCCCTAATACTGGAAAATGTATCATATCCTTCATTCTACGATGCAGTCGAAGATAAGGTACAACACGCTGCTCACCACGGAAAAATCTTTCTTTGCAACCCTACAAAAAAGTTTTGCAATTTAACTGGTCAATTAAGGATAACTAGTTTTTTTTGGAATGGGAATTTTCATATAACAATCAAATATACAAGGTGTTCCAATATTAAGATAGATTTGCATGTATGATAAATAAACAAAGAAATTATAAAGTGTAATAATATAAAATCAGGCAAAAAAAACGAAATGTGTAGTTTTTAGTTTTTGAAATTACTGCAAAAAAAAACATACTGAGAAATGACAACGGCAGAATTTCTTTATGCTGCTGACTTGTTTATTACAACTTCTAATGAGAAGTGTTGCAAAAGTATGCAGCTGCTCATCGGAACAATTCCAAAGCTATTAATAACATGTTGTTCTTTATGGTGGCTACTACCTAGTTCACTGTTTACACTAAACATTTCAACACCCACATCTGTTATGCAAACAGTTTTGGTTTTAGTTTTAGGAGTCCATAACCAGCAACATAGCAACACCTTGAAGAACAACAAGTTATTATATGTTATTATGTTTTGAATATTAAACATATTCTTTTTTCAATGTATTGAAACATAAGTAGAGTGTTACAACATTTTATGAAGTATTTTCGTACCTGCCAAAACAGTGAAAACAACTCCTTTGTTAAACCTCCAAAATCATCTCCTTCTTCTTTCAAAAACCTTACTTTTAGCGTTTGTCCAATTATTGTATCACCAGCACTACTGTATATTTCTAATAACTGGTCCATTATTTTACTTCTATCTATTTCAATTTCAAAATATTCATCATATGCAACATTAGGGAATATTATTTCAGAACCATACCCCACAGAAATTTCTAATTCTGAAAATATTAGTTACTAATATTATATAGCCAAGTAAAAACATTGGAAGATTATACCTGTATCATACTGAGATAGTTCTAGTTCTGTGTCTGAAAAAACAGATGTATTTGCCACCTCACGTACCCCAACGTCTGTAATATTATTAAACCTTCTAGATTGTTGTACTTCCGGAGGAGGCGCGATACTTGCAATATCATGCACACCGACATCTGGGTTATTATGTACGGTTCTCAATTCAGTACTTAGTGGCAAATCTCTATTTGGTATTATTATAAGCTGTGACGCTGCTAGCAGACGTTTTAAATCCTCTCCATCTTCAATATTTCTTAGAACCACAATTTTTTTTGATTTTTCCAATTTTGCCATCTTGAAGCCAACCAAATCCAAAGGTATATCTGGATATAATGAACAAATGTAGTTTTCCATTTCCGCCAAGCTCCATTGCAAACAGTATTTGGCAGGACCTCGAGCATAGCCTGTCAAAAAACGATAACTCAGTGCAGTGCAAAACTTATCTTACAAAATGTACACATACAACATCAAACATAAAAATATGGGTAATTGTTTTCAAAACGTCATTCTAAAATTGTAAACTAATTTTCGGAAATTCCTACAAATTATCACATTTAATTATACATAAGTAATTTTAGATTGTGAAAAGGACCAGTTTTCGAAAAACCGGCGCTTACATTTGCAACTATTATACTACACGTGGTGTTCTTCGTATGTTGCGTGATGTCGCATTCTCCTCACCTACGTGTAGTTCAAATGTCCGAAGCAATGCATGAAAGGTAGTTTGGGGAAAGGAGCAAAACGTTGACTGAATTGCTACACGTAGGAAAGGAGCATATGGCATTACACAATAGACCAAGAAAATATCATAAAATAGGACTCGGTGCAAACACCTGTTTTTCGAAAAGTAGTCGTTTCCACAAGAAAGGAAGTGGTGCGGGTTAGTAGTTAAGGCACGTAGAATAGAATGGCAAGTAGAAAATGAGAATTAAAGTAGGTATATGACATTTTGTAAACATTGACCAAAAATATGTGCTTACCTAAACCACATTGTGTTAAACAGTCTATTTCTGCTCTAATTGGAAAATAGTCAGTATTGGATCTACGAAGAAGAAACGTCTTCTTCTTCATATATGTTGCAGGTTTTCTTCCCCGCGATGTCCTTGGTCTGAAGCACCTTCTGGTTGTATTTAATATACTCTCAAAGTCATCATCATCTTCATAACTTGCAACTGAGTTTGCAGCTGCAGCAATCAAATGTCGTATTCGACTATTTGCAGCCATTATCTGCAATATCAATACAACTGAGTAGTATTTAATATATCTATATCCCCAGCACTCCAATACCAATAGTGTATAATATTTAATATATGACTGCAGATAATAAAACACTTTAATTAATACGTTCGCTTTTACTATACTTTATGGTTCATAGTAAACACTTATTATTCCAAGGCCAAACTAACCTAATTCAAGTATTTCAAATTTAATTCGTTACAACTACTACTTACCTTTAACAAATGTAGAAACGGCAACTTTTTTTAACACGAATGTAGGTGTTATTAGTGTGTTTTCTGTTATTACGGTACAAAGTTAAGATGTTAAGAAGTTTCCTTTCGCCGCTTTCGCACAAACAGCCTTCGAACCACAGCGTCGAACGTCGACAGCCAAAACAAAGACAAGGTGGTCAAGATGTAGTTTTCGCGGCCGCCATGTCCACTGTCCAGCGTTGCCAGACTTGTCGCAACAAAAAGCACTGAATTATGCATTTTAGCATTGCCGTCTGCGCTGTTACTAAATTATTTACAATACAACGCTCTGTATATTGCAAATTGCCCAAACCCAAGCCGTCAAAACGCGCTGATTTTGTTAATTGTACTGATGTACTGATGGCCTGCAAAAAATACTCGATTCCGGACATTTGTACTGACTCTGGCAACCCTGGTCGTGTCCTCGCCCTGTATTGTAGGAACAATGCAAGCAGCAGCGCCAAATTAAAAAGATACATGAACTAAAACGATACTTGATATTTTTAAATGTATGAATTCATCTAAAATAACCGTACAAGTATAATTGGATACTATCTTACGTACAAATTGAATAGTTGGCAACACTGTATTTATGGATTTTGCACTATGCAGTGAGAAAGCAACACTTACACAGCCCTGTATGTAGTAACACAAAATTCCGCCCGCAGCAGCGCCGAATTAAAAAGATACATGAATTAAAACGATACTTGATATTTTTAAATGTATGAATTAAAAAGATACATGATATTTTTAAATGTATCTTAGAAATTCAACAATCGTAAGAATTGGGAAATATAATACACAGGTTTAGTCGCGAGCAACTCGTATATGAAACAAACATTTTAATTCAACTATCTAGAAATAACTAATCTTTAAATTAAATAACAAGTTATTTGGAAGCAGTGAGTGAGCGAAAAGGAAAACAATCTATAAATTCAACAATCGCAAAAATTCGGAAACTTTTATAAGATAGATTTAATAGCAGAACTCGAATATCAAACTATCGTTTTAATTCAACAATCTGAAAAATTCAACATCATTTAAATGAAATAACAAGTTGCTCAAATTGCAAGGTATACGTAAAAGTGAAACAATCTCCTAAATTCAACAAAATTATAAATTAAAACCATCGCTTAAATTATTCGTTTAAATATGGTAAAATGCCAACAAACAAAAATATAACTAACACAAAAATTCAACAAACCTAAAAATGTTGAGAATTAAATGGATACTTGTTTCAATTTAAAGGTTATTTTAAATATAGAATGTATTTTTACACAGTTTATGTTACGATATATCAATGAAGCAAGCACAGAAATGTGCAAGTATCTAAAATATACCGCGCAATTTGTACAACAATAATTTTAATTCTGATATTTCTTTAGAAACATTATTTATATTTCGTATTTAACAGGATAGTTTATTTTTGTGATAGTTTATGCTTTCTTTGACTACATATTGCAGAGGTGTTTCGCTGCTCAAATATTTTAGGTATAATTTAAAAGGCGTCGCTAACACAAACAATAATTTTATTTCAAGGAATTATTTTTAATGTTATACTGAATTCTGCTTTTAAAAATTATTGTCAATTTCTGCGATAGATTATTATTTTAAAAGCAAGGCAAACCAAAGCGAATTAAATTATTTGTACTGTAAACGGGAATCTTTTATCCTTTTAAACGTGAGTTTTAGGCAGCGGTTGAATACACGAACTATAACAACAATGGGTATTTTCCCTAGCGAAATGCTACGCCAGCGCCAAATTAAAATTATACTTGTCTAGTTCGACAAGAATTTTAGCGATAGAATTATTGTGTTTACGATTTACGTTCGTATAAATAAAAATATAAGCGTCGTAAGTTAAAGTATCTAAAATATTCCGCTCAATTTGTGCAACAATAATTTTAATTCTGATATTTCTTTAGAAACATTATTTATATTTCTTATTTATCAGGATAGTTTATTTCTGTGATACTTTATAATATTTCCAAATAAAGAGTAAAA